>CM060175.1:100852421-101452421 GCA_030549775.1 Tamarix chinensis
GAAGGTGTAGCAGCTATAGGCGTCGCAGCCAAAGAAGGGAGAAAAGAGGGAAGGGCTACGGTGGAGGCTGTAGAAGAAGGAGGGGGAAGTGGTTGTTTTAGCTAGTGGTTGGGGATAATGTTCGATAAGGATGGCTAAAGGGGAGGGGTAGGAAATGGTGATAATGGCCAAAGGTGGTGAGGGAGAAACAACAAAGGAAGTCGGTGGTGGTGTTGGTGTCTTGGTTGGGCTCACTAATGGTGGGCCTTTGGGGCTCTTTTTGCAACATCAAGGAGGAGGTGAAGGAGGGATTGTTGCAGAAACAAAAGGGAGAGAAGAGAGGGTGGTCGGGTATGTGTGTGTGTGTGTATGTATGTATGTATGTATGTATGTATATGCATGCACATACTGATGTAGAGACGAGAAGAGGGAGTGAGGTGCAACGACCTAAGGAAAATTTTCAACCCCAACCCATATTCGTAGGAGCTTGGAGTTGATAGGGGTAGAGGATGGTTTGGCAAGTGATAGGGCGTGCAGGCATTATCTATGGATGTTTCACACAGGGAGAAGAAGAAAAAAGGAAAAGGAGAGGGAGTTGGGCGAAAAGGGAAAGAAGAGAAAAGGAAAAAGAAATAGGGAGATTAATATGTTTATCTTTTTTTTAGAATAAGATTAATATAATGTAGGTTAGGATATTAGGATATTTTAATTATTGATAAATCAGGATTTGGTTAAATTCTAGGGTTAGAGAATTAGGGTAAGGTAGAAATATTAATTTCTCGAGATTAGGATTAGGTTATAAAGTAAATTACTTGAGATCAGGTTTAGCTAAAAATTTAGGGCATTACAAAAGTAGAGCACGTCTAGCTCAAGATAAAGGATAAGGTGGTCGGGCTTCTAGGTTTAAGGAGGAGGTTGATCTACATAAAGGAATCCTAGAAAACATGAAGTTTGGTTTAGGTAGTGCTTATCGAAGAATTGTGGAACTAGAGGAGGAGGCATTGATTAGGCCTATGGTGTTGGTAAAGTAGGCCTCCTTATTAAATTCAAAGTGCACCAAACTACTTAAGGAGTCCATTGTGCATGATCACCCCTTACTTTAGTCGTTGGTTAGGGATGTGGATGCCTCCATCAATGGTGGAGTGCGAGGTAATGAGGGGTTGCTATCTCTGGATGCTTTAATCCCTACTATCCCTTCACTATCCCTTGATACCTTTAAGAAGCAACACAAGGTCTCAAAAGGGGATGTGGTAAGAGATTTACATATGGCTTCCCCTTCTTCAGTTGTGTGGCTCCCTTCTTTTGTTACTTCAAAGAGGAGGAGTGAGGTTTGTGTAATCTCTTTACCAAATGGGCAACTGCTTATTCACTCTACACCTCTCTAGGTTAGGCATAAAGAAATTTTTTTGATGCATGCTTAGGTTTACTATAAGCATTTTATATAATCATGTCTTGATCAATGCTCCTAAACTCACATTTAGTTTATTGGAATATAATTTTTTAGGCTATTGTAGCTTAGGTAGGCACTTTTGATGCAATATCTGTCAATTATTCCTCAACGTAAACCATCCTTTTTAGTAAATGAAAAGTTATATTTATGTTTCTCATTTTTTTTCACCCTCTTTTGATCTTCCATTTTTTATGCTTGCACTTCCTTTATTCTACTAGAGGATTGCTCGTGTGATTTGTTTTTAGTCCAAGCTTGCATGTCCCTATTTTTGAGGTTTGTTAGCATTTGTATTAAAGTGGCATTACTTAATGCACTTTGTGGCACATTTCTCATGGGGAGTTTTGATAACCATTTAGTTTTAAAAAAATGGCGAGTTTTTGAGTTTGTAGGATTTAGTGATTAGTTGCCATTCCTTGGTTGGCTCATAACTCAAGGATTAGTTGATTTATAGTAATATAGGTTTTTTGTTATGTGTGCAGGGGGATATGAATGAGTAAATAAGTGTCTTACAGTTGTTACATATGCCATAATATGAAGCTCTTTTAATTGCATTCCCGATTGCCTTAGACTTTGTGAGAAAAATATCCCCAAAATTCTCTCTAAACATTTCTATTTTGCTCTACATAAATTATGGCCACTTAATTTAGTGTTTATAACAACACAAGTTTTTATTCTCCTCAAAACCCATAGAAGAGGTTGATGTTTGACAACAAGTCAAATGTGTTTTTGTCGAGAGTGTTGTTGATAATAGTGGTGCAAGCAACAAGTCCCTAAAGGGAAACTTGGCATCACTGAGCTATCTTCAAAGGTGGAAATACTCTAGGAAAAGGTGGGCAAACTACAAGTAGAGACAATAGACCGCTAAAGTTGCTTGTTGGCGAGTGAAGAGCCTCGTTATACGCTAAAAAAAAGGGCACTCATAGAAAATTTTATTAAAATCACAAATTCAACTTATAGAATCATATGATTATATGATTCTAACATAGCTTAACCATCTGGATCACTTGTAAAATCAAACCATAAATAAAGTTAGTGTGGAATCTTTAAAATCGGCCATAATCGCAGTTCCATATGTGATTCCACTTATTGTAGTTTTACCATATCTTTTACTTACAAAAAAGGGAAAACTAATTAAACCTTAAAACTTTCTAATTCCTATCAATCTCTTTCTTATGCTTCTCTCCTCTCTTTTGCATCGTCCGATCCCTGCCTCTTTAGTTCGTCTTCTTCGTCCCTCCTCTCACTTTTATCACTTCATCCCATCCTGTTTTGCTCATCACCTTAATCAATTATTTGTGCTCGATGGCTCAACCTCACATTTCTTCTTTCTTGTTTCATATGTTATAGCTCGATAGCTCATAGGTTGCTTCCTTACTCGTTAAATCTAATCTAGTAGTGGTGAGGAGTAATAATCCTCTAACGACATCGACCTCAAGAAGCAGTGACACTGTGTTGCCTACCTCTAACAAAAAAATTGGGTAGCTCTAGTAATATCTCGATGCCTTTACCTACAACAACTCCTCGACTGCTCATCCTCTAGCAGCTTAATCTCCAGCAACATATTTGGGTGGGCAGTGCAATTTTCTTCTTCCACATAGGCATAAATTGTATGAATAAGACAACATATCCTTCTTGCTAAATTTTCCAAATTCAAATTTTAAGTTTCAATTACCTCATCATGTAATAATATTAAATGTATATATCTACTTAGTATGTATGTATTTATTGCTAATTTCCATGTATTTGGAAGTTTTTGCTTGAATAATTATAAATTTTAGATATGATCTTAAAATTCATGTCTTGATTTCTAGGTTGATATACAGTCATATAGAATAATTCATTTAAATCATTTGTTGTTTATATCTTCCATAAAGTTAAATTTATACAAAATGTTAAAATCATAGGTATAATTATATTAGAGATGTAAATGGGGTGAGTTTTATCCAATACCCGACGGATATGGATAAATGAATATGAGTACAGATACGGATACGGATACAGAGAAGGAGGAAAAAAATATGTCGAGTTCGGGTACGGATATAGGTAAAGGGTCTTCATATCTGTACCTACATCCATATCCATATCCGTACACGTTTCTATTTATCTGATATAAAATTACCTTTTTCCCTTCATATATATAATATAATTAATATATTCCTTAAGGTTATAATAGTTATTAAGTTAAAATCCTGATACTCTATTAATTCTAAATTAGATAATTAGATTAGATTATTTTTAATAATATATTTTTAATACGTTAAAAAAATTTGTATAATTAAAATTTTAGATTTTCATTTTTGATTTCCTCGACCCCGAGTCCTCTTCTCTTCTCTGTTGACTGATATAAACCCGCCCACATTCAATCTGTAACTCTGTTGAGTGTTGACCCCCTCGCCCCTACCCTCATTCTTATTTCCTAAATTCCTAATTGGTAATCCTCATCTCACCTCAGGTTCGCTCGACCTCGACGCCTCGACCTATCGCCACTTGCCGGCCTACGAGTGACGAGTTTGTGATGGTGTGACCTACCTTCCCACTTCACTCGATCTGTTGCCTGTGAGTCTGCAACCCAGGCAGCATTGTCGCCCAGTCACCCTTCCTTGCCTGAGTTGCCTAGAGTCCTCAACAAGCTCGACCTTCCTAGCGGCCTTGTGTGACTCATTGCAGTGTTGCTATGTTGCTCATGTTATTCCCGTTGTTTGTTATTTTTTCTTCCTCTATTGTAGATTGGCCCTATCGTTGGCTCATTGTTGTCTCCATCAACTAATCTTGCTTCCAATGTTGCTGGCTCCAATCGTTGCCCCCTTGAACTCAATTGCAGGTTGTTCATCCTCTCCTCGCCCTTCTCCGTTTCTCTGTCTGTTGTGTAACTTGTGTAGTTGTGTTGTGTTGCAGCCTTGTAGTTGGTAGTTGCATCCCTTCTCTCGTTCGCTGAGTCTCCCACGCCATTCGTCCTTTACCTTGCGTTTGGTAACAGGTATATGCCCTATTTCCCCTTTCAGGAGCCAGCCGGCTGGCAGCCAGGAGCCTTGCTAAAAGTTTTGCCATTTTCATGAATGGCTTTGCTTAATTAGCTAATATTATCAGGGTTTAATTAGATTATTATGGATTTTTTTAAACATTTACCATTTTCATGAATCACGTATCTAAAATGGCTTATAGTTCACTTATAGTTGTTTTGGCTGCTGATTAGCTTATGGTTTGATTGTATACTTGTAGTTTGTGTGTATAATTAATTATCTAGTTGTTTTGGTTGTACTAATATTTATTTGAAATGGTTATGGGGTGTGATTATGTTATGAGATTTGAACTATTTGAGATAATTAGGTAATTAGGTTTTGAGAATTGAACTGAAAATGAAATATTTGGTATTTGAGATCTAGAAATCAAATGATTCAAACAAGGAAAAAAAATTACAAGTTAAGTAGGTTATTATATTGGTTTAATGTTGTGAGATTTGAACTATTTGAGATCTAGGTAATTAGACTCTTTATTATAATACCTTTTACAATAACTAACTAAGAGTAAGTAAATGTAAATAAGTAAGAGTAAGTAAATATTATGTTTTCTTATTGTGCAGCGTTTGGGATTATTAATTAGTTTGATGGAATCAAGTAGACAACCTAATACTGATTTGCAAATTTTACCACCATATTCTTCCAATGTAGCTAATAATCCTACACTTAGTGAACTATCAACCAATGAGGAGGTAGAAAAAGTGAATCCATTTCCATGTTCAAGTCAAAAAATCAGGTATACTAAATTCATATTCATCTATAGTTCTAAAATATTAATATTATGTAATTGTATGTTGTTCTTTAGTTTATTTATTGCATCATTGTATTTTGTTGAAGGTTTGTATATGTTCCAAGTCCACATACATATGAGGTTCTTTGTGATGTTTTGGTCAATTGTTTGATGGGATATAATATTAATTCAAAACTTACTACATTGACCATCAATAATTGTACGATCAATGATGCTTTGATCAGATATTTGAAATATAGATTTGAGTTGAAGTGTTTTTTATTGCGTGGGAGATATTTTTATATGATTTCTGTTGCTCATGTACTTAATATTATTATTTGCTATGGAATGGAGATCATTCAAAAAGCTATTGAGAACGTACGTGATAGTGTGATGTATTGGAAAGCCACATCAAAAATGCTGAAAAAGTTTATGGAGGTTTATCATCAAAAAGAAATTTTGTATATTAGAGCCATAATACATGATTGTAAGACAATATGGAATTCTACATTTTTTATGCTTGATGTTACTCTAATATATGAAGATGTGTTTTCTCGTTTGGCACGGTTGTAATCTAATTTTAATTGTTGTCCTACAAGTGATGAATGAGATTTGGCTCGATCTATTTGTGAGAGATTGTCATTATTTTATGATGTCACTTTGATGTCTTTTGGGTATAGATATCCTACTACCAATTTATACTTTCCCAATGTTTGTGAAGTTAGAATGTCCTTGATTGAATGGTCTCTTAATCAAGATGAAATTATTGGTGGTATAATAACAAAAATGATAGAAAAGTTTAAAAAATATTGGAGTATGATTCATAAAATGATGGCCGTAGCAACTATTTTGGATCCAATGTATAAATTGAAGTTGGTAAAGTGTTATTATTCTATCATTCATTGGAGTACCTATGGTGAAGAGGTAGATAATGTTCGTAAAATATGTTATGAATTATTACATGAGTATGAGGAGAAGTATAATCGTAGGGAGAGAAGTTCATCAATATCGCGTGATTCCAATGTTAGTACTCAAAGTTGTAGTTCAAGTGTTAGTAGTGTGACTTTGAGTTCTAGAGTCTTCCTTCAGCTCCATTATAATCGGTGGTTGGCAAACCAAGATATGACTAGTGCGCCATAGCATTCCCTTTATTTTCTCCCCCTTTTACTTTAATTGTGAATTGTGAAATATCTGAGACACCCCTAAAGAAATCGAATAAACCCGTTTAATTATTTTTTCTCTATTGCTATGGAGATTTCCTAAACTACCCTCAAATAAAAAAAATCCAAAATGTCTCACTTATTATCTAGACCAGCCCTCACACACTCTCTCTCCCTCATTACATTCTTTCATCCCTCTTTATTTTTCTCTCTCCGCTACACATTATTTTTCAACAAAACTCCATAACAACCCCCTCTCAACTCTCATACACTTCCTTCTCTGGATTATTCAACATGCTCTAATCAACAAACTAAAGTATAGAAATTCCAATTTTGATCTAAAATCTTATAAAAGCAAACCAAATGTGGGTAAAATTGAAGCAAACATACCACAAAAATTGAGACATCAACTCGCAATAGAGATAAGAACCAAGAAAAAGGCTCGGAGAATGGAAAAATTAGTTTGGGTTTAGGTTATATTTTTTTATTCTTCTATTTAGAGGAGTAAAATGAAAATGGAGGGGTTCGGGCTAAAGATGGGTCAAATTGGTTTAAATTAAATTAGTATTTAAAGTGATTAGGGTTTTAAAATTGGTTATGTAATAATTGGGAATATTTTAGGTATTTCACGTTACACAATTAGATTTAAGGGGGTAGATAATGGAGAGAATGCTAAGTGATATAGGTTAGGGGTTAAAAGGTCCTTTAACAAGTTATTTTCATATTTTTTATTCTAACATATAGTCAACAATTATTGGTTATGAAGAATTATTTGGTGCAAAACCCCATAAACTTAAGATTATTTGACGCTTTTCTAAAAACTTAGAAATATATTACATATTTTGCATAAACTCAAAGTTACATTGTGCAATTTCCTTTAGTTTTTGATAGTTAGTTTTGTTAAGTTACTTTACGTGGGCAATTTTGTGCACATCAAACTATTATTTATGTGGTGAACTATTCACAAATTGCACGCTATATGCATGTCAATGATGAAATTGACGTTATGTAGCACCATTTGAAAGAAATATTAGCATAACAGTTCAAGACCATCAATATGACATACATGAAATGAAAAATATATTAAATGTATTTTCATTACACGTATCAATATCCATCTTAAAATATGAAAGTATGTATACATGAAACTAAAATTTCCTTTCTATCTCAATTTATGATATGAAACCTAGAAACAACAAATGATACATAATAATCCTTTGTCTGAAAATATATATTCTTATCACTAACTTACATAGATGACCAAATAGGCTAACTAAAATGTATGAAAGCTAAATGATTACTATGTTATGTTTGGCTGTATTTTTAATTGATGCGAGACTATAGATTTTTATAAAAATTTAGAACTATCATTGTATTTTATTATAGTAATTCATAGCGAAGCATTATAAAATATAATACACTTTGAATTACATATAATAAATGCCATTTTTCTTTTCTTTTCATTTCACATTTTAAAAATTTTTGCTTAGCAAATTATTTTTTAAAGGAAGCCTAAGCCAAGAAATTATTGTAATGTATTTCTAAAAATTGCAATATACATTTTTGGTTGATCAATAATATCATCAATTGTTATTAAAATAAATGATAAAAAGGCTACAGTCTAATAGTAGTAGTAACTCAAGAATCATCAAGATCAAAAGAAAAAATTTACCAATAATAAAAACAAATACATCAAGGAAATAGCACTGTAGTAGTAGTATTAATTAACTCTCCAACAATGACAATAGGTTTTATAACAAACGTTGACTAAGATACATTAATCTCATGAACATTCAACTTCTACTCAACTGACACTTCATCTTAGGTAAGGATGGTAATTGGATGGATTTTACCCAAAATTTGACGAATTTTAACTATTGGATGAATAAATGAATATGGACAAACAAATATTATTATGAATATAGAGGAGGGGGAAAATATCTTTTAGATTTGGGTATGGATATTGGTATAGGTTTTCTTATTGAATTTGAATAATAGATAGAGGATACCTAATCTGTACCTGATCAATTATTATCCTTAAGTTCAAGCATACCACTCCTATATATATATATGTTAGATAAATGTGAGTGTATACCTTTTCTAAGGTTCTTCATTATCTCCATAATTTACCATAAATTTATTATAATTACTCCTATTTACCTCCCCTCATAATGGCACAATAATATTCCTTGCAATTCATCACCCTTAACTCCTTTTTTTTTGTATTATGAACAAGTAAATTGTGAAATGAGACGCATAGGAGAAAAACTATATTATCTTTCGTCTTTAACCATCTAGTTTTCTCTTATTTTGTTACACGTTATCAGTACGATTGCTTTAGGTGAGTTGTTTTAGCTTAAAATTTATTTTTCGATTCTTTAGTTACCATCAACATTAAATTTATATTTTGGTTTTAGTCATATTTTATTCATTAATTTTTTTTGCATAGTACATACATGTTATTGTAAAATATTACATATATGGTGATATACATCAGCGTTTTTCTTTGGACTTCTCCACAACATGTTTATATAATCAAATCATTGCTATATGTGGTGGCTTCCCTGAGAAATAAAGCCTTACATGTTAATTTTTTATTTTATTTTTTATCACATGTGTTTTCTTCTATGAAGGCATGATGCATTATTCCTATTTTTATATTACTATAGCACTTTGAAATCATAATATCATGATTCACAATGCTTCATTTACCTGTCACCACTCTATCTTATTATATGTATATATGCATGGAGCCATTACTTTATTGTATATTAGTCATATTATATAAATATTGTATTACTTTTGTCGAGAAATGGTCATATGAATCTACTACTATTTTGTAATTTGTAACTAGAAATTAGCACAATTTTTTTTATAAAAAATTGATTTGTGTTCAAATTATAGCTAAAACATAACTTAACCAAGCTATGTATTATTTATGTGATCGTACTAAGAATGGTAATATTGCAAATATAAGACTTATTTTAGATTTAATACTAAAATTTATTATATATATGATAGTATATTATATCACTAAAAGAAGGGAGGCAATAGATTAGTAGTCTCATCTCCTATCATCACATACATAAGAAATGGGATTGATTGACGGTCCCATCGTCCATTATTGTATACATACCTCCATTACCGAAAGTTGATTGAATGACCACTTAATGTGTTTATATAATCTAATATATGCAAGCCTCCATTAATTAATCTAATGGAGGCCCACCAAATGTGGCTAAATTTGTCCTATGTACCTGAAGTATAGTTGAGTGATTGTACAAATGTTGGTAGAGGCATGATGCTCCCGACTAACTATTTTATTTACAAGCATTTTATTATTCTGCAACTTATTTTATGGTAATTTATCTTCTTTGAAAATTTTATTTATCGTTATTTATATTATACACTTTATTTTTGTACTTGAAAATAAATAGTCAAGTTAACAAAGTTGGAATTCATTGCACTAGATGCTACCAGAAATAATTAGTTATCCTGAGTCTTAGATACAAAGCTCCACTTAGCTAGTCTTTATTAGGGTGAAACTGCGAAAGAATGCCCAAATGCGTCTGAACAAGACTGCACAAAAGCGATGATTTTGCTACACCATCATTTACATGAGAGCCTTAAAAATCAATATTTGACTGTTAAGAGCCTGCAAAAAACCTAGAAGAGTCTGAAAGATCGATTCAATCACTTGAAAATAGTTATCCTCCCTCGTGCCCACTATGAGTGGATGCACTTGAGGTTGCAATATTATAAAATAGTTGGTGAGTATAATTCGAACATGTTTAAAATTATCTCAAAGTTGAGGTTATGTAGGCAACATGTCATAGATGATGAGATATTAGAAAAATACCTTCTCTACCTTTTATATTAAAAATATGGTCCTCTAACAACAATATAGAGAGCATAATTTCAAAACTTACATAAATCTCATCTCATGCTTAATATTAGCTAAGGAAACAATCAACTGCTCTTAAATAAACATGAGGCATGACCCACTAGGTCAATACTGTTGCCTAAAACTCATACAACATTTCCTAAAGTAAATGTTGCCTCCTCTAAGAGAAGACGAAATAATGGTTTTCCACATGGTCATGGTCGTGAGCATAGGTGTGGTTATGGGTTTAACAATATCTAAAACAACCTGGATATACAAAAGAAAAAAGGGAAAAAGTCTACAAAAAACTATCCATCAAATAAGCTTAATACTACAGGTAGAAGTATTTGTCAAAGGTGTAGAGCATCAGGGCATTGAGCTCATGGTTGTCATACTCCCTCGTACTTAGTAAAGCTATACCAAGATTCCATGAAAGAAAGGAGACCAATTTCATGGAAGATGGAAGCTTTGAGAATACCCACTTGGATACATATAACTTTCTTCTAGATAATGTGGATCGTGCTATAGATCTCCCAGATATTGGATTCTTTTTTAGTGATATTCCTGATAGTGATTGTTTGTTTGATTAGAGATTTTTTATGTTATATTGTGTTTTCCTTAGACAATAATGTTACAATATATTTCCTCTTCCAATATTATGCATGATATGTAATTTACTCATTATAAATAAAAGTATAATAATTTTAATCATGTATTTTTACACTTTACTAGAATGGTTCAAGATAATCTCAAGATTCGTGGAGATTTATGTCTCGTAGATAGTGTCACTACTCATACAAATCTTAAGAACAGTAGATTATTTTATACTATGTAAATGGAAAAAATAAATGTGGCCACCATATTTAGCATTACTAATCTCATAGAAGTCTCCAACAGACCTTCTACTTTGGGTATTGCAAGGACAATATTAGACATAAATAATGCCCTATTCTCAAGTCACATAAGGACTTGCTTAGTTTTAAGGATATTCGAAAAAATAAATATTACATAGAAACCACCTTTAAGGATAGTGTTTAATACATTTACTTGACGTCTTATAACACTGGTCAAATGCAAATATTGAAAAAGGTGTCAGTGTACACATTTGGGATTTATGGTACTTTTATACATTCCATTGAGTCCTATATCATCATTTCCCAAGAGGTAGTTAACCAAAAGACATTTATTTTGTGACATGATAGACTTGGTTACCCAGGTGAAATAATAATATGTAAAATCATTGAGCATTCACATGGACACCCACTAAAGAATTTGAAAATTCTTTCTACAGGTGATCTAACATGCATAGTATGTTCCCTTGACAAACTGATAACAAAGTCATTAGTAAAAAAAGAAGTAAATGAAAATCTCTTATGTTCCTTGAACACATTCAAGGAGAAGTATGTGAGCCAATAACACTACCATGTGGACCATTCAAATATTTTATGGTGTTGGTTGATGCATCGACCTAATGGTCTCATGTAAGTCTATTGTACATAGGGAATGTGACATTTGTAAGGCTTTTAGCTCGAATAATTAAATTAAGGGCCCATTTTCCCGACTATCCAATTAAGAAAGTCAAGTTGGATAATGTAGGGGAATTTACATACTAAAGTTTTGACAGCTATTGTCTATTAATTGGGATTACACTAGAGCACTCGGTGCCCCACACTCTCAAAAGGACTTAGCAAAGTCATTAATTAAACGGTTGTAAATGATAGCTTGACCCTTGTTGATGAGGTTGAAGTCGCCCACATCAAGCTAGGGGAACTTGTTGATGAGGTCAATAAGCTAGGGGCACGTAATTTTCCACGCAACCAAATTAATTTGACTTTGACCAACTACATATCATGAGTATTTCCCTCTACAACTTATCTCTAAGTAAAGAGCCTAACATTTCTTATTTGAATTTTTTTTGGATGTGTGGTGTATGTTCCTATTCCTCCTCAATAACGATTTAAATTGAGGACATAGAGAAGATTGAAAATTTATGTGGGCTATGTGTCTCATTCTATTATAAAGTACCTCGAACCTAAAACTAGTGATTTATTCACAGCCAAGTACTTAGATTGTTGTTTTGATGAAACAATATTCCCAGTCTTAGGGAGAGAAGAGAAGAAAAAGGAGATCGTTGAGAAAAATATTACATGGAATACCATCTCCGTACAATTTTCAGATCCTATCACTAATCAAAGAGAACTTGAATACAAAGGACCATACCCTTACAAAATGTAGCCAATACGCTACCAGACGTGTTTATTGATGCCAAGAAAGTGACGAGATCGCATATACTAGTTGCAAATGATCCACCTCATGTAGAGGCCCCTATAGGGACTTCATCCCAACCAATAATGAGTCATAAGTAAGACAAATGTGTGGTAGACCACTTGTCTCTAAAGATTCTAATCCTATAGATAGGAAATAATCCACAAAAATTGTTAATAAGATGATGATTAAGAAAATGAGAAGAAATAAAATTATCATTGATGACGTTTTTATATATAATGTCACAGCAATATTATAGATGAAAATGACAATAAGCCTCAATCAATTGAGGAATTTTGACAAAAGAATGATTGGTATAGCTAAAAAGAGGTCATACAAGCAGAGTTAAACTCGCTAATCAAGTGAGGAGTGTTTCGACCTATTAGTCCAACACTTATAGGTGTCAAACCAGTCGATTATGAGTAGGTGTTCATGCATAAACGTAATAAGTGTAATAAAGTTGTAAGATATAAAGTCAGACCGGTGACCCAAGACTTTACACAAAAGCCAGGAATTGACTTTACATAAACTTGTTCCCCCCGTGGTGGATGTAATTACCCTAAGATTTAGTCAGTTTGGTAGTGTCAGAAAGAGTGCAAATGTACCTTATGGATATGGTCAGTGCATACCTATATAGGTTATTAGGCACCAACATCTATATGAAAATACCAGAGGGATTAAATATGTCCGATGAATGTAAATCAAAACCTCTTCATATGTACTCACTCAAGTTATAAAAATCTTTGTATGGACTTAAATAGTTTGGGTGAATGTGGTATAATTATCTAAGGGAGTACTTAGTAAGAGAAGGATATGGTCTACATTTGTTCATTAAGAGAACTAAGTCAGGTTTTATGATCATAGATGTTTATATCGATGATTTAAATATTATCATAACTATTAATGAGATTCAACAAACAACTAATTATCTCAAGAAAGAATTTAAAATGAAAGACTTGGGAACTACCAAGTAATGTCTCAGACTCTAATTCAAGCATATCAAAGATGGGATATTTTTCCATGAGATGAATTATAAAGATAAAGTTTTAAAGTGCTTTAATATGGATAAAGTGCATCCATTAAGTACACCAATGGTAGTTCGGTCACATAATGTGGATAAAAACCCATTTCATCCTCGGCAAAATAACGAACAAATACTTAGCCCTAAAGTACCATATATAAGCACCATCGGTGACTTAATGTATCTTGCCACTAGATATATCGTTTATAGTAAACCTGCTAGGAAGATATAGTTCAGCACCTGCAAGGAGACATTGGGCTAATATAAAATACGCCCTCCGCTATTTGCATGAAAAAAGTGATATATGATTATTCTTTAACAAATATGAGAAAAATATGGTGCCAATTTGGTTGGATATTTAGATGTAGGGTATTTATCTGACTCACATAAAGCCATATTCCAATCAAGGTATGTGTTCCTTTGCGGTGAGACTCTTATTTCTTGGCATTCAACAAAAAAAATAACGGTAGCTACCTCGTCAAACCATGCAGAGCTGATCGCATTTTATGAGACAAGATGAGAATGTGTGTGGTTTAGATTATTAATACACCACATACACAACATGTGGGCTGAAGATGAATAGAGAAAGGCCGACGGTGATATATGAATATAATGCAACTTGTATTATCCACATCAAGGGAGGATACATAAAAAAATGATAGAACTAAGCATTTATTATCGAAGTTCTTCTCAACACATGAGTTACAACATAAAGGGACACTTAATGTTTAATGAATTTAATAAAGTCAAACCTTGGCAGATCTATTTACCAAGTCATTATTGACAATGACGTTTAGTCAACTTGCTAGTAGTATTAGAATGCATTATATGAAAGACATTTGCGAAGTTGAGGGGAAACATATTGTACTCTTTTTCCTTAGTCATGGTTTTTGTCCCATAAGATTTTTCCTAACAAGGTTTTTTAATGAAACAGTAATTGCAGGTGTACATTCAAGAGGGAGTGTTGGTTAAAAGTGATTGTATACCTTTCCTAAAGCTCTTCATTATTCCCATAATGTACCAATAAATTTATTATAATCACTCCTATTTACCTCCCCTCATAATTTTACAATAATATTTCTTGTTGCTCCTCACCCTTCACTCCCTTTTCTTATATTATAAATAAGTGAATTGTGAAATGAGAAGTAACATAAGACCTATATTCTCTTTTATCTTCAGCCTTCTAGTTTTCACGTAGTATATTATATACTTTTCTCATATTTTGTTACAATATGCGCGCGCACACACACATGCATGATCACTCACATCAGTGAGTCGTGCCTGTTGGGAAAAATAATCAAAAGCTACCAAAACCATAGTAGGAAACGGATCAAACTAGCTTGGGTAGCAAATGCTATCAAAGGAAGTGGCTTTCAGAAAATAAAACAGGTCTAGAGAAGAAGATGGATGAGCTAACTACCCTTTGAGACATTGATGGTTGTTTGATCATCATCAACCCAGACAACGGTGAAACACCAACTTGGTCGTTGGATGAAAAAACAAGAGTTGTTAAGTATGTAGGGATGACTTAGGTGGAGCAAACGAAGAAATTGGTGGACCGGGAAGGACACCTGAAGGGTGGGCGCAAACACTGAGGGAGTAGGTAGCCAAGCTTGAGACGAGAAATAAGGAATTGGAGGCTAATCGAGACATGTATCAAATGTTTATGGAAGAAAGACGAGGAACTCAATGCTTTGAATTCGGGACTTCTGATTTAGTAGGCGGATGAAAAGCTTCAAACGACGAATGCGTCTGTCAACACCAATTACTGCTGCTGCAACCCTGCCTAGTCCTTCTTAATAATACACTACTTTTTCTGGGTAGCAGATACTTTTTTTCTTCGGTGTTGTTTTCTTTCCAGATACGTGTCGGCCATGAACGCTTATTTATCCATCTAACCTAATGTAATGGTATGTCGGTGCTAAATATCACAATGTTTTTGGGCTGCTACTGTCTAATTGCGTTACTTAAAATTAGCTATTTCTTGCACTAACTCGTTAGTTACCTCGTTGTATCCTCCTTACATTGCCTATTACGAGGCTCATATTTTCTCTATCAGTGCTCGTTTGGTACGAGGATAATAAGGATGGAAAAATTACCCCCATATTTTATATATCTTATATAATTTATTTAAAATTAAATATTTTTATTCTAATAAATATCTATTTTAGATCTTAATTTAATCTAAAATGGGTATTTCATTATAAATATATTTACCATTATTAAATACTAAATATAAGAGGTACAAAATAGATGAAATTTTTTTCTATTTCTATTACCCCCATACCAAACAAGCCCTTAGGAGGAGAATACTCGATAAACAATAGAAATAAATAGCTCAAGGGGTGACACACCAACATTGCTACAAACCATATAGTATCATACTATAAAATCAAAGTGAGAGAAATTTACATCATGTGTCAAAGTTCTGCCGCCTAAAGCATCATATACACATTTTCACAGAAAAACTGCGTTTGGAGTTGCGGGAAGAGGACAGATGGTTCAAAGGATGAAGAATTAATTAAGGCTCAAAAGATGCACACCACAACATATTCAGTTTTCGCCACCAGATAAGGCTTTAATAGAATCAGAAAATACCGTCGAATTGACTGGTAAGAGAATTCTTGAGATTTGAGAAAAGGCCATAAAGGGAATATTGACGAAGCTTTTCTACTTCATACCATGAGTTCAGAACTTGGTAGTATTTATCAGTACCGGAGAATGCCAGTTGTATGCCAAGGCTGCAATCAACATTTCCCCCCCTCGTCTTACAGGTATCAGTTTTAATCGCACAATCTTGCTTGTTCAGGCAAATAAAATTGGACTTCCCTTGACACGATGCACATCCGTCCCTTTTCCAGTATAGGCTCTGCAGACGTCCTCGTTTAAATTCGAGTACCTGAACCGACAAAACCAGTGCACATCAGGTTATACTATATTATAGTCATATACAGAAAAAACAACAGGCTATGGTACAGTGTAAGACACAGTAAAATTCTTACAAGAGTAAAGCTGGTGACTATATACGTGCTATTTGCAACAAAAGCAGGGTCAGACCTCGCAGCGTATTTTGAACCAGCAAATGCTACCATTAAACCACCATAAGAATCCTGCAGGACAAAAACCAGATTATATATCAACTTGTCAGGCTGGGTATCAACCAAGGCTCGTCTGGCCCCTAACCCCAAACAGTTGATAAGTTATTTAATCAACTCCGTCACAAGCAAATTCACACAGGAAATAGGACTGCACTGTCTAAAACGGTTTCACGTTAAATTATAGCATTTAGAGTAAAAAGATAAGGTGCCAATAAGATGGAATTTGGTACCATAAATCCGTATGAACATTTGCCATGCATATAATATTTAAATACATGGCATCTCTATGACCAACTTGACTCACTACCTTTCATTTGGATGGTTATAACTTGTAAGGAACAAGGATGCTTGGCAAATTAGACAGATCATGATCCAATTCCATCATTTCCACTTGAAACAACTAATTCCCACATGACTTGGTTATCCCCTCATTTTGCCCAAATATTTCCATTCATTCACATCTATGACTGTTATATTTTATTCTGATTATTTCTTTTCTTAAGTTTTTCACAAACGTTGCATAAGACACAAGGAAAATATTAGTTCAGTAGAATTTTATTACCTTCTCATGATATATGGACCTTGCTAACCTTACATCTGTATTGACTGCGATAAAAAATCCACTTTCCTTCAAATAGGCACGGCACATTGTTGGGGAGGACCTAGTACATGCTGTCAAGAAGTCGTGATATACAGACAGATTTGTAAAGCAAATTAACATCAATGCTATTACCCTGATCCCAAAGGCGCCAAATCCCAGCAGAGCAAAAGAGTTTCACCCGATTGGTTGCTGTCATATCCTCTATAAGGCTTCTCTAAAGTCCTAACCAATAGAAATCAACCCGTGATTCATCTGAAGCTGCTATTATTAAGGGTTGAATGCTGAATGGGAATGTGCTGATGGCACATGAGTTGATTAAGAACTATAATAGACAGAACATATGGCCTCGAATGGTGTTGAAGATTCATATTCAGAAGGCCTATGACAGCAATGAATGGATTTTCATGGAGCGTATACTGCTGGAGTATGGATTTCCTAGCCAATTTGTTCATTTGATTATGGAGTGCATCACATCAGTTAGAATATCTTTGAAGGTGAATGGAAAGCTGACACCACCTTTCCCTAGTAAAAGTCAGTACAGCAGAGAGTTACATGCTGTGTTCAGGAAGGATGAACCACACTCAAAAAGAGGTTCGAGACAAGGAGACCCATTATCTCCTTACCTCTTTGCACTAGGCATCGACTATCTACACCGAATCTTACAACTACTGTGGCACCATGAAGGTTTTCAAGGACACCTTGATTGTGTAAACATGCATATTACAGACCTCTTCTTTGAAGATGATTGGCTCATTTTCCGCGAAGAGGACACATCATTTGCTGAACTGATTCACAACAAATTGCAGGAGTTTGGGGATGGCTCTGAATTGAAGGCAAATCCATCCAAATGGAAGCCATAGGCCTTTCCCTCTCTTATTTCCAATTTAAAATAGGAAAATATTGGCAACCTTTGATTAAGCTGTGGACCTTGATCAATTTTGAGGAACACACCAATAGAGTTTTTTGATGAATAAGGGAGCAGTTTTCTCTTCAATGGCAAGAAAATCCAACTGCTACTGGGCCAACGTTCCACATTTATTGGCAAATTTAGTGGAGTACAGGAAAGTGGCAACTTCCCATTTCATCTCAAGTCATTGTTTGACCAGAGACAGAGAAAATTATGACTACGATCATGAATATATATCAACATGGGCTACCATGCAGACAATTGCAGGTAGCATTGGTGAAAGCTGAACAAGGGATAAAGCCACAGCTTTGGCTTCAGAACAAGAAATTCTGCAGATTCTTTCAGCTAATTAACCATAACATCGACCTTTCAGTTATCCCATTTGCACTACATCAGAACATCTCCAATTCTTTCCTTTTACAACTATTATCAATAAATAAAAGACAAATTCATCTTTGACCACAACAAAGGCCTGGTAAGAAATCAGTAATTCTAGAAAGCTCATAATTTGGCATGAAGTTTGTCACTCCTCAACACTACTTTCCCAGATATCTAATCAGATAAGACTTGTGAAAATGCAAAAGATAGGATTAAAAAACTTATGAAAATCCAACAAGCTTCTAGAGATGCATGTACTACAAGTACACATCATTGTACCAGCTTAGTGATGAGAAAAACCTCAAACTTATCCAGAGTTAAACTAGTAAAATCGAAAAATAGAGATGCAAGGGCTTCAAAAGTAGGGCATGCACCCTAAAGGGTCTCTTTGCACAGCATCTTCCATTCATCTAGGAGATGGCACTAGTGTGCCCATGATAAATGATCGCTTACATGAACAGGGCCAATGCAGCAATAAGGAAAACATCCAATGACCAGGTCTGACAGTGACAACAGATAAATCCAAGAATCTTCATTATTAACAGTAGTAAGGGAGTCAAATAGTCCACCGATGTCATGTCTTAGCAATACACTAGCAGAGAGGGGGGAAAAAAATTCCAACACTGCCACAAACATATTCTGAGCAGTGGCGAGCACATAATTACGTAATACAACAGTCAGGTTTATAGCAAGACAAATATGTATTAACCTACAATGAGCCATTAGCAAGTACTATTTGTTGTATGGTGGCACCTAATAAACCAAGATTCACAGTATGTTGAAGCTTGTTGAGGATCTCTATTTGGACTTGATTTGGATGTTGTATTACATAGGTGAAAATATGCAAAAAGCATCAACCTTGGGGACCAGTGTCAATGGCTACAACAACACGCGGGGTGGGGGGTCGTGTTGATGGGACTAACGACACTGAAGGGTGGTGTCATTCTATTTTCTATCGTATGACTGTTAGATTCCGCCACTCTTGTATTGCTATATTATATATAACTAGTTTATCTTCATGTTTCTTAGCGGAACTCATAGAGAGAGAAAAACCATTTGTTCTAGAGAGAGCAAAGATTGTTCTAGAGAGAATAGGGATCAGATTGATCTTGAGATCAATTGTAATTCATCAATAAAATTTCTAGCCCAAACTTGGATTAAGTGATTTGTTTAACCACAAAATTATTGTGTCACTTTCTACTTCCTCTACTTAATTTCTTTATTGTTATTCTTAGTTTGGTGATTGAATATCACAATAATTAGTATCAAAGCAAAGTTGATTAAATCAAAGGCAATTAGCAATGGAAGACGGATAAATAAAAAATGAGAAGTTTTGGTGGCTCCAAATTTGCATTATGGAAGATGCATAGAATTATCTATATTAGAAAGATCTTCGTAAGCCCCTTGAATAGGGATGGTCATGAGGCAAGTCAAGGACGAGGATTCCATCCCCATACCTGAATCCAACAAGCAAAATAATCCCCGATCCAAAAAATGGGGGAATCCTCAACCTAATTCCCACGGAGATCAAATCCCCATACCCAACTTGATCCCCAATCTAATCCTCATCTTTAATTCATTCCCCGACCATGAAACCCAACTTGATAACCGAAATCCAACCCCAACCCCATCCCTAACCCTAATTTTTTATAATATACTTTTAATTATATTCTATATATATATATTCAGTATGGGTTCGGAGATGGGGACCCCAAACCTATTCCCGCCCCATCCCCGATAAAAATTTCTGAACTTGAACCCAATCACTGAAATCTCCCTGAATCTGAACCTGAACACGACTTTTCCGATAGCACCCCAAACCCACGGGGAGAAATATTACCCTTAAAGGTGAGAAGCTAAAATTAATAAACAAGGCAAAGTGGAATGTCTTAGATTAAGTATCTAAGTAAAATTTGATTAAGTCTTGTAACATTACATGCAACATTAAGGATTAGAAGACGACCACAAGCATGATAAAGAAAATTGCCAATATATGAAAAACCGCAGCAAATAAGTTATTCCTTATGAAAAAATGATTCAATTTGGATATGTCTGATGGTGCTTCTATCAAGGATTACATTAATGAACTTAACGTGGTGTTTAGTCAATTAAGTTTCATTGAAATCTTCTTTGATGATGAAGTAAAATCTTTTTTGCTAGAGAGTTGGGTTACTACCATTGCTACAATTAGTAATTACTATGATCAAACTAGGTTGAAGTTTGATGAGGTTCAGGACGTAATTCTAACCAGGAGCATTCACAAGAAGGAATTAGGACAAGTTGTTGCAGGTAGAGGAAGGAATAGCAAGAAAGACACGGGTAACCATGGCAGATCTAAAACCAGAGGCAGGTCTAAAAGTCATGAACAAGCAACTCACGAAAAACTGCAAAAAACCTAAGAATAAGAAGCAACATTATGAGGATTATAGTGATAATTCTGCATAAATTTTGACCTGAAATATGGAGAGTTCATTAGATTCATGGATATTTGATTCTAGGGCTTCACTTCATTCCATAGGGAGCAAAAACCTATTTCAGAATTTTGGAAACTTTGGAAAAGTATATTACGCAGACAACAAGTGCTTGAAGATTGTTAGCAAGGGCAATATAATAATTAAGACTCCAATTGGATGCAAGTAGGAGCTAAAAGATAATAGATTGATCCCCAGACTAAAAAAGAATCTAATATCGGTTAGTCAATTAGGCAACACAAATCACATAACAATGTTTGGGGAGAGTTTATGAAAAATCATGAAAGGTGGTATGACTATAGCACGAGGATCCAAGGTAAGGACATTGTACTCCACAAGTGCACTGACAAGTGTAGCACCTGTGACTGAAGATCTAGTTTGCTAAAGGTTGTGGCATTGTAAACTTGGTCACATAAGCAAAAAGGGAATGGAAATTCTAGTTTCAAGAGCTGATCCGTCACATCTGAAGGATGCCGACTTGGGTATCTGTGAGAGTTGTGTTTATGACAAGCAGAAGAGGGTCAGCTTCACAAAGACAAGGAGAGAGCCTAAGGTAGAATGGTTGGAGTTAGTGCACACAAATGTTTTTCTTGGGGGGGGGCATGTGCCAATACCATCAATTGAAGGTTCCAAGTATTATGCAATCTGCATTGATGATTTTGGCATACAGTATGGGTCTACTTTCTGGGACACAAGTAAAATGTTTTTACAGTGTTCAAGACGTGGAAGAATAAGGTTGAGAATGAGACTAAATTGAAGCTCAATTGCCTCAAGTCAAATAATGGGGGTGAGTATAGCCGTACAAATTTTCGTAATTAGCTATTAATAATTAGATCAAGTGGGAAAAGATCCAAGAAGCCACATCAAAATAGGGTTGCTCAGAGGATGAACATAACCCTAAATAAATGTGCTAAGAGCATGAGATTATACTCAGGATTGTCAAAGTAGTTTAGGTTGATCCACTAAGGACCGTTGCCTATCTAATAAATAGGAGGCCTCTATACCGCTTGATAATAGGATAACAAAGGAGGTTTGGTTGGGAAAAAAATAAATTTCTTTCACCTGAGAACCTTCGATTGTGTATTATATATACATGTTGATATTGATATTATTGATGACCCTAAGAAGACTACTGTTGACTTTGAGTAGTCTCCAAGGCATGTAGTTCCTAATCTTGGCTAACATTGTGTAGGTCAACTAGAAGTACTCAAAGTATGACACCAGTAAAGTATTCTCTTACATTGCATTGTTTATTGTTGACTGGTGTTGGTGAGCCAATTGTTTAGAGATGTTATGTACGAAGAGGATTCATTTAAGTAGGAGTAATGTCACAATTCGTGACTTCCTCAAGCATCTTGTGAATACAGATACTTGGTTGCTAATGTCGATATTCTTTGTCGGCACAACTCGATGTCCCCTATAGGATGTTGCACACATTCGACATAGTGCTTAGATCAATAGAATTGTACAGAGGATGCTGATCGTGTCGAGAGGCACTAAAACCTAAATCTATGAGCACGTGACAAGTGGTAGAGCAACACATTACCTCGTTAGTCAACAAGCATTTCATCGTGTTTGCAAGTGTACCCTGGAGGATTGCAGATACCTTGTTGGTTGAAGCATGCTGGTGAGGTCCACCCAACTTCACCGAGATGAAGTGTATGGGTTGTTGTGTTGCAAGGGTTTACTGATAAGGAGGCGGTGATGGATGTGATTTAGCATAGGATCCAAACAATTAAAATGAGTTGTTGGGGGTTGTACAATAAGCCGATCTCTAATGCACAAGGTTATGTCATTGCAAAGGGGTTTGATATGCTACAACAAATAATAGTTGAATGCAAGATGTTAATTGGTTCTCAAGATTTATGGGGCCACGTATGGTTTTTTTCTAACATTAGGCAAGCATTGAAAGATTATCATGGGGGTAATATCTAAGACGTAAGGAAGCAATGTTAGGACCCCTTTGTGGTATAATCAGGGGCGTTTGTGTTTTGGGTGGGAAGAATGTCATGGTCCGTGACTTACCCCAACATCTTGCAAATGAACCATGAGAATATAGGTGATTTCTTGTTGTCTGGAAGTTGTTAATATTGATATTATGTGTCAGATATGAATTGGTGTCCCCTCCATAAATCTCATTGTATTGTTATTGATCGATGTTGCACATATTCCATATGGTACTCAACAAGATTGTACATGAGATGCTCGCCGTGCTAGGGCCCAAACTTTCGAGCACATGACAACAAGTCATGGATGATGAGTTGAGCTCCCTAGAGAATAATGGAACCGGGAAATTGACTAGACTATAAACAAGAAAGAAAGTACTACTCAACATTATATTAAATTCAGAAAAAATTTAATGGTACCAAAAGGTACAAGGCAAGATCAGTGGTTAAGGAGTTTTAACCTAAGGAAGACATTGATTACATATGGATATTTACTCTTATGGCGAAGAAGAATACTATAGTAATATTGTTGAGTATTGCGGCTTCTGAAAACCTATATCTAGAGCAGCTGGATGTGAAGACAAAGTTCTTCCATGGTGATTTGGATGAGATGTTATACATACACCAACCACATGGATATAGTATTCCACGTTATGAAGACTTACTTTGTAAGCTCAAAAAAAGTTTGTATAAACTTAAGCAAGTGCTAAGATAGTGGTACTTGAAGTTCCATGTGTTTAAGCATAATAACAAGTTTGATTATTATTGCTACTTCAGGAGCTCTAATGACTCTTTTATTATCTAATTGTTGTATGTAGATGACATGATGATTGCAGGTATTAGCATGAGAGCCATCAAAGACTTGAAGAAATAGCTGTCATATAAATTTCAGATGAAAGATTTAGGTTTTGCAAAGTAGTCATTTGGCATAAGGATTTTAAGGGACGCTTTAGAAGGGACTTTGAAATTGTCTTATTACATTGAGAAGGTGCTTTACAAATTTAGTGTTCAGGATGTGAAATTAAGGAGTTTTCCACTGGAAAGTAATTTCAAGTTGTAGGTGTCAAATATGCATTCTCCGAAGACAATAGAAGAGTGGGAATAAATGGAGAGAGCTCCTCATACATTTGTAGTTGGAAGTCTCATGTATATTATGGTATGCACCAAACTAAATATACCTCATGTTGTTGGAGTGGTAAGCAAGTTTATGTCAAAACCTAAGAAGATACCTTGGGAGGCAATTAAAAAATTCTTGAAGTATTTAAAAGGTACTTTGGATCGAGTTCTTGTGATCGGTAGAGGTGATTTTATGCTGCAGGGGTTAGTTGGTGCTGATTTGAGGGAGATATGGATACCAGTAACAATACTTCATGATACAATTTCACTGTAAGAGATATTGCTATCGGTTGGATGCCCAAGTTTCAAAAGTGTGTATCTTTACCTGCAACAGAAGCTGAATATGAGGTTATGTCAAAGGTAGGAAAGGAGATGTTGTGGTTGTCCATGTTTTTCAAAAAAAATACGTTGGAAGCAAGATGATGCTATACTCTATAGTGATAATCAGAGTGCAATTCAACTCGTGCAAAATCCAGTATGTCACCTAAGAACAAAGCAAATCTAGAGGATGTATGTATCACTTCATTCACAGTCTTGTGAACGATGAAGAGTTGATACTGCAGAAGGTATTGGGTTTGAAGAATTTCATTGATATGTTATCTAAATGTGTTGATGGTGAGAAACTGAGGTTCTGCATGACCTCAATTAGCCTCCTTAGTTTGAACTAGAGTGTTTGTTTGTGTCTAGGTGACGATGGTGTGATGGTTTTCTGATTTTTAGTCTCCACGTGTGAGATTATAATATGGTGAAGCCTAACAAACTAATATTCAAGGCGTATTGAAGCTTGTGGAGGACCTCTGTTTGGACTTGATTCATATGTTGTTCCTGAGATATATTGGTAGATGATATTGAGATATACGATCATGTAGAGTTTCATGAAGATAAGGGAGGTGAAAATAAGCCAAAAATGTCAACATTGGGACCCGGGTGGATGGGCTCAACGACATTGGCGGGTGGTATCGTTCTACTTTCCTTTGTATGATTTCGTTTGATTCTGCCATCTCTTGTATTGCAATATTATATATACCTAGGTTTCGTCTGTGTTTCTTAGTGGAACTCAGAAAGAGAGAGAGAGAGAGAGAGAGAGAGAGAACAGATAGGGAAATGTAGATTTAAATCAGATTGAGCTTAACATCTATTGCAATCCATCAAATCCATCAATAAAATTTCTAGCACAGGTTGTGAATTAAACAATTTGCTAAACCACCTAAATTATCGTGTCATTTTCTACTTTCTATACTTGATGTTTGTATTGCTCTTCTTTACTTGGTGATTGAATATCAAAATATTACCAACAAATCCAAGCATAAATCGAAACGAAGACCATTACCACCAACATCAATTCCCTATTCCACCCCCAAATCGAATTAAGTAGGAGTAACACCCTCAACAAGTTCAAAATCCAATTGAAACCCTGTTTGGCCAATAATTCCAGACATTTAGAGATCCAATGCGTGATAAGCGAGAATCAGAAAAGATACGCACCGGGTAGAAGCTGGAGGTGTTGATGGTGAGGAGAGAGATTTCGTCGACCTTAGGGCGAAAGACAGCGACCTGAGAGTTGCTAGAGGAAAGAGAAAGCCGCGTATCGCAAGGTGAAAGCTGGATCGAGTTATTGTTGTTTGAGAAGAAAGAAGACTTCGATGCGAATGCCAAACCAAATGTGAACCCGTCATATCTCTGAATTGTGGTGTCTTTGCAGGGGGAGTGGACATGATTATTATCTCCTCCGTAGACCAAAAATAGAAGCTTCACAAACGTAATCGCAAGAAGGGATAATCTTATGAGCCCCATAGACAAGAGCTCTGCAAGCCAGAGTAGAGGAGTAGCTCAGAAAGGAAAAAAGGATATTGAATTTGATTCGTTTCGCTTTGATCGGAGGCCGCAGAGGTATTGGAAATTTCGAATTTCGAACGGGAATCAAAAGAAGACGGCCGAATTGATTAATCCCTTCTGTTTGGAATCAAAATCTACGATTTGACGAAGGCAGACCGCAGAGAGGTGAGGAATATGGCAGGCGACGCCGTTGTGTCGACAGAATGTGATCGTCCCTATTTCCCTATTTTTCTTTTTCCCCCAGTCCGGTGTACCTCCTTTTGTCTCTTTGGTGTCCTTTCGATCGATGGATTATTTTTACCAATAATTTTCGAAGCTTGTCACTTTTGGTAAAACATATGCTAATAACTTGTACTTCACAAAGCTCATAATTTTTTCAAAGCTTGTCAATTTTAGTAAAATATATACTAATACCTTGTAATTCACAAAAATCATAAGAGTTCTAAAATAATTATCGTAAATTAAAGTTAGCTCAATCTTTACATGGTCTACATGCAATCTCTTGAACCTTTACATAAGCTTGGTATAGCTGAAACTAAACTTAAACATAAACTCCATGCATTCTGCACCTATGCATGATATGTATCCAAGAGTTGTGTGTAAACATGACAATAAGGCTGGTAATAGTAATAAGTGAAGTTTAACTAATATGATTGTGGGTACAGCCATCAAAGTAATACCATATGTACATGGTTATGAGTAGAGAAAAGGGGGGAAATGCATGGTGTATTCGGATATAGGTATAGGGTCTTCAAATATATATCCGCATCAACTTATGCATTTATATATAGGATTATAAGCAAACAGAGCCACTTCGCTATCTTTCTGAGCCTGGCTTAATCAATTAGCTAAATAAGTTGTTCATGAATAATAATTTTATAAGCGAGTTGAGCATGAATATGATAAATTTAGATTTGAACTCGATTACAGTGCAAAAAACTTATAAGCCGATCTGGCTCATTGAAAACTCGGTTTATTTTAAAACATGTCGAGTTCGAACCCATTCCGGGTCAATTCAGTTCGACCTATCCACAACCTTACCTATATAGCCAATATTAGAGCATATTCTTACCTTTTATAATATATATACAATATGCTAGAGGCTAAAATGGTTGTAGATAGGTCGAATATAGCCATATAATAGCCAAGATTATTATATTTATTATTATTATTATTATTATTATTATTATTATTAATTTATAAAGAACTTTTTGATAGGAATACAATAAATATATAGGTCCAAGTCCAACAATTAACACAACCAAAACTCATTAGTAAACCATTCAAACCTTTGACTTATAACATCTACACTTCACCCTTCAACTATGGGACCACCTCATTAAAACCAAGACTACTATTGTAACACTTTGCAAAAAATTAAAAAAGATAAATATTATAGATGAATAATATAATAGCAAATCATTGGGGTATTATACTATGTCCCCAAAGGAACACAAGGAAAGAAACATCAAAGAACGAATTCATAATAAACGACCCAAAGATAAAGTGAGAAACATATAAGAAATATCTAAATGCATTGAATTTAAGAAAAAGATGTAAATAAATTCTCGATAGTGAATTAAAAATTAACTAAATACATTTATGTCGACCCTTTTCCCATGCATACATCAACTCTACCTATAGAAAATATTAAATACGGAAAAATGAGTCATAATTCAACAGGTAACCACTCTAACCATGTAAATTTATTATATTTAATTTACTTTCTGAAAAACATAACATGATTTGAAAACCTTAAAAAATCATACAAAAAATTAAATAGACATAATAAAAGAGTTAACTCATAAAACCCTTAAGAAAATATTGGCACCATTAGTCAATCTCACTTTTGCATAGTTAATATAATCTACCCCCACCAAATGACTTCTTGAGACCAATCACACCAAACATATAAAAAGATGTAACACCACCTCACATAAACATATTACAACACTAGTTATTTTTAATTCACCTAGGGGAGATTCCACCATATATTATTAGTCTTGGGTAAAATCCTACTTTCAAGATTCATGTATATAAATCTCATTAACATGCATTATCAAAATAACCACCATAATAGGTTTCACCAATATTCAATTGTACAAATTTAATAACATAAATATTAATGAAATCATGTAAGCTTTAAAACACGTACCATTAAAATATAACAAAATATCTTAAATAGTACCAACTCTTTGCAATTAACATGTTGAAATATATATACTTTATGTCAATAGATAAATATCCATAATTATATTTATGAAATTAACTAGACATGGATTTAACACATGAAATAAAAAAATTAATAAATGACATAACTTTCAATACACTGGTAGTTAAAGCATGTCATAAAGTTTAATATTTAAACTGAGAACTAACAAATATATTTACTAAACTAACGGCTATTATATGCTTGAATTCTAAAATATAAAAACAGTTAGACATGAATACCTACCGTAAAACAAATTGAACCTCTACTATGAATCATTTATTAGGATTGCTATCATCACTTCCTAAAACTTTGAACTAATAGTTGATTATTAGGAAGTTGTTGATGGAAGAATATGACCGATCTTAATAGATGAAGATAACTCTTATAATAGTGTCGATTCTTTGTGAGAATAATAATAGCAACGGTCTTTAAAAGCCAACAATGATTAATAATGCCTACTAAGGCAATTTATAGTTGTCAAGAGCCTAAATTTCCACCACCCCACTACTCCACTAATCCGCTGCTACACTACTCCACTACTTCAATTTAGTAACTTCCCACTACTCCCTTTAATCACCCCACTAGAATTTTATTTTGGTGGTTATTTAACCACGATTTAATAAAATAATAATTCCAAATTATAATGGACATGTGTTTAAATCAAAAATTAAAATAACTAACTTCACCAAGTATTATAAAATAGTACGAAATTATATTAATTAATGGGGTGTTACAACTACCACTAAATATGTAAATTACATTAATAGCTTAACCTTGCTATAAAGGAATCAACGATGTTGGGAAAATTCACTGATGTGAACGACTAGGACTTGATCTAACAAGCAATCAAAAAATTTAATGATCTAATTGAGAGACCAATCTGAACAAAATAAATAATTGGGGAACTAACAATGATAGTTATTACATATAGCACTAGTGATTACAATGAGAATCAAATAATCATCATAATATTATTCAATACATAATTCTCTCAATAAATACAACAGAATACTAGAAGAGAAGATTTAGATAAGTTTTACAACCTCTGTTGCAGATAGGGTTATCAAATACACTTATTTATAGTAGCGCGAAGAAACCCTAATAAAATCGAGGTGGGCGTAGAAAAATAAGAAAAACATAGATTATGTTAACAAATAAAGGTGCTTTGTGTTTATTTTTTCTAAACTTTAGACTTTGCCAAATTAAGCACAGATAAGGAATAACAAATAGACATGACCAGTGTTGATAAACACCCTCTCCCTGTTTCCACTCCTTGTCTCATTTATAATCCAAACTTCTATAAACACATGCACATACCAATCTAAACTATCTAGAAACACAAATACAAGTTATATACTAACAACCTCCACCTTGGTGTAGCATTTATGACATCTAGCAATAAGAATGCAATAAATAATCACAAAACCCCTAAGCTCATAGAGCCTCTCATAGAAAATGAATGCGTGCAAACAATGAATCCATTGGTACACACACTAAATCAACATGTCATTGTATACAAACCAAATTTAACCATAATTTTAAAATATATAGTAATTAGCAATTAGGGGTTAGACCCACCAGTAATAAGATAAAATCAAGAATTTTGTAATTAATGTCAAACTCCTGTTTTGTTATTAAATTTTTACTTTTACTACTAATCAATATGCTAATACTATTTAATATAACATAGGGCTCACAAATACACAAATAAGGACGTGAGGTATTCAACTATAAGACTAGGGAATTCAACAACTATTTAAAAAATGATAATTCCATGTGTTTTAATGTTGACGTTTGTAAAATTATACATATTTGCTTCTTAGTTTTTTTTTTCAATGCAGATAAATCAAACAAGCTCTCAATTTATTGTCTAAATGATTAATAACCTAGGTTAAGAGTATTATATTTAATTAATGACAACATTAACTATTACAGAAAAACTCCGATTGTAATCAAATAAGACTGGATCTGAATAATAATTGAGAACTAACAAGACTATTAAAACCAATTGAGAAATCAATCACAACATAATTATAAGAAAAAATTAGAGATCTTTATTTATGCAACTATGTAATTATAGGAGGATTCACAAAATCCCTCAACAAGATTACATAATCACTAATTCTCTTAATCAAATATAACATAATAGCGGAGAAGAACATTTTCATTCAAAATTGTGGTTATGATTTTATCACAACTCTTTCATATCAGATAAAACCCTATGTGGGCAAGCGGTATGTTTTGTAGAAGAACTCAAAACATAGAATGTGTTTGTGAAATACAAGTCCTATGTGTTAAATTTTGTATTCTCGACTTTTGCCTAAAAAATAACCTGAGAAATTATGTGGACCAACACTTCATAAACACCTACTATATTTGTCACATAATCCATATACTAACCCACACTTCTCTACTAATATGCACAATTCATAACCCTATTATGTTGTGTATCAAATACCTAGTTAAAGCTCACATTAATGAATAAAAAATAACAGTATACAATTATAATCACATAAGCTTAGACTATGCGGTTGTACAGATTAATAAATGAGATCAAGAAATATATGATTCATTGCTGCTCTAGAGATAACAATTAACAATTATGTATTAATATCATCATTCAAACATTGATTTATAATCTAAATGGATTAGGTGATCAGTCTAATTAATTTTAATTCTAAAACTTTGATCAGTGATCATTTATTTTTGTTTATTAATGCAATTAAATACACTTAAAATCTACATTTGAAATTTTATTTCACACTTGAATTCCTATTTCATAATTAAATTCCTCATATCCCATATAAAGCTACCTTAACATACTCATAATATAATAGAAATGTGATAATTTACGATGACTAATGCTAATCATGCAAATATAGATACTAATGAATCAAAATAAAACAAAATAAACAATTGAATAAGGAAATAATACTTAAATTCACTACAAATTAGGAATTGCAAATATAATAAGTGATTAAAAACAACTTATCATCATTGATTTGCAATTCTTCAATCTCCTACTTGATCACAAAGGAAAATAGAGTTTTTAAATGGAAAGCCTAAGAACTAAAAAATTTCGTGCTCTAAACATTGAGAACAAAGTTTTTAGTTACAAAGTTGAATAAGGACTTAGAAGGGAAAATCACGCGTCAGTGGTTACAAAAAAATAAGATAAACATGGTATGGGTTTCATATCACAAGTCCCTAGTGTTATTATTGGAATTCTGATTGAATAATTTTAATTGTTGGAGAAACACAAGACCCTCATGTTTCTCTCATGATGTGTGTTATCTTCCACAATTCTTTGCACATTTTTTTTTATGAAACTTATCCCTAACCAATCTCTTTTAATTTGATTCTAGGTTTTCCCATACCTTCTTGACACCTTTTTTCTTTGTTGTTTCCTCTCTATTCATCCTACGATTTTTTTTTTCATATTTTTATTTGACCTGCAAAAATCTAATCAAAGAGAACTTGAGAGAAAATGGTTAATTTTGGTGTAAGCAATAAGGCATTTATGACCTTTTAGCATCAAATATTGACATATAAAACTAATATATCAACAAGCTAACACTCTAAGCTAAACAATATTATCACCTTTGATCATAGCCAAATGTATAGCCTCATAACCTCTAAGACACAAGACTAGCACACTAGTGCACCTCTAATCATCAATACCACACCCAAGATCAGAGTAGCCTATCAACAAAATAGTTCACTACCCATACTCCATATAAGTTGGTAATGTATGCACCAACAAACATAAAATCCGCACCATACCTAGCCAAGGTGCCTCCATAAGACTCGTCACATACATGCTCACAACACTCACACCTTAAGCAATACCAAGGCTAATATTAACCACATCATACATCAAACATCTTATAGATCCATGGTTTATAGAGATTGTTAAGCAAGCCACCTAAATAGCTTTAGATTTGGGCACATCCAAAGTTTTTAGCTTATTCTCCTCAGGCATATATTTTATCGTAACAAGCATAATATAGAGACACATAACAAAGGAACAAGCAGTAAAATGTCATGTACCAATATTTGAGTCCTCCAAAGAGATCACATATCTTCCACAATAATAATAGAATACCACAAAGTAAAATCAACACCAACAATAACCTCTAAGTTTAACTGGCTCCAGCACACCAATATTACTACTCGTAATATACAAAGCAAAACCAACTCTGCGTGAAACAATGGCCACTTGCTCCATATGTTGTCATAATTCCTTTTTACCAAAAGAACCTATACCATCTAGACTAACAAAAACATCCACCTCATCTGAACAATCCATCAGACTCTCCTGCTCCACTTTCTCATCAAGAAGAAATTCAGACTCACAGAACATAACATATCTAGATGTAATTGGGTCACATACACGAACCCCCCATTTATACTAATGATATTAGTATGCCCTAGTCGCATCAGCCTAATACTAAACACAATGGAACCAAACACTCTTAGTGTGACCCTAGCTACACCCTCAATATTTGTGCCAACAAGCTCCCGCTTGCCATCAATCACCACTACAACCCCTTTAGTAACCTTCAATGTGTTAATCTCAACGACACACATATAACCTTTGTTATCAATAAACTACAACAAAATCAAGCTCTTGATCATCTCAGGAACATGATGAATACCAAACAGTACCCGAATACATCATCATACATTCTCACCCACACAATCCCAAACTCAACAACTCTATATGAAGCACCATATCCCAAGATAATAACTCTACCTTAGATTGTGTCGTATGTCTGAAACCAACTTTTATGGGGACAAATATGGTAGGAACATCCAAAATTTAGAATACACCTATCAACCAATCCGATATTTCCATCCAAGGCCTCAATACATCACCATCACCAATGTCCTTAGCTATAGTATCCTTACCCTCATAAGATACACCATCAGTAATATTTATTGGTTTCTTATCGGGGTAGTATTTTCTATTATGACATTTCTTGTGACACCTATGCTGGAAAATAGTCTTGAACATGTCCTTCATTAATTTGGACATCTTATTGTCACCATACCCCCTTACTACAAGCCCCTTACCACATGAATAAATTGATCTCTCACCAGTCAATTGATTCTCAATCAATTCACATTGTAGCAATGCTTTCTTGACACCTACAAAAACTAATTTAGCCTTCTCATATAACACAACCTCATAATAATATTTATAAGTAACATGCAAAGAATTAAACAACATAATAGCTAGATCCTCAGCATCTAATTTGAAATCTATATTTTTTAGATTCATAACTACAAAGTCAAATTCATTAAGATGAGATTTCAAGGACCATCCCTTACCTAATTTTAGGTCATGTAATTGACTCTTCAACAGTAGATAATTTGTAATAGATCTCTTCATATAAAGGGACTCCAAATTCAACCATAAGGTAACATCAATTTTCTTGGACACTTTCTCATAATATATTGTTTAACAGACATAATTGTATGGCGGATAGGACCTTCCAATTGATATCCTCAAACTCCTAATTAAACATTGTCTCAGTCTTCTCCACTTTTTTAGATAATGCTTTCTACAATATATTTTAAACAATAACCACCTTCTTCATCAATTATCAAAACTTAAAATTGATGAAACGATCAAATCTCCCAATCTCAAATCTTATAAATTCCATCTTGATGCAAATCAATCACAACTCTAATACCAATTGCTGGGAAAATTTGCTAATGTAAATGCTTCTAATCTAATCTAACAAGCAATTGAAAATTTTCAACATAAAATTGAGAGAACAATAATAAAAGAATAAAAAATTAAGAAAATAATGATGATCCTTATTACATACAGGACTAGTGACTACAAGGAGAATAAAACAATCTCTATAATATCACTTGGTAAACAATTATCTCAATAAATACAAGATAATACTAGGAAAAAAAAGTTTGGATGGGTTCAATGACCTCTACTATGACTATGGTTACCAAACACGCATATTTATAGCAATACACACAAATCCTAAATAAATCAAGGAGCTAAAAAAAAACTTAAGAAAAATAAGGACCATGTTAGCAAACACTTGTACTTTTTTTTTCTTTTAAAACTGTCAACTTTGCCAAATTAAGCACAACTAAGGAGGACCAAATACACACATCACGTGTTGATAAATATCCCTGATGTTTCCACTCCTTTTCTCAAGTTTAGACTAAACTTCTTTGAACACCCGCACGTACCAATCTAAGCTAGTCTACATACACAAATGCAAGTTATATGCTCACAAACAATGTTTTCCATTCATAGTGGGACATTTAATCACAATGTATTTTTAATGTAGCTCTCCTGTAATCATTTATCTTTCATTCTTCAATTGAATAATAACTTGTCCACTTGAACCAATCAATCTATGTAGTGACTAGTCACAAGATGTACAATGTTTGATCTATTGTAATTTAATGAATAAGAATAATTTTTTTATTTGTCTTACTTTTTTAAAAATGTATTTATTTTATGCTATTAATAATACACACACACACACACATCCATACATACACCATAATGTTTATAAGATTTTTCTCTATACATAGTCCCCTATATTCTTATACTTTTGACATAAAAATTAATTGGGGTGAATGATATGTACAACAATAGTTAAATTTTGGTACAAGATTTATTCAACATCTTTAGTGGTGGTGAAAGAGAAGCACATCAATTTTATAGGGTAAAACATGAAATATATACAACTTAAGGATAATAGTAGTGAAACATAAATATAATACTAGTGAAATACAATAAGGTAAAACACAAATATGGTGAACATCTACAAAAAAATAGTAAAGCGTCACAAAAATGTTAAAATATAAACTTTAACACCCTACTTTTTAGGTCCTTTAATGTGCATTGATTCACATGTTTGATCATGATCTAATTGTTTTTTATTATGGTTTTCAGTTTAGTTTTAAAAGAATTTAGAAAAAAAAAATTGAAATCGAGAGATTTTTTTTTCCTTAGGAAACCAATTAACTAGTTTGGGGGAATACCGGTTGACTTATTTATGCTTCTAATAGACCTTTAAATTTTGAAGAACTAGCCAATTGGTCACTAACATACTAGTCAATTAGTTATATCAGTTAACTAGTTGAACACAACCAATTAACTAGTCCCTTAGAGCTGTTGTATTTTAGGCTCAAACAATTTTGAATCTTCTTCCAATAGTTTATTAAATGTAAGACTTTTGTGTCCTTACTTTATAGAACATTTTTGGAAGGATTTTTTTTATTGAAGTTTTGATTGAAGCATTATATAATGATAAGGGGACACATTTGTGTAAAAAAGATATTTGATTATCTAATTATCCTTATCACCTTCTTCCTCATTTCCTCTCTATTATATGCATATCATAATGAAAATATTCTCTGCTAGATAATACCTGCATTGTAAATCTTTTGTTCTTATCTCTTTTTTTTTTCTTATTCCACTTTCATGCTATTGCTTTATGTATTTACAACCCCCCCCAAAACATATCATACCTAACCATTTCAGCTCACAAATAGAGCGACTATCTTTGAAATCCACTCTGCATGGTTTGGATTCCATATGGGCACTAGGTTTTTATATTATATAACCCCCAAACCTCATTTCCACTCAAAATTATGCCCAAGTATTGAGATATAAACCATGTTCTCCCTTAGCTTTCTTAACAAGCTTTCTCCTCTTCACTCTTGCCTTCACATACCTTCTTATTCTCTTCCTACGCACTCCATTTCTATTGTTCTTCCTCCTTCCAACCCTATATCTAGTTTTCTTTTCTTTTTCTCAAACAAAAGAGAGTTAGATTTGGAAGAAGATAAAGATTGAGATATCTCCTCTTGGTTTTTCTTAATTTTTAGGATGAGGTTGATTTTATCTATTTTCCTTAAATTGAAGTCATTTTTTTAGTTTTTTATGGTTTTGTGAAATTTTTATTGACTTTTAAGTTTTGTTTTTCAAGGCACTCAAGATAATGAAGATTCAGGACTTCTAGCTAAAGTAAGCCCACCCCTTTTTAATCCTTTTTTGGCTTGCTAGATTGAGCTAAAGTAAGTAATCCTTACCTAGTTATAAGGTAAATAAGCACGTGGGTTTGTGTAACCTTAGGATTATGAGTTTTTGTGCAAGCATGTATGTTAGTGATTTCATGGATATATGCATGTTTTATGAAGTAAATGTAAGCATGAGTAGAAAGCATACAAAATTAGAGATGAGTATTATTTCAAGATTTCCTCTTGAAGATCTTATATATATTTGGTATATGCCTTATATTTGTTGAGATTTAAGCAAGTGAACATGTTTGGTAAACTCATGAAATATTCTTGTTAGTTATTGAAGTATGCTTAAGAGTTTCCTAAATTATAGCAAGTTATAAGGATATATGCTTTGATATTAATGATTAAATGAGTCTAAATCATGATTTGAGTATGTAGCATGTTAATCCATGATTATTATGAGTTAATAATCTTAAATAAGTATGGTTGATGTTTGGTTAAAGTTATAAAATTATGTTTTAATCTCAAACATAAAGTGAGTTGTGTCCTTAGGTAAACCAACCAACTACTTAGGGTCTGTACCAATCAACTTCTATACCCCCACTATTTAACTACTTACTGAGTTCTTTGGGTTGTTTCTACTAGCCACCAGTCAACCAATTAGGACAAGACTAGTCCACTAGTCATACCTGATTATTGGTTAATCCTAAACCAGTATGCTACTTTTTTTGTCTTAAATTTTATGCTTTATGTCGTGGACCTATACTAATCCATTGGTCTTGTAGACCAACTAATTGGTATCCTAAAAGTATTATGTGATAATTTTGAAGATTGCTCCTAGGAGTTGATAATGGCTATAACCTTACTATTAGGCTTTAACCTAGACTTTGACCCATGAATAAAAAGAAAGAATAATTGGGATAAAGTGATAGTTTGGATATATATGGTTGTTTTAAGCATTCCATTCACATTTCTCACATAATTTAAACTCTCTTGGTGTACAGTTGTAGTATTAGTGAGAATGGTATTCTTTTAGGATAGAGATTGAGACAACTCACCTATTATTTTGATAACACAAATAAAATGAAATAAAATACTACCTCAAACTTTAGACTCATAAAAAATCATTAATAAAAAATACAAATATGGGGTGAGGGTTTAAACTATAAAATTATATAAAGGAAATAAAATCAAATGAAAAAGAAAATACAGATGAATGTAATAGTAATGAAAATGTAAGAGGGTCAATATCCATTACTAGTTAGGTCAAAAAATAAAGTAAAATAAATTATTGTGTCACCTATTAATCACAAAAAAGAGACTAATCACATTTTAAGCCACCAACAAATTAATAAGCCTTATATTACTTACTTAAAGTGATTAATATGAAATAATGCCAATATTAATTCCTATCGAGGTCTAGCAATATAGTAGTACTAGTGGCTCTTAATTTTAGCTAGTCTCAATGTAGTAAGAACATACAGAATAAAGTTAATCTAATTACCTAAACTAGTGATGCTGATGTGTCTAGTTATATTCCTCACCTTTGACCGATACGTATATAAATAATCCACTACTTTAATTAGAATGAAAAAATTATTATGTGAATTGATATCTAACCTAAATTTAATTTATACATATAAATTCTAGAATGTTTGTATAGCTACCTAAAAAGCATGAAATATTTACATACAGTCACTATGAGGAATCTAGAATGAGACATGCATCATATAAATCACACTTGACATAAACACAAACATAAATGATAGCAATTAAAACATAGTTAAAGGACAATCTCATGACAATTAGAAAAAATAAGGGAGATATTATTAATATCTCAAACTATAGTATAGATTTCAATCTCACCCATAACAATATGAAATTTAGCCACACATCAAAGAAAAATTAATTACATAAAATATATAATAAGGTAGAAAAAGGGAAAAAAATCAAAAGCTAAAGTAAAAAAAATTAAAATAGGATGGTTGGATGACCCATGGATTGAACACTAATTATGGATTTTGTCTTCTTCCTTACATAAACCGATCTTCTACTCTAATTAATGGATCTCTAAAATTAGATGCTCCTTTATATAATTTTTGGCATGAGATTAACAAATCAAAGATTTATAGATATAGAATTGACGATTTCATGGATCAATTGATTTAACTAGCCCAAAAATTCAAGGAACTATGAAGATGAATGAAGATATGAATATGGTGGAACCCTAAATTGAAAATCATATGATGGAGACTAAGTTTATGAAAGATAATCACAAACTAGAGTTAGATGATGGATGGATTATGAATGAATTGATGGATTTAAAGAGATAATTGATGAAACTATGAAAAGGGTCGATGTTTGATGATAAAGGCAAACCCCGACTCTTAAAACTCAAAGATGGAGGCAATGATTCATGAATTAATCAAAGGGCCGAGTTAATGATTCTTATATAGGTACTGGAAAGGTTAAATATTGTGCATAAGGTTGGAAGGAAGATGAGATCAAGTTTCGTAAATATTTATAATTTTCCCATGTTAAATTTTGCATCACAATGGCAGTTTTAAGTGCTCTAAATAAGCCTTATTTGACTAATGGTCACCTGTTGGACCTTAGGTGAAATTTAACAATTTCTAATTGACAACTCCAACTTCTAGCATAATCTTGTTAATGATCTAGTGTAATTAAAAAAAGTGGTAAACATGCAAGTTGTAGCTATTTTTATTAGATTAATAACTCAACTTGAATCACCTTAATCAAAGGTCATATGAAAAGATTATTTTTATTATTTCATATGAATGTTCTAGCTGACCTCTTGCTTATTAAATTCTCCAAAACACATTTTTTCCTCGTGATTGATAATAAGAGAGTAACTATGATTTAAGAGATGTTAAATTAGCATTTTAAAAGGAAAATTCATATAAAGTGAGAGGATTAATACCATAAAAATAAGGCATATAACACTCTTATTAATGATGGGTAATATAGATATCTAGGTGGATATGTTTGAGTTGGTACGTTATATGGATCTTGGTGTGGCTTATAATCTTAATATAATAAGATATTAATTACTTAAAGTAGAAGAGTATTAACCACTATATGGGTCTAGATTATCCAATCATCAATTAACTACTAAGGGTTAGTCGGCTTCAACTACTTCTAATTATATTTGTCTTCAAGAGGGACTCAAGTAGGTCCTAGTGCCTTTCCTACATAAATATTGATGATGTATGAGGGGGTATTAATACTAAAGGATTTGGTAACCTATATGGGTATATTAACTTTAGCTAGAATTTATGTCCATTATAGTTATTTGGATTTAGCCGCACTTATGTTCACATGGTTTTTGGATGGTTCTTATGGGTATAGAGAGACCATGGATGAAAATATATTACATTGGTTAAAGTTGAATGGTTGCATAATTACATGGTCATAATTAAAGGTGTAAGCCGACTCACGAGTTTTCTGGGCTCTACTTGTTTATTTAGCTAAAAGAGCTGAGCTTGATGCTTATTTTTAGGTTAGTTTAATTAATAAGTTAAGCTTGAGCATGAAAATTTTGGTGTAAAGCTCATTTACAGTGAAAAAGCTTGTGAGATCGGGTTGATTTATTTATAAAGGAGTCAAGCATAAGTCTACCCTAACTCAGCTCATTTATAGCCCTAGTTATAATCTTATACGATGATTAAATGGATTAGAGCTTATAGATATCTTAGGCATTTTACTGCCCTAAAATGTTGCTTATGTGTTTATGTTGTAACCCATGATCCCTAAGTCTTGTGGCATGCATGTTCCATCCATATCCTCATGTTTTATGCTCAAGCATGTTCTCCTAAAATTTTACTTTTAAGTACAAGTATATTATGTTGTAATACCCTAAAATTTTAATCTAACCTTAATTGAAAGTGAAAAATATCCCAGAATTCTTCCAAATCCTTTAATCTTAATTTTTCACTTTAATTCTAATCCTTAACACTCCTTTTCCTTACCTTTTATTTTCTCTTTGCTTATTTTCTTCTTTCTACTTCTCTTCTACCTTTCAGTTTGGTTACTCAAGCCAAAATTTCCCAACTTTGACTAAACCCTCATTTTACCATCACTACCTTTCTTTATTTTATAATTTTTATGCAAGATCCCATCCCCATTCATTCTCCCCTTATTTTATGTGTACTAGTTCCATTACCTAACCTCACTTCCCAATTTTCACTACACCATCCTCCCTCAGGTAACATACCATATAAATACATTTCTCCCTGTCTCTCTCATGGTCATTTATTACAAGCCAAAACTCTTTTTTTCTTCTATAAAATTTCTCCTTGATCATAAACCCTATTCTCTGCCACTTTCTATCAGTCGTCTTTAGTGACATTATCGTTGCATTGTTGTCATCATTGTTTTCAACGTCCTCAACCTTTGTAACTCACCTAAACAAACACCACCTAAACTCCTCCATCTCCACTCCATTGTTTGTCGTTCATCCGTCGCAACTGCTACCACCATTTTTTACTTACCCAACCTAACAACCCTTAGATATTGATTCATTTCCCTCCCTCTCGACAAATTTTCCTTATTTCACCCTCCATCTTAGCTAGTCTTACTGAATGGGTTAAACTCACCAAAAGGATGAACTTATCAAGCAAATTGTTTCCCCTCAGCATCAATTGTCTTGCCAAGCGAGTTATATTATTTTCACTCAGTATAGGATAATATTGTTTAATCTCCCTCATTTCTTGGTTGAGTGTATTTGTTACCCCATCCAATTGCTCTCCCTTTGCTCCTTGGTCGACCTTACTCACCCTTAAGTCTTAGTTAGTCACCTTCTTCGCTAAGTGCACCGTTTGTTTTCGTTCTTCTTAGTTAACCCTCTCGATTTCTCCCTCCCTTGTTCTTTTTCCTCTTGCCTTATCTTTCCTTATTTGACCTTCCTACATTCTAATGTGTTTTCTCTTGGCCTTAGTGGCTCCTCAATGGCCTTAAGGAAGAAGCTTAGGGCCTTTTACTTTCTTAAATACGGTTGTTATGTGCTAATTGCATGCTATATTTTCTAGCTTAGTTAAATTTTCTTGGAATCATGTTGTTAATGTTATACCTTGTTCATGTTGCATCATATTATGGAATTAGGGTTGTTACATAAATTATGAGCACTACGTGATATTGTTTATCCTTGTCTTATAACCCTAGCATATTGGCATAATCTTTTAGTTTATTTGAGTATGAATTTTAAAAATAAGTACATGTTATTGTGATGGAGTATGTTGGAAGTCAGATGTTGATAACATCGGGAGTTATAAGATTTTGGTGACATGTTGGGTAATTTTTAATATTGAGGGTTTTATAGTGGCATTGTGATCCTTCTCTTTAGGGATTGACCCAGATATCTCTTGATTGTGTTTTATGTGCATGGTAATATCAAGACAATTAACATTCTAATATGACATTATGTGAAAGATCATTTGAGTCGGGATTGAGTTATACCAGTCGGTTCCACCAGACGATAATAGTGATCAAGAGCGTTCTGCCTTAGGCATTGTACCTGCCCACTAAATGAGAATAGTAGAAAGGAACATTTTGTCTTGGGATTTGTACCAGTCTATTACACTAGATAAGACTAGTGACCATAAGTGTTCTATCTTGAGAGTTGTACATGCCCATTCCACCGGACCAATATAGTGGGGTCTATGTACTCAACACAATTAAATAAATATATTTTAAGTATACATAATACAAAAATCTAGTTTGGTTCCTATATTGAGCCATATCATGTTGTTAATGTGCATGTTTAATCCCTAAACGTGACCTTATTGTGTTGTTTGTCCATTTTCTGTGACTGTATTATTACCTTACTCAATATGCAAGTAGACACCATCATTTTCATGGGTATTGTTCATGCCCATGAGCAGATGACCCATGTTTTGATGTGCAGGTTATTGTAGATTGTCTTGATGATTTTACTACTTATGATACTCTTCTTATGGAGGAGTGAGTTTATCTGTTGGGGTTTGGACATAGAGTTGGTATTATTTGGTAGTTCATTTTTACTTGGATACCTTTTAGATTCTTAGTTGCATTAGATCTCTTTAGTTGTATTTTTCTTATGTTGTACTTAGACTTTAATCTCTAAAAACTTATTCAATATTTATGAAATATTTATCTTGTTATATGCTTGTCTTATTTTAAGTTGTAAATGTTGTCCTTGTATTTGTATGAGAAATGGTATGGTAAGCCATATTTATGTTAAGTACGATGGTAACACTCAATTATATTAATATTATGCTTACGCAAAAAAATTCATTTAGTAGTAAATTTTGGGATGCTATAGTAAGAGAATAATGGTGAACATATTATGCTAATGCAAAAGTATAATTTATGAGTGCCCAACATGACCTTGTGCATCATGAACTCCTACGATAAGGTAATTTAGCTTACTCAATACGAAGTGTATTGACATGACATTCTCTTTGGCTACATGCCCAATCAAACAACCGGGTGACATATTATGTAGGTTAGTAAGGATGGCAAATTAGTGGTCATCTCCCTTGTTGGGCCTGAGGCACTTGAGAGTAGATATTCTAGAATCCTCTTCTCTTTTGACGGTCCTATAATGCCTAAGGTGTTTCCATTTGTATTATACATGACTTTTAGACCTATTATCTCCTTGTATTTATGCTTTTATCTTTAGGGCTTAATGTAGCCTTGGTTTGTAAACTATAGACATATTTTGTGTGATTGAGATTTAACCTTATGTTTTGTTGGTTTTGGATGCTCAACAATGTATCTAGCATGAGATGAAAGACTGAATGTTTATCTTGTATTAAATACGATAGTAACACCTCATTTTTCACAAGTTTGAATGTTTAATGACTTCCAAAAAAATTTAAGAAATGAATTTTTTTAAGTGAAAAACAAAAGTGTACCATAAACACAATAATGGTACAACATAGACACAGCTATGACAAAACATAAGTCTAGTAATAGTAAATGTAGTATAAAAATGGCGAAAAACAATCATGGTGAATATCAGTATAAAATTGATAAATTATTATCACAAAATTAATAAAACATGAGAATAACAATGGTAAAATATAAATATAATAATTGTAAAATTAAAGAGCAATGGTGGCGTAACACAAATATAGTGAATATCAACAAGAAATAGAAAAATATCAATATAAAAATGATGAAATATAAGTAATAATAATAGTAAAAACATAACACAATGCAATAATGGTGAAGTTTTAGGATAGGAAGGGTGAAATACAACCACGTGATATTTTTATGCCAAAAGTATATTAATTTGATTGCTAATTTATAGAGGAAAGTATCAAGAACTTCATGCATTATATTTTTTAATAATCTAAATTTAAAGAAAAAATTAAATTAAAGAAAATACAAAACAAAAAATAATACAGGAAATGCCGAGGTGGCACCAGTCATATGGTGTTTTACCATATAACCGATCATAGCAAAATAATATTACCATCCAAATTTTAAACCCAAACTAAAAATCAAATTTTACTAAAAATGTATATATTAGAGTATTAATTTTATTTTTGTATTAATAATTAAGTAATACAAACTAATAATAATACAAAATAAAAAAATTGGAGTATAAAAAATGTAAATCTTATTATTATTATTATTATTATAACACTAATAATGATGATTATAATAGAATTAATACTAATATATATATATATTATACTGTATCTTAAAATTTGTTTGTGACAGTAAGAGTAAAATTTTGGTAGTTTAGAGAAATTGTTTGGTAAGTCGGATGCTTCACTTGGCTTACTTCTTATAAGAAGAATTAGATATACCTAATGATTTAAGGATAAGAAACCCTTTTCCAGTAAACTCTAAAGGAGTATACGAATGCATGATGTTGCAATGGTATTATTAGAAAGATGATATGCCCAATATTATAATTAATTCCTTGCCCTCTAGCGACCGGCTCCTCCTCCCTGTGCTGACTGCTGACCTCAAAAAATAAAATAAAATAAAATAATACACACACACACACACACATTATAGTAATTAATACGAAAGAATCGATAGCATAGCCGTTGAAGTATTTACTTATGTTACCGACACAATATTGATACAAATCCAGATGGACTATCCTCGGCCGTATCATTTAATTTTTATAGCAATTGCAAACGCAACTTCCCTTAATCATAACTCTCTCTCTCTCGCGTCATATACTCATAGTTGACTTTCTAACTCTTCAGCCCCTCCCTCCCCAAATTAATAACCACTTCTCAAATCCATGGCGATAACCCGTTCATCCAATCAGTCAAAAAGAAAAGAAACCCAGCTCATCCCTCCCAGCCCCGGCCTATCATCCATTAATAGGAGACGATGAACAACACAGCCGACGCCAATGGATTCTTTGGCATGAGCGATAGTGGATACAGCAACGTAATAGGATTGTGCATAGGAATCCTTGTCCTCATCACGACCATAACCCTCGCATCCTACTTCTGTACTCGATCCGATCGACAACAGCGGCAAACAGCACCTGCATCAAACGATAGAGGAAACAACACGGGCCAGAATGTGATCAACGCTGGGCTCGATGAGGCAACTCTGATGAAATATCCAAAGCTATTGTACTCAATTAAAGCAAACGACCACCACCTTTCTGGAGGCGAGAAAGGCTCAACGATATCGAGTTGCTGTTCCATTTGTTTGGCTGATTATAGAGGAAATGATATGCTTAGACTGTTGCCTGATTGTGGCCATATATTTCACCTCAAGTGCGTCGATCCTTGGCTGAGATCGCATTCGACGTGTCCGATTTGTAGGACGTCACCGCTGCCGACGCCGTTGCCTACACCTCTAGCTGAAGTGGTTCCCCATGCCACTAACGTGCAAAATGGTTGACGCTTCAACCAAAAGGTGCGATCTCGTGTGATGAAATTAAATCAAAGCAGGATTTATTGGGAGTTTTTTTTTTTCCTTTAATTTGCGTCTGCTTAGCTCAATTTTCATTTTCTCTTTTGATGATTATTGGAAGCTGAAACACACGTAAGACTTGAAAATTGTGTATAATCCGATAATATATCAAACCTCGTCAATTTCATTTTCTGGACGCGTATATGTACAGCGCCGTTGTTGTAAGTTGTCGCAAAAGCATAATTTAATATTGTGTTTGGTCTATGGTCAAATAATGTTAATTTTTATTTATTTATTAACAACATTTGACAATCTAAGTTAGTTTCAGTTAAAAATTAATATCTTTAACTTTTATTTATCTCTAAAATGTTATGAATCAGTGGTAAAGTTAAGTTGTTTATAAAATTTAATTATTCGCCTTTAAACAAACAGAATATATGGCCTATTGACATAGGTTGACTTAATAAATTTCAAAATAGTATTTTAAATTATTTTTCTCCATCCATCTAACATAAGTTCACCTACCTCATTTAAATTAATCTAGGTTCATCTTTATATAGACAAACCCTAATGCTTTATTTGGATAAAGATGAATCAAAGGAGAATAGACATAACCTATGTGAGAAAAATAGATGTCAATTAGAGTCAATGTTTTTATTATAAATTTTTTTTAGATTGTGATGATTAAAAGTTAAAAATTAAATCAAATAACACTTATACCCTTTTGTAAAATAATAATTGGGAAAAGCATAAAGGTATTTTGATCCAATTAGATAGAAGTATACCTCTTTTTCTTCATTTTCCTCCAAAAATGGGGGTAGCAAAAAATAAGGTGGATGCAATGAGGGGGAATACTTAACCTTGATTTATCGGGGTGAAATTTTAAAAAAACTATTCTCAAATGGGGGGACGTAGGTGAATGACTTTATCCACCCTAATTCATTCCAAACCAAATAGACCATAAGTCGTAACATTACCAAGTTCATATCTAGGGGTGAACATAATAAGGTTGAAACTGGAAATCAAATAGAACCAAGCTGTAATTTCAATGTTTGATTTTATTTATGGTTTAAAAAATTAGGATTTTGTTTAGAATATTTTTAAATGGTTTGATTACTGTTTGAGAAATTAAATTATGGTTTATAAACCGTAAATTATATATATATATTAGTAATATCACCATGCATCAAATGAGTATTATTTGGTGTAATTCTAACTGATAGCTATGTTGTACATTTATGTATTCATCATGAACCCTTTGCAATAGCGATTTTTCTATTCAATGTATCTCTAAAAATATTCATGCTTAACTTTATTTTTGTCATTTGCATACTTAAAATAGTTAGAGAGTTGTTTCAAAAATGTTGTATGGTTTGTGCATAACTTAAATTATATCTCTATTATATTTTTCTTGCAATTGCAAATATGACTTATACATAAATGTTACTTATATATGTACAACCATATTTACACAAATTTACAATACGTTAGATATTAAAATGAAAATAACATTTAAAAAAATATAATTTAGTATAGATTGTTTATTGGTTTTAATTTTTATAATAATATTAAAGCGATTTTAAGTTAATTAATTAGTATTTAATATTTAAGATGTAAGAAACATAAACTAAAAATATGGTTTGGTTTGGGTAATTCAAAAAAACAATTTAATTTGATTTGAGACTTTTTCAAATGATAAAAATATAATTTTGTTTAGTTTAAAGCCAAAACCAAACCATGTTCACCCTTATCTATATCCTACCATGGTCAAATTTTCTATAAGTGAAGAACTAATTTCAAGCATGACCCCTATTCATTCACGCGTTAGTGCAATGAATAGTCAAAGTAAAATGGAAAAATAAAACATATAACATCAATTTTGAACTAGAGGCCGAAAGCCTCAAACTCCCGTGCATGTTTGAAAAAGTTTTTATTATCTTTAACATAAGTTTTATGGAAAAAGTTGTTTAAAAAGATACAATAACATTACTCTTACTCCTAAAGGTTTTTTTTTAACAAAAGGGAAAGATTCATTAGTGGGGGAGGGAGTGAAACCATTAGTGCATCTTGAGCTACATAGATTGGTCAGCACAATGACCCCCAACCATTGGCCAATCGAGGTTCCATCTCATCATAAAAAAGCTACAAAAGAAATGCACTTTTTTTGTGGTTTATACTATTGTTGTAACACCTCCAAAATTCACTATTGAAAAATTTCGTTTAATTAAAATAATCAGCGGAAGTAAGATCATAAATTTGTGAATTCTGGGGATATTACCACCACACTTAGTACTAGACCGGTTCACTTATACCGTTTCAGTACCAATTGCTAAGGCTAAAAGAGTAAAATACCATTTACGAGAAACCCAAGCATATTTAAATTAGAGTAGCGTACGCAACACTTTACAAAAATAAGATACACCAGTGGTGGTTACAAGAAAACGAGGGCCACATCAATACTAAGGTTTAAAAAGAGAAGAAGTACAACCCTAGGACTTTTCGGACAGTTCTTTACGCTCTTTTCCAATGGCTCACTTGAATAACACTTGAAAACGACCTGCAAGGGACACTGCCCATTGAATAAGCAGGGGCCCCACCAATGGAACCCTTCAGTACTACGGTACTAAGTAACCCCTTTAAAATACACTTAAAGGTAGGCACGCAATGTAACACATGATGTACCACTATATCCATACATAACGACAGGTGTAAACATAATATTCGGATCCATACATTCACATATTGGACAAGTCAATCAGATATTAATGGTGCATACATAACATTCACTTTCGTATATTCGTATACTTAATAAGTTAATCAAAAATTAATAGGTCATAATGAACCATCAATACTTTTAGGGCCTTAAGGCCATTAGTCCATCATTAATCCATCATCTCGGATTATAAATGTCCATGTGAGTGCGGGAACTCCACTATTATAGCCGGTGTAATGGTCATGTAGGGAAAAATGCTCCTGACCACTATTATTCGCCGGTGGACCGGTCATGCAGGGTACCCCGGCTCCTGGCCACTATTATTCGTCGGTGGACTGGTCTGAGTCTAGCTCAACAATCTTCCTCTTTCAGTGATTAGTGTCTTAATCGTATCTTATTCGAAAGTATTTCACCCTTGACATGTATATCACTGAACTTTACTTCTATCCTCCCGAGAGGGTCCGTCCCATATCTTGAGACCTGTGCACCTCTTATCACAACTCGACACCCATTCCTCCTTAAATCTACCCATAACAAAGACCCAACTCCTAACGGTGTGGGTTGAGACCCATCACCTTATGACATTCAAATTCTCTCACTACCACCCTCTAAGGTTTTCCCTTGAAATACTAATCGGACCTATGTGCCCCAACCTTTCTTTTATCATCCCACACCTCATCTCATTTAGATTCGACCCAAATCCCATTATACTTACCAATTATACATGTAATAGTAAAACCCTAGTTGGTCGCTCAAACCTTAGCCCATTTTTTTCGTAATAATCATCCCATGCAAACCCTAGAAATCTCCTATGCAAGAGTTGCATCACTCATTCATTTTGATCATAATCTCCTTTTATTTTCCCCTCATGTATCATAATAAGGTCAATCTCATGTCCCCTTAGTCAACTCACTTTCCATTTGTTCCTTTTTATCCTTTCACCCCATATCCTATTATTAAACATTCTAGCATGCATGTCCTAGATGGTTACATCATATAACATCGTACACACAACACATGTAATCATCATCCATAGGCCATAAAGAAGTTACATGAGCATACATCCACTCCATGTTGCGCACAAGGCACGTAACCCACACATAGTTGTTCTTAACCACATCCCTACTTGGTTTGGGTTATCAAGTTATCTCTCACATTTATTAGGCCACTAAACACCCTTCATAATTGTTATATTTATCATATTCCCCATTGGTTTGTTAGGTTATCGAATTGCCTTTCTCCTTTGTTATAATTGCTAAATTACCTCTTTAGTTGGTCAAATTACCAAATTATCCTTCTTTATTATCCTAATTACCAAATTACCCTCTAGTTGTTTAAATTACCAAATCACCCTCTAGTTGTTTAGCCATTTCAAATTATGACATAAAATACATAGGAAGAAAATATATTATTCAATATATAGCGTGCTTTTATCATCAGATACTTATTTATTACTTAGTTACTTTATTGTTTATGTATAACAAAAATTCTATATTGCATTCTTAAGAAGGTTATTGTGGAACTACTTATAATCATTTAAGCATAATGTATGATCTTTCATCAATGAGCAATATTTTTTTTCCTTTTTTAAGTTTGAACTATAATTTATAAGAATTAAATATGTGCATTGTATAGGTGCAAACTAGCATTTTAACATGATTTTTTTAATTGTGGCATTGAGGAGAAGCTTTAACTTTTAATTATCTATTTCTATTGTTTAGTATTATTTTAAAAATTAGTTAGTTTCATTACTATTTTAAAATATTAAAATTGTTTCTAATTATAATTAACAAAAGAAGTTTTTGTCTATAAGAGAGATATTGGTATTTAGAAAATGACTCATTACCATATGTAAAATTTTGTATTCTAAATGCATTAAGGTATTATTTTTAATTTAGTTAGCAGTTTTTTCTCATCTATGCATAGGGTTATGAAGCATGTACTCCACAGGTTGAGTAACAGGTATAGTATGTTAAATTATTATCTAATATTAGGCTTATATGTGAATAATACGGATTGTGGGTTGTTGCATAAGTTATGTCCATATAAAAAGTGATCGACTTAAGTTTAAAATATTTGGGGTTTATATGTGTAATTAGATATGAATCGATATGTATAAAGACATTGGGAGTTCTAGACCGTTGATGTAGCGAACTAAGATAACCTGATAACTGATACTAAGATAACCTGATAGACATATTAGTTATCTATATATATAGTCATGGTCTCTAAGTCACATGCACTTTATCCTAACTAGCTCTCATCAGCATTTAGAGATAAGAGAAATACGTGCTAGATCTAGAAGATTACAATATTACTTATTTAGATTGTCCTTTTGATTCGGTGATATTTTTAGACAAATTAAGGTATGTTTTTGCATATATATTTTAATTAATATTCTTGATAAATCAAAATGTGATAATGTCAAATAAATTCTTTTAATTGGTAGTAGTGCTTATATGTTTGATTCACTTATCTAATATTTCTCTCAAAGACCAGACTTATGATATACTTGTCATGTTACAACACAATTCGGTCAGGCTTAAACTTGCTATAATGTCACATTGCAATCTTTTGATTGATACTAAAACAATGTGAAAAACAAAACTTGCATAAAAAAATTATCAAATTAGGCAAAAATCTCTTCAAATATTGATAAATAACAAAGTATGAAAGTGTTAAGGTATTAATAATTCTTAGCTTCCTAGGAATAACATTAATGATTTTTTTTTATAAATAATGATTTATCAATAACTTGCCAAGCGTTAGTCCATTTTTTTTTTTGACTGAAAAACCTATGAACATATGGAAAAGGGCAAAAAATAAAAGAACAAGATGAAGAAATATAAAGTATAAACAGAATACTAGGTGGAGAAGACACAATTGGAGTACCAACTCGGAACTGCTATATCTACCCATTTTTGAGTGGTGATTAAGCATAAAAGTATTTATTTTCTGAAATATGCAGGTTGAATATTAATTAGAATAAAAACGGGGAAAATCGAAAAACTGGGATGAACCAAGTCAACCAGGTAAAAAGTAAGGGCAGGCTGATTGAATCGGTTAAACCAAAATGAAACCAGGTCAAATATTAAATCAAATTACTTTTTATCGAACACACTGGTTGGACCGAAAACGAACCACTAACACCAAATCGATTGCCGGTCCTTCAAACAATGTATATAAGAAAGCGTGTACCCCGACGGCGATCATTTTCCTCCTCATCGATCTTCTTCCCAATTCAAGTCTGTAACAATCTCCGATATTAGGCGCCCGGACTTCCTAAAGATGACTTCGTGGACGATCATGTTCTCCTTCCTTCTGTCGCTCTCTATTCTGGCTTCTTCAGTTCGAGCCAACGACGTTCGCTATTGCGGTAATCCTTTAATTCCTTTCCAAGTAGTTTTTTTTTTGTTCTGTTCATTACACTTGACTTGGTTGGCTATTTCCTTCCTGAAGCTGTTCGTATTCGTTAGAAAGGAACTTCCTTTAACTCTATTCAACTACGCGTTTTGACTTGAGTTGATTGGGGTTACTAGCATAATAATAGAGTTTTCAATTGATATTTTGAGGATCCAATCTGAGACTATGTGACTGATTATGGCTTTCGTGGAATCAGTAGACATAAATTTTGGCTGAAGATCATATAATTATTGAGCAATTTTCTTCTGCTCTCATGAAGTCTGGTGAAAAATTATGAATATAGTCGGTAATGGATTCCTGGAAAATTTTCCAGCTCATACTATTTAATTGGAAAGTAGTCGCAATGTGTGCCGACAGTTCATTTTTGTCCGAGCTATTGAATAGAAACACAATGCTTACATTCTGAAACAGAATTCATTTCAGCCTCTTTTTATTGGCTGATTATTCATGATTACATATATATATTTTCCGGTGATAATCTAGTTATATCAGCAAAATATTTATATAGCCTTGCCCTTTCCCGTCCTGTCAGCGGATGGTTATTGGCGGAATTTGACTTTTAGCTCTGTCCATTCAAGTAAAGTTTTTTTATTTACGTACATTCAATTAAGTTTGAGTGCTTGTCCGCTGAAGAATTAGATATAAGCCTTATGCTTTTCATTTGTGGAAAATATATTTTTAGTAATGATTCAAAACCGTCAGAAAAAAATAAATAAATTAAAGACTAAGTTAGGTTTAAGGCCTGTGCTCCTGTCTTTTATAATTATTTTTTTTGGGTTTCTCATTAGTATGATGATAATGTGTTATTCCTGATTACTTTGAGTCTATTTCGAATGATTGCAGATAAGAAGGGTGACTATGATGTGAAGGTCACTGGAGTTGAGATATCACCCAATCCCGTTGCCAGAGGGCAGCCAGCTACATTCAGCATCTTTGCATCTACAGGTAAGCTATATGATTTTGATTAGGTGTTGTGTATCTGATATGCCATGCCAATTATATCATCTTTGGACAAAAGGCTTTTTCTTTGAAGCATGGGGATTGATTATGATTTAGTAGTTCATTAGGCAAGCGTGACATTCATGGATTTCCACAGGGATAGCATTTTTTAGTTCCCTATGGAGGAGATATTAATCTGCAGAAAGTTAGTCTCACCATCCACACTGTTCAGTAATCCATGTTTTAGTCAATTTGACTTGAAGTAATATTCTTTGTAGGCTATGGTGCTAGAATTTCTTACTCATAAAGTCTCTTGCCATGCTTAGTGTTGTATCATTTGAAAGTGTCCATGCACCTACAAAATTGGGGTGAGATATTTTGTGAAGAAGTTTAGGCAACTATTTATTAAGATTTGGATTATATATTAGGCAAAATATATCCTCTAGAAATATAGGATTTCAGATGTTTCAGAATTTGGTCTTTCATGACCATATAGAACCGATGTTTGTTTTTCCCTCCGTGTGAAAAATTGGTTGAGATCCTTTTCAGGTAGGAAGGCTTTCTGATTTGGCTTTGTAGGGAATCTGCTGTTAGAGAGCTTGATGTTCACGGGCGTAGATATGCCTTAAGAGAAGGTGTAGATAGGTGATGCAACCAAAACTTTTTGTTGGTAGGATAAGTAACTTGATCGAAGCATGGCAGTTGCCTGTATAAATGGCAACCTGCAGAAATAAAAAATATTTTAGCGTATGGTTTTGGACCTTTTGTTGATGCAGTATGTAAATATATTGGTTCTGAGATGGGAGAGTTTTCAATAATTTGGGTTCAAGGGGGTAACAACAAAAAAGAAGAGTGATTATCGAAATCTTTTGAATACCTCTATTCTGATAATCTCGGAATGCTATATTTCAAAGCTTAAAGTAAGCGGAGACATTAAAATTTACAATACATTGTGATGAAGCCAAAACAAGTTTAATTGATGGGTCCCTTGGGGTCACATCGAATTGCCATTGAAGTACTGAATATGAAATGAACATAAGTGAGGGTTGGGGCTTACTGGGGTGGTCCATCCAGAGCTTTGCCGTAATGGTCTTTCTTCATGAACAACAAAGCAACGTGGGAATGGGAGAATGCTAAACTTATTGCTGGCTGCTCAAATGTGCCAAGTGATAATTTTGCTTGCTTTTGAACCTTTTTGACTGGGTAAATAGAAACATTTGGAATCGATTTGTGTTTATTCAATGGATCCAGATGTTAGGCATCTTTAATGGATCTTTTCATTATTTGCAACTTCAGTCATAGATGCACATCTTTCCTCACCCGACCCCCACCTTAGCATGCAATTCACTGCACAAATAAATTCGATAATGAATAATTTTTTTTTTTTAAATTTAAAGCTGTTTGTCAATTGTATTTTTGAAGTATATGAGGTTTTGGGGGTAATGATAAGAAATTGAGATTAATCTCATCTGAATCCCAGTCCATACGTATATCAAAAACAAATTAACATTTAGAACATACCTCTTACCAGTAGTATCAATAAATCTTGTTGGACATGTGTAATAGATATCATTCCTCTATTGCTATCCACACCACACAAATGAGTTTAATCCAATCTCAAGTGTGGTACTCTCTCTCTCTTCTAGGGCTGTTACGAAAGCGGCATGAGGAAACTGACTTCTCTTTATATGTTTCCACTCTTTTATTTATAAGAAAGACGAGCCTGCCAAAAAAAATCCTATTTGACTTGGCATCAGTCAAGTCTAACGAACCAGAACAGGTGTCCTAGCTCGTCATTCTAATGTGTGATGTGTAGGTTCATGCAACATTGATAGTTGGCTCAAAACTCCTTTTGGCCCACAAGTCATAAGCCTTCATCTAGTAAGGCAGTGTGGCTAATTAAGTTGTGTGAATGTTGAATGTCAGACACAACCTTCATCTCAATCGATAATATAATCTTTTTGATTGGTTCCTAGAGCATATTCTTGACTTTGGTTCACATTATTCGGAAAGGGACCTTTCTTACCATATTGCATTCTCACATTGATGCACTTGAGTTATTTCTGTAGTTTTGATCACTCAACTATGTTGCTGGTTACAGAAACTGCTATAAGTGGAGGAAAATTGCTCATTTAGGTTTCATACTTCGGATGGCATGTGCACAGTGAGACTCATGACCTTTGTGCAGAGACAAATTGCCCTGCGTCTGGTGATTTTGTAATATCTCACTCCCAGGTTTTGCCGGGGTATACTCCACCGGTGAGTCATCTTTGATATTACAGAACTCTTTTATTGTTCAGCTACGGGATTTTGTACTCTGCAAGTTTTGAAGGTCTGTCGTTTTTGTAGCTTCTTCTCTAGCAGAACGTGAGATAGCCATTTTGCCTGCCTGCCTTTCGCACCAGAATAATTAGAGTTTTCTGCAAAACATGCAAGTGGAGGAACAAATATCTTGAAAGCTGTCATGTTTTTGGTTGTTCCTTCCTATGCAAGATGGGAAAAACATACTCCCTCCTCTTCTCCTCCCTCTCCCACTCCTCCAAAAAGGGGAAATGGAGGAGGGGTGAAGAAAGAAAAACACATGGAACAGAGAACGCATCCTATGAGCATGGCGTGTTGATCCTTCGTTTTGTATTCACGCTTTGTCTGTCGGTACATCGACCTTTGAGTTGCAAGCTGGGGATGGGATCATTTGTTTTATATACTAGTACATCATGGAGCTTTAAGTTGCAAGTGGGAGACGGGATCATCTTTATTGATCTTTGCTTGGGACGCTACATAGAAAGTAGATGATGCATGCCGTCAACTGTTAGTAGAATAATAAATGGTCTAATGCTGGATTATTGATGTTCCGGACGGTAGTTAATGATGATTATATCAATTACAGCTGATTCTTTGTTGAATCAACCACGTAATTTTGGGGATTCATGATAATGTTTTAATGCGTATTCCGTGTGATCATCACTATTCTTCATCGTACTGCCATCACTTTGCTGAGAGTACTTACTATCAGGTGATTTCTTTCATGGCTACAGGGATCTTACTCTCTTAAGATGATCGTTGTGGATGCTAACAAGAAACAGCTGTCCTGCATTGGCTTTGATTTCAGCATTGGCCTTGCTTCCTCAGTTGCTGCTATCTGAACTGGTCCTCGAGTTATATTCCCATGTAAATAACACCTTCAGTTAAAGTGTTAAGTACCTTTTTCGCTTCTGAAACAGAATCGACTGTTAACAGAAAAAAGTATACCTACATGAGATGTTATATAATCATGCTGTGTATGAAAATGATGGTGTCACTATACATATTTGTATCGCTGTTGCTATTACAAAAGCGATACCTCAGCTCAAATGATTGCTGGTGAGCAACATCATCTCTAATGGGGCTATTTGCCATGATGGTAGCTAACGGTGCGATCTTCCCACAATTCGTCACAGATGCTTCGGATCAATTTCTATTAAAGCGTTCTCCATCCTTTACCTGTATATAAGGATTTTTTTTTTCTTTTTAGCAAAAAAGGCAAATGCCAACTTTTGAGTTTGGTAGACACTCCACATGCCTCGGCGCGTAGTTGGATAAGGTCTATAGATATTATGATCTCCTGCCTACCTGATTCCTTGATTTGAGAGTGATGAAGTACTGCGATAGTATGAATGAAAGGGCCTCGAGACCGGAGAGAAATGAAAGTGATGAAAAGATTTAAGGCTGGTACATTTATTTTTGTATTTGTATCCGACTAAACAGATATATTTTAACATATTTATGGCTCTATGCTTAACAGATATTATTTAATGAATAAATTTATCATTTGTCAGATGAATTTATTTAAGATTAAATTAAGTAATAATTTTGATTTGAATATTTATATTATATTTATTCTAAAATTAAGGATAAAAAATTTATATATTGAATAAATATAATCCGGATAATGATATAAGTATGGATATAGATATTTTTTACATGTATTTTTTTTTATAAAATCAACAGATTTTTTTGTCTTCTCTATCTATATTTATTTAAATATCTGTCATTATCTGATTTTAAATACATTTCGCCCGTTTGTATATCCGCTGCTGCCTGCCACCACCACCGCTAATAATGGGATCGCTGGGCCTGGGAGGACGAAAAGGATGGAAGCCAACGAGGGCCACATCCGCAACGACTTACACTACGTAGATTGTAGTCTCTACTCGAGGAATGGGAAAAGAGGCGGAAAAGGGGGAGGGGAGAGGACAGTCGCTTTTTCCCACATGCTACTGAATCATGACCCCTCGCCGCACCAGTACACCACACCCTGTCCCTCCCCCCATCTCCTCTTCCTTTTTCTCCTTTCTTTCGCCTTCTTCCGCTCTGCTCCACCATCCACTTCACCCTCTCTGGTTCCTGTGTCTCGAGACCAATCACAGGGCCGCACGCAAGTTCATCGTTGGACGTGGCGTTTCGTGGTTGGATTTGGCCTACTCAAATCCGGTAGAACACAGCTATCTGATCACAACCCACCTCTCCCTCAGCAATCATCAGTTACTTTCAAAAAGGGAAGTGGCAATTAGAGGGAGGGAGGACAACCAACATGCATTTGTAGTTAATTAAAGACTTTATAGACACCCCCATAAAGGATGAAGAGAAGGAATATCTAATCATGATTTCTAACCAACAAACATGAAAATACAAAAAAGAAAAGAAAAGAAAGTCAGTCCGGGGGAGCTGCTTCATATTATAGCCAACCTCCAAATACATAAAGACGATTTCTTCAAGGTCAGTAACAGCAAGTAGTCAAAGCGTACCATCTCTTCAATCTTTCGCTTCATTGTAGCTAAAAGAAGGCAAGCAGAGGAAGATGAAGGCAATCAGAGGAAAATTTTTGGACAGACTGAAGACAATCCCATCATCAATTTACACAACAAAACAACAACACATAGTTGTTGAGTGTCCGAATTACTACCACTACACAGAACAAGAGCACAAAACAAAAAACGATCACGATCAAGAATGGGAATCGGGTGCGAGAGAACGTAATACAAGCTGCCAGAACATCGGAGGACACATCAATGGAAGTCACAACAAATTGCCGATCGAGAAGGAGAAGCAGCCACTTGATCATCACCCCCCTTGTAATCCTCCTTCATTGCCACAGACAGAAGAAGTTGATGATGTCTTTGAAGAGTGTGAAACCGGTACTGATCATTTCGAGTCGTTTGATATTGATCCCTTGCCAAAACCCAAGCTAATTTCTCCTCCTCCTCCTCCACCTAACAACATGATCAGTAGTACTATCAGTACCACATACAAGACGGACGTCGTGAACGAGGAATCCCATAAACATTTACTCGACAACAACTTTGAAGAAAAGTGTCCGCCAGGAGGAAAAGAAACAATCATCCTCTACACAACAAGCCTAAGAGGAATAAGGAAGACATTCGAAGATTGTCATGCCATAAAGTTTCTCTTAGACAGCTTCAAAGTAATGTATTACGAACGAGACGTTTCGATGCATTTGAAATTCAGAGACGAGTTATGGAAGACCTTAGGCTGTCGAGTCATCCCTCCGAGGCTCTTCATCAAAGGAAAACATATTGGCGGAGCTGATGAAGTGCTAAAGTTGAACGAGCAAGGGAAGTTGAAGAGTTTGCTTCAAGGCTTACCGCTTGTTACCGATCATCATCATCCTCATCCTTCTAGTGGCACCGGAAGTTGTAATAACAACATTAATAACAAGTGCGGTGGGTGTGGAGGAGTAAGGTTCGTCGTGTGTTTGAGTTGCAATGGAAGTCGAAAAGTATTCAAAGGATCCTCTGGAAATGGTAATAAGGGAGTCTTAATGTTTAGTAGATGCCTTATTTGTAACGAGAATGGCCTGATCAAGTGTCCTACCTGCTGCTCTTGATCATAATTCCTAATACTACGTCATGTGATCATAATATATGTGTATCTACGTGCATAGTAGTAATTGATAGGAAGTAGTATCATAATCAATCACTCCGGTCTCCATTAGTTGCTGGTCTATTGGCATGCGTAACATAGTTCTTGCTGCACTCATGCACGCTTGTGCATGCATCTTTTTTTATCTTAATTATTGTGTCACTCCTGTGCATATTAAGTAATGATTATCAATTAATATTGAGCCACCTAGAATTCAGATTTTGGATGTGAGTGCTCTGTGCATCCTTAATTATAATTATAGGAGCTCTAGTTGGCAGCGCCAGCTCGATCTTCATATGTAAATTTATGATTATATTTGACCTGCATACCATTATCGAATTACTAGTTCGCAGACAAAGAAAACAACAGCAAACCTGTAGTACGACCTACTTTATTTAGGCAAAGTTTTTTCTTTGAATTTTCCCAAATATAATTTAAATGCCCTAATTAATTTATAAATTAAGATAACTTATAAAATATAATATAACAAATAATTTTCAAACAAATATAACCTGCCTTTCAAATTGAGCGAAGCATAGCACTAGTTTTGATCCGTTAGGAAATAACTCCAAAATGTTGCCTTTGAGGATGGATATAATACAACCAAAACCCGATGTTCGTCAAAGGAAAGCGAAAATGGGGCAACAATCAATCGATTTGAAGCTGCCCTCGTTGTATTGGTCACATATTAAACTCATTCAGCCACATTTTTGTTGTGGGATAGAAGCTGAGAACATAAGAATCAATATTGAGTAGATCGACCTTCATCCTTTTCGGTTGGAAAACTGTCATTTAACATATTTTGAGATATGTTATTTACTATATATTAAAGTTTGACAATTGAATGAAATTACACTATATAATATTCAAAAATTTCATTATCATGTATCTCACATGCATATCATTTAATAAGAGAGTAATTTTTATTACCAAGGGTAATTGGGAATAGGTTTGCTAGGGTCACTAACAATGGATGCAATAGTTGTCCTTTCATTCATAAGCTTCATGATTATCTTGCTCATTAGATATTTCCTCGTAATTAATTATGATTGGCATGCAAATATAGAAGTCATTTGATCTTTAGATCCCTGACATCTTTCTTTAGAGAATAAGAATTAGGGACTTGTCCAAAAACTCTTGTTAAGGTGACACCCTGAGTCTTACTTAACCATCATATTCTTGGTTTCCCAAAGCTTGAGTTAGGACATCGTTTCTCCCAATCTGTCCAACTTTTTCAATCTTTCGGACATCATACTATAAGAGAAATGATAATAGTTAGTTAAGAATAAGAAATAATTTTCAAATAATGCTAAAATTTTATCTAAGATTTATTTTATCGGCTCAATAGTAGGCTTTCCTATTGCTTTGTCAATCCTTTACCTCACCTTGAAAATAAAAATAAAAATACTAAACAAATGATTCCTTACCGACTCCCTTTTGGTGGACTTATTACTGGTGTGTAAGTATTTATGAGTGTATAAAATTTTCTACGCATTTTATTGTCTCTTTCTACTCTTTGCATGTAACAATAAAAAGTTATATATAAGATTAGCATATGGTACTAGGTATTTTTTTAAGTCTTAATTAATATTAAAATTCTATCATATTCATTAATACTAAACTATGCATATGTTTGACATGTTAATGGATATAATTGTTATCACATATATATCTTCTTCTTCTTCTTCTTCTTCTTCTTCTTCTTCTTCTTCTTTTATGTTAGGTTCATCGTATTAAATTAATAGATTGATTATGTTAACCGTTTAGGTTCAAATAATGAAACACACATTCTCAACAAATAATTTAGTTATATTTAGCAAAGAATATCAATATGTTTCATTATAAAAACTAAATATATGTGTTTAGATAGCATTATGCATATATTATAATATTTAGATCAATTCGATGGCGATTTTAATAGTATGATACTTTTCTAATATTATTACACATATACAACAAAGCAAATTTGATAGAACGGAAATCGGAATCCTGGGGAATTTTTAAATTTTACTAATGTTGGCCTCAGGATCAAATTTAGTTTTGAAAAAAAAATAATAACCTTAAATTTAAGTACCTTATTTGGGAATAAATTTTAGATCAATTTCATAACATTTTTCCTAATACTATAACATGCATAATACAATATAAATTTGATAGAGAAGAAATCAAAATCCTAAATAATTTTTAGAATTTCATTGAACTTTAGATTTGAAAAAAACAAAAACCTTAAATTCAAGTACTTAGTTTTGGAATAAAATTTAGATCAATTTAATGATAATTTTAATGTTATAATATTTTTCTTAATATTATTACATGCATACTTCAAACCGAATTTAATTGAATAGAAATTAGAATCCTAGAATTTTTTTGAAATCTTGTTAAAGTTGAGTAATAGCCCATAAAAGAAAAAATAAATCTATAAGTAAGAGGAAGAAAGTTCAAGTTCATAACATTAAACATTTAAGTTCATTATAAAAAATGGTTCTTTCAGTACATAAAACATATTATTTCACCACATAATGTGTTTCACTAACTTTATAATACACATAACTTTTAAGCTCGTAATACACAAAGGTTGTCACAACAAAACTTATAGGTTTATAACATAGTACATATATGCTTATGACATTGCTAAACACATGTATATAGTAAAATTACATAATTATAAATATAACCTCGTGTATATAAATATAAATTATAAAATTATAAAAGTTAAATTATATTTATCATACTCGTTGAACATATACGTAATAAAAAGTTATAACGTTTATAAAAATGATCTCGTGTCCGTAATCAAGAATTATAAAAATAACATGTTTGTAGATAATAATTATAAGTTATAGAATGGGTCTATTTTTGTATATAAAAACTTTAAATTATAAAAAATGATCCAAGACATGTAAATAAATTTATAAATTTATAAAAATAATTCCATGTATATAAATAAAGTTAATAAAATTATAAAATATAATCCTGAATGCAGAATTTAATTTTTAAGAGATCTTGAACAAATGTTGACATGAAGTAAACTAATCACGCAATTAATTACCATGATGTTGGCCTGGTAGGTAGGCAGAGGGTGGTTGTCAATGAGGTATGAAAAGGTAATTGAGGCATGATAAAAAGAACTAACAATAAAAAATTCAGGTCACAAAGTGAATTATCACAATTCGCAACACATCAATCTCTTTTACAAAAATCAGTGCCACGACTGATGGGGGAATATGCCAGTCAACGTGAATCGCCTTAGCTAGTTAACTGGGAGTGCACTCCAGCAACCATGTATTCACTAGATGATGGATAACAGCGGGATCTTAACTACTTTCTTCATTTCGTATAACTTTTTAATAATTTATATATTATTTTAGGATGTAGTAGATATACCATCAAATAATAATTATATGATTTATAAAAAAATAATATGATAATGAACACATAAAAAATATAGGATAAAATTAAAAAATAGTCACTATATTTTAAAAAGAAGTTTTATTTTAAAACAAAAAAAAAGTTAAAAAAACACTTTTTTAAAAACGAATGGAATATATAATAATACTAGAAAATAAATTTCTTTGACATGATTTATCTATTTTATTTAAGAAAAATATTAATATTATTTTATTGTAAGTAGTGGTAATTATCATACAATAAAATAAAACACATATTGTAGGAGTCAAAAAGTACGCCTACACATAGGATTGTAAATGAGCTGAGTCAATTCGGTATTCGGCTCGGCTAGTTAAAAGCTCGATTCGGCTCATTCGTTTAGTTAAACAAGCCTAAAAGTGAGGCTCGGTTCGTTAAAAGTTCGGTTCGGCTCATTCGTTTAATTAAACGAGCCGAGCCCAAACATCATTTTAGTCTCGTTTAGTTAAACGAGCCGAACCCAAGCCTAGGGGTATTTGGCTCGGCTCGGCTCGTTTACAGTCCTACCTACACACAATTCTCAGAATCCCCAACAATGGCGAAACAGAGAACTAAGAAGACGCCCACAAAACTTCAATCACCATTGCATAACCTATCATCAGTGAAGGAGAAGATGGACCTAGAAGCTCCTGCAAATCCACCATCCTCTCCTAAGTCATCAGTATTCAAAGATCAAAAAGAGAAATATGGGACAACGAATCTGAATTCACATATCCATATAAATCCCACAAAACCGTACTCGTCTTCACCCAAGCTATCAAAGGTAAAGGAGAAGATGGATCTTAAAACTACTATTTGGTCTTTTCCCATAACAGTTGGATCTAAGAATCAACAAAGATTGATGGGGAAGCAATCTTGACTATGTACCGATACAGAGCATAAAATCAATCCCTCGACTATCGATTTGGATCAAGTTATTATTGAATACCCTACAAATGTTGATCCAAAGCACACCGTTTTTTTCAAAACCCCCACATATTAATGCAACCTCATGGCATGATGTGGTGTTGGGAAATAGGAGGCCAGACAACAATCTACAAATACAATATTCCCCACCATCTATTCATGATGGATCTATAGTTACTGAGTTGGATGTTCGAGAAGTGGACAAAGAGGAACAATAATGGAATATTTCTCTTGTAGGGTTTGTGTATGGAGGCATGCCCTCTTTCTCTGTTATGTTATCATATGTTAAAACCATGTGAAATCACACAGCTCTCCCTCGAATCCTCTTCCATGAGGATGGGTATTATCTTTTCACATTTGAAAATGAAGAGGATTGCCTTGGTGTATTAAATGGAGAACCGTGGACAATGCAAAACAAACCCTTGCTACTTAAAAAATGGCACAAAGATTCCAATTTTAGTAAGGAGCAATTTCATTTCATTCATACTTGAGTTAAATTCCTAGGACTACCACTCCATATGTGGTCCGTTAATTCCCTTAATAGGATTTGTAGTTGTATGGGAACATTGTTGGCCATGGATAAAGTTATTGTAATGAAAGAAAATGATATCCTATGCACGTGTTCTAATTGAGATTGATATTTAGCGTGCATTGCCCGAGTTTGTTATGGTCAAAGCCCCTAATGGTACCATTATCAAAAAGAAAGTTCTGTATGAATGGCATCCATAATACTGTGAGTTAAGTAATTTTGAAAGGTTATCTGATTAAAAAAATGTATGAATAATTAACCGAGAGGACAATATTGGTAGAACACTCAAACTATGGGGTCAAAGTCCATAATGGACAAGTAACTTCTACATCCGAGATACGAACAAAAACAGTCATACCAAATCCTCACCAGGCCACCAATGTGAAATCAATAATGGAATAGCAAAAGGCCCCAGTCATCATTAGTGAAGATAGTGCACCAACCACTATAAGATCCTCCCCTAGAATTTTAGAAAGGAATTATTAGTCTAGAGGGAAAAAAGAGGGCACTGCTAGCACCAAACACATACCCACATGAACCGGATTTATTGGAATAGAATGATGATTTCCCTTAGTTCAAAGTATTGCATGTTAGGAAGATCCCTGAGTACTCTTCCTTAGATAATCCTTACATTCTATTCCCATGATAATAGGATGTTGGAACATTCAAGGATTGAATGATCCTTAAAAATAAGTAGAGGTTAGGAAGTGGATAAATGATAATAAGTTTTCTATGGTTGGTTTGATTGAAACTGGAATAAAACAACCTAAAATATATTCTATTACAAATAAGATTAGGCCTAGTTGGCAATGGATTCATAATTTAGATAAGCATGCTAATGGTCAGATCCTTATAGGCCTGAACCCTTTATTTTGGAAAATTAAAAAAATTGACTCTTGTAATCATGAAATTCAATGTGAGGTCTCATCCTTGCAGGTTGATATGCATATCTTGATTTGATTCATCTATGGTCTAAATGATGGACTTGGGAGGAAAAAATTATGGTAATGGTTAAGCCATGTTTACAGTCAACAACTACCTTTGGTTATTATATGGTGATTTTAATGTAGTAAGATCTTCAGAAGAGAAACTTTAGGGTGGAACCATAATCCAACAAGGTGTAGAAGATTTCAATCATTGCATTTCTTTCCTCCACCTTTCTAATTTAAGATTCACTTTGCCTCTCTGTGCTTTCTCGAACAAACACAATGATAATACCTACATGTATTGCAAGTTAGATCGGGTTTTTGTATAATCTAAAATGGTTGGCTGAATTCGATGGTTCTTTAGCAAAATTCTATCCTCCTCTTATTTCAAATCATTCTTCAATGACATTGACCATCAATTATCTCCCAACTTAAGGCCACAAACCATTTAAGTTTTACACTATGTGGGTTGAAGATGGGGAGTTTTATCAAATTATTTTGGATATTTGGCAAACGCATACGAATGATAATGCAATTATAGCTATAATGCAAAAATTCAAACATTTTAAACATAAAGAAACTAAATCTGTTGAATTTTGGTAACATCTTTGAAAGAGTTTCAAAAGCTAAAGAGGAGCTTGCATATGTTTAGATTAGATTATCTAAAGGTATACATGGTGAATCTTTAATACAATAGGAATAAAAAAACTTTTGCTAGTATATTATCATCTTACTAAATGTGAAGAGAAATTTAATAAACAAAAATCAAGAACTCAATGGCTTGAATTGGAGATTCTATCACAAAATTCCTCCAATCTATTGTTAAAGGGAGGAAAAATTAGAATCAGATTTGGCTATTAAAGACAATGCAGGTACAGTGTACACATATCACACGGCAATTTATGCCACATTTTATGCATTCTTTATTTCTCTCACGGGAACTAAACCTACACAATCTAGTTCTTTCCAACAGGTAATCATTGACAGAGGACCAAAATTGAATAACACTTAGCAAAAATAACTTCTTAGCCCAGTCACCAAAGAGGGGGTTATGTTCTCTATGTCTAATGACAAGGCCCAGAGACAAATGGTTACAATGATTTCTTCTTCAAAGCAGTATGGTAGGTAATTAGAGATGATTTTTGGAGAGCTATTGGTGCGACCGTAGCCGGCATGCAATTTAAACCCTCTTGTTGTCAATTGTAGCACTGGTAAATAGGGTATCGTTCTAGCCGGTGATTGATGAGGGCTCACCTCTATTTAACTAGCTTGAAAATAAAACTAAAACTAAAAATAAAAATCCTAAATAACACAGAATAAATGAATAAGAAAAATACTAATGGGGGTTTATCAAAATAATAAAATAATAAAAGGAATAAATAAAATCAAATAAACTAATAACGAAAATAATGAAAATGATAGGAAACCGTAGATATGAGAAATATGTTAGGGAAATAAAAATCCACCACTAGATTTGGTCGAAATATAATATTTACTTCTAAGTCATCCTTTAATCGTGAGAAAGAGATCGACCAAGTTGCACACCAAAAGCAGGTCTATACACTTTATATTACTATATTACTTCCCTTAATTAATTAATACGACAAAGCGCCAATATTAACCCTATTAAATACTAGCAGTATAGCAGCAATAAGCGGCTCCTATATTTAACTAGATTTAATGCATTAAGTGTAAGTGGAAGGCTGTCAATCTAAATACCCAAACTAGTACAAAAAGCATGTCTAGCTGTATTTCCTTTCCTGGATCCACACGTATCGAAACGTTTTACCACTTCGGTTAAAATCACAAAACGATTAGGTGAATTGTTATCTAACCTAGCTGCAATTTATACATATAAATTCTAGTATATTTAGATGGCCACCTAGCAAGCAAATAATCTTACATACTGTCACTTATGAGGTACCATAACAAGGCATGCACCAAATAAACTATACTTGACAGAATTATATATATAAACGATAGCAATTAACATAGAGTCAAGAAACAATCTCACGAAACAAAGAAAATAAAATTATAATTCAAATCATAATCTAGGGTTTCAATTCATTCCCTAACAATAAACAATCAACCAACCATAATTATAGAATTAATTACACAGAAATATATATCTAAAATATAAATTAAAAATAAGAGAAAGAAATAACCGGAATTAATTTTGAATTAAAGATCAAGAATTTATTCAGATAAAAATTAATTTTATCTAAAATAAATTCTACCGGTATTAAACTATTCCTCTTTCTTATTTTCTCTTCTCGGCGCTTTAATTTCCGTGCAACAAATTTCTTTTTCTTTTTCTTTCTCGGCTGACGGCTGTCGAAGGCGCTGCTGTGCTGCATGCCTTGAACTCCGTGCCTCTCACTTTCCGTGCGTCTGTCTCCTATCCTCTCTGTGACGCGCCCTGCCTGGTGCCGTGCGGCTACTCCCTCTTTCTCCGTGCTGCAGCTCTGCCGCACTAGCCTCTGAAGGCTCTGTCGCCCTACTCGCCCGACTCAGAGTGCAAGCCTCTGAAGGCTCCGGCTCTGCTGCGCCCCTCTCTCTGCGTCCCCCTCTGCTTTTTCGTCTGGCAGCTTTTATAAGTTTTGTTTCCCATGCCACGTCAGCCCTCGTCCAGCGTCTTTTCTTTTCGTTCCGTGTGCTGCGTTCTGGCTCGTTTGGCTTCGTTCCTCTTCGACGTCCGTTTGGTTTATTTTGTTACAGGCCTTTGGGCCTTCGGCCTTCGGCCATTGGTCCAAAGGTTTTTTTTCTTTTATTTAAAACAAAACCTGTAAAATAAAATTCAATAAATATTAATAAATAATATTTTATTCTAAATTTACTTAATATATATCATTTTAGCTCAAATAATAAAATTTATGCAAATTTTACTACTTAAGCATAAAACAATACTTATTCTCCTATATTGGTTAAATAAACTACCAAAAACTAAGATTATAAGGGTATAAAATGTGTCAAAATATGAAACTCATCAGCTATAAACCAAGCTTACCTTATTGGTAATATCTCCCGATAACTTAATGTTTCATCCTTGAAGTTAATCCCCAAAATACAAAACCCTAAAAATCCATTTGATTACAAACCTATATCTTGCTACAATGTCTTATACAAAGCTATTGCCAATACTATAACTAATAGAAAGCAATCAAACATACTTTGTTTAGTAGGAGATTCCTAAGTAGCCTTCATTAAGGGGAGAAGCATCATAGAAAACATTCTCATGGCTGCTGAAGTGGTAAAGAACTATCAACATTAAAATATTTCTCCAAGGGTCATGATTAAATAGGACATGAGGAAGGATTATGATACTATTAATTAGCATTTCATTCATAACATGCTTTTTAGTGCTGAGTTTCCCTCTATCCTTTGTTAATTTAATTATGAGTTGTATCACAATAGTGTCTCATTCACTCATGTTTAATGGAATCCTTTACCCACCATTTAAATAAAAGATATGAGCCCGGAAAGGTATACAATATCTCCCTACATCTTTGTACTCATTATGGAATAACTTCATGTAACACCCCCAAAATTTACTACTGAAAAGTTTCGTTAGTTAAAAGGAAATTAGCGGAAGCAAATTAATAAAACGTGAACTTTGGGAGTATTACCGCCACACTTAGTACCAGACCGGTTCACTCATACCGTTCTAATACCAAGTGCTAAGGCTAAGAACAATGAAATACAATTTGAAAGAAATTCAACATACATAAATTAGAGTAGCTCATCAAATAGTTTACAAGAATAACATCTACCAATGATGGTTACTTAAACAGTATTAGCATTAAAAACCGGGAGTTTAAAAGAGAAAGAGAAAACCTTAACGATACCGGATAACTCCTTACTCTCTTTCCCGTAGCCCACTTGAGTAGCACCTGAAAATACCTGTAAGGGCACTGCCCATTGAATAGGCAGGGGCCCCAAAGGGAATCCCTTCAGTACTACGGTACTGAGTAACCCTTTAATACCACACTTAAAGACAAGCCCGCATACGGCACATAATGCAAGCTACACACATAAATAATGAGAGGTGCATACATAACAATAACATGCATAATAATTTATAAGTCACGATCGATACTTTGGGCCTTAAGCCATGTCATAGTGTAAGATCAATACATTCGGACCTTAAGCCATTATTCCGACATCATTCCATCAATATTATATTTTATATCCATGTGAGTATGAGAACCCCACTATTATAGCCGGTGGACCGAAAGTAAACACACAGGGCAGAACACCTCTGACCACTATTATTGCCGGTGGACCGGAAGGTAAACACATAGGGCAGAACGCACCTGACCACTATTATTTGCCGGTGGACCGGTCTGGCCCCGACTCACATGGTGTTCCACTATAAGTGATTAGTATTTTTCCATAATCTTATTCACATACATAACTGATTTTTTTGAGCTCGGGACCCCCACTATTATTGCCAGTGGACCGGAATGTATATAAAATCATCATCCAGGGCACAACGTTCCTGGCCACTATTATAACCGGTGGACCGGGATATATAAAGAATCATCATCCAAGGCACAACGCTCCTGACCACTATTATAACCGGTGGACCGGGATATATAAAGAATCATCATCAAGGGCACAACGCTCCTGACCACTATTATAACCGGTGGACCGGTACTCAATATCATAATCATCTGGGCCCAGCTCATTAATATTTCACTTTCAATAATAGTATCTTTCCTTTCTTTAATCAGCACATCAATCATATTTATTTTCCTCGAACGGGAGATCAATAACCCGGGACACAAAGGTACACCGGTCGTACCGGTACATATCAGCTACTCAGTACCCTTCAACCACGAACCCAAGGACGCAAAGGTACCCTGGTCGTACTGGTGCATAAAGCTAACTCAGTACCCTACCGACAAGAAAACCTAATCCATAAGTATGCATACCTCCTAACTAGGTCCGTAGAGCTAGAAAGAGTAAGATATAGGGCCTGGCTGGGGCACAAAGGCACACCAGCAAATACCAGAATAATCGTGGACTAAACCATGTCCTTAGGGTAGCGACCCCTAAGGAGTCACCATTCCAGATCTCGAGGTCTTTCACTTTAAGTAATAGTGTCTTAATTAAAGTGATCACGAAAAGCACAACAATCGGATACTTATTCACTTTCAATCGTTCCGATATCATTAATCGTTTCTTATTCAGATGATTATCCAGGATATCACAGAGAAACCATTAAGGCCATACTAATTATCAAACACTCTTACTTGGCTTATCAGCATCATTTAAATCATATTATAATGGTCCATAATCACAACGACATGTTAGGTAAAAATTACTCATTTACCCCTTACTTATATAATTGCTAAGTCATCCCTTTCTTACTTGATAGATTACCATATTACCCTTTAGGTTGCATAATTACCAAATTACCCCTTATCCAATTTAGGTTATCAAGTTGTCTCCTACACTTTTTAGATCACCATTCACCCCTCATAATTGCTACACTTAACATATCTCCCCTTTGGTTGGTTAGATTACCGAGTTACCCTTCTTCTTTGTTATAATTACTAAATTGCCCTTGTGATGGATAAACTACCAAATCACCCTCCTTCATTATCATGATTATTATTTTGCCCCTTTAGTTGGTTAAATAATTATCACTTTACCCTTTAATCGGCTAAATTACCAAATTGCCCCTTTAGTTGGATAAATTACCAAATTGCCCTTCTCCTTTATCATAATTACCATTTTACCCCTCTCAATTATTTTAATTGCCATTTTACCCTTTTTATTTATCATGAATCCCAAATTACCCTTCTCCATATTTATAATTATTATTTTACCCTTTTATAATCATAATTTAGTTACCAATTTGTCCTTCGTCGTCATTATTACCAAGTAACCCCTACTCCCAAGTTTACCATAAATATCCTTTTAACTTACAAAATTACCCTTTTACCCCTTACTTCCAAATTACCATAATATCCTTTTATTTACAAAATTACCACAATACCCTTTTTATTTATAAAATTACCATAACACCCCTTTTACTTTACAAATTACTATTTTACCCTTTCACATCCAAAATTACCATCTTTATCTTTCCTTACATAATTACCATTTTGCCCTTCTTTTCCAAAATTACCATATTACCCCTTTACTTATAAATTACCATTTTGCCATTCACTTATACAATTACCATATTACCACTTACTTATGAAATTACTATTTTGCCCCTCTACTTCCAAAATTTGCCATAATGCCCATTTATTTGAAAAATTACCATAATACCCTCCTTCATCCAAAATTACTATTTTACCCCTACTTCCAAAATTACCATTCTTACCACTTACTTATAAAATTACTATATTGCCCCTTGCCTCCAAAATTATCGCTTTACCGTTTTCTCCAAAAATTACCATAATACCCTTCTTTCTCACAACATACAATTTTATCCTTTTACTTATAAATTATCATTTAACCTCTTTCTTTTTAAATTACCAAATTACCCTTTTACTTATAAAATTACCGAAATACCCTTTTCACTTATAAAATTTCCACTCAACCCCTTTATTCACCATTTTTATGAATTTACCATCACTACATAAAATAATGATATTAGTACTTCATTCTTATCATCTAAGTCCACCAACTTGTCATTATTCAACATAATACTCATTAGCAACTACATACATTAGATCACATACTTCATAAGCATAATTACTAAAATACCCTTAGGCAATAATATTACTCATGCATTAGCAACATAATACATCATAAACAAGCATTTAATATTTCCATCAATAATCAAACTTCTTCCTTAATTATCATACCTACATATGGCACAAAAGTTATCATGCTTTTCCTTTTTATTCATCAATATAAGCAACCATATACATATATCATGCTAAGCACACAAACCATACATAAAATCATACTAAAATCCCTAATGTGCTAGCATACGTTTTTCCATGTATTTAAGGGAGGATTAACGGTTACCTTAATCCCGCAAAATATCAAATGTTATCGGTACCCCAGTTAAATATTCAAGCTTTATTAGCAACTCAACACCTAAAAATAATATTAATCATTATTAGGTTAGAAGTGAGAAATTAAAGGATAAAACTTTATAAAATAAATTTATCTAATAATAATACACTTTAATTAAATATGAATATACCTCAAAATTTAACCAAATAAATTTCAAAATAAGGCGGAGCTCACGCTGCTCATGCAGCGTGAGTCTCATGCAAAATGAGGGGGAGAAAAGGGCTCAAAGAGGGTGAAGGGAGAAAAATAAGCCATTTTCGGGTTGGGGTCTTTGGGCCAGAAAAGAAGGTAGTTAGGGGAGGTTCTAAGGCAAGGGAATGGTGTAGAAGTGAAGAGGGGGTGTAGGTGGAGGCTAAGGGTGGTTTCCAGGCGGTATAGAGCGGCGGAGACGGCGGCGGAAAGGCAGCGAAGTTGGCTGCCGAGATGGGTCGAGGTGGAGGGGTTGTGAAGGAAGGAAAAGGAGAGGGAAAAATGGAGGGGTTCAAGGGCTGTTTTCGGTCAATTGATGCATGGAGGTTGTAGAGGGGGTTGCAGGGTGTCGAACGGTGGGTTTGGTGGCGGCAGAGGTGGCCGGACGGTGGCGGAAAAGGCAGTTACAGGTGGCTTGGCGGTAAGGGGAAAAACTGGGGAGAAAAAGGAAGAGGTGGAGAAGGGAGGAAGTGCAGGGCTCGAAGGGGCTTGGGGGTCTCGTGGTGGTGCAGGGTGGTAGTAGGTGGTGGCAGAAGGCGGCGCAGGGGTTGGGCTTGGTGGTTCAAGCGGCGGCGGGCGGCGGTGATCAATAATCGGGAAAAAAAATGGGGAAGAAGGAAGGAGAGAGGAGGGAGCTCGAGGGAGGAGGAGGTGCTCGAAAAAAAATGAGGGAAATGAAGGCTGGAGAGATGAAGAAAAGGAAGAGGGAGAAGAGAGGGGGCAAGCGGCTGGCCGGCGAGGGGGCGCAGGTGGCAGGGCTGGTCGGGTGGCAGGGGAAAGAGGGGGAAGAAGAAGGAAAGGGAGAGGGTCACGCGGGGTGTGGTCCAAGAGCCGGTTTGGCTCAAAAAAGGAAAGAAAATGACGGGGGAAGAGGGAGAGGGAGAGGGAGGTAGGTGGTGATTGCAGGTGGCGGCAGTTGCAGGCGGCCGGACGCTCAACCATGGCAGAATTGGTGGTCGGGCGTGGGAGAAGGAAGAAAGGGAGGAGAGGTGCTGGGCGGCTGGACCGGCGCAGGAAAAGAAGAGAGTCGGCCGGTCCAGGGAGAAAAATAAAGGAAGGAGGCGGGCTGGGGAGATGGACGGCTCGCGAGGGAGAGACGAGGAGGAAGCAGGCCGAAGGCCTAATGCGCAGGGAGGGCTGGCCTGGCCGGGCGACCCAAGGGAGGGGGAAAAGGGAAGAAGAAGAGAAGAAAAGGAAAAAGGGGGAAAAGGGAATGGAAAATGGGGAAAAATAAAATAAATTAATTTATAAAATCATAAAATGTAATATTCTTGATAAATTATTTAGTTTAATAATTTAATTCATTATAATCTAAAATATTAATTTAAAAAGGAAAAAGTGGGTAAAATATTAGTTTTGAAAAATTATTTAAATAAAATAATATGATAACTGGCAAAATATTTATTTTTAATTTATTAAATGCTCTTATCCAAATTTACATACTCCAAAATCTATGAAATAATTAAAATAAATAATTTTAAAAGCTAATTTATCTCAAATAGAAGTTATTTATTAAATTATTAGTTTTCTAAAAATTTGGGGTATTACACTTCACAAGGCCTTAAAAGCCTTATGGGCAAAGAAAGAGTTCAAGGCTCATCCAAAGTATAACTTACTAAACTAGTGTTTACTAATGACCTTCTCCTCTTTTGTAGAAGAGATATTTAATCTATCCTAGCAATGTAAGAGTCATTCACACACTTTTCCAACATCTTGAGCATACATCTGAATCATTTAAAAAGCCATATTTTTTATGGAGGTTTAGTGGATCACAGGATTAAACAAGAAGTGATTGATAGGCTTGAATTCCCTAAAGGAGTATTCCCAGTGAAATATCTAGTAGTACCTTTGCTGGAAAAATCCTTAACTTATCACTATTTTCTCTCTCTAATTGAGAAGATCACTTCGAAAATAGAAGCTTAGGAAAATATTTTTTTTACTTAAAATATTTAATTACTTAAAAAAGATAATTTTATAAAATAAAGATGATAGAAACAAGACAATACAATGTATAATTATCATTTATTACATTATATATATTAGATACAATCATAAGATTACTAGTAAAGATAAATGAAATAAGAATATTATATGTGTTTTATTTTTACAAAGGTAAATAATAAAGATATTTATAAGTTTTAACAATAGTATATTTGATTGCTTAAAATATTTATAAATTTTACAAGTAAAAATATTAGATGTTTATCATATATTATATTTAATTAATTACTTAAAATATTTGATTACTTAAAAAAAGATAATTTTATAAAATAAAGGTAAGCATGACAAGAATATACAATGTATAATTATCATTTATTACATTGTAAATATTAGATACAGTCATAAGATTACTTGTAACGATAAATAAAATAAGAATATTATATGTGTTTTATTTTTACAAGGTAAATAAAATAATATATATATTTATAAGTTTTAATAGTATTATATTTGATTGCTTTAAACATTTATAAATTTTACAAGTAAAAATGTTAGATGTTTATCATATATTATATTTAATTGATTACTTAAAATATTCGATTGTTAAAAAAAAGATAATTTTATAAAATAAAGGTGAGCATAACAAGAATATACAATGTATAATTATCATTCATTACATTGTATATATTAAATACAATTATAAGATTACTAGTAAAGATAAATGAAATAAGAATATTATATGTGTTTTATTTTTACAAGGTAAATAAAATAATATATATATTTATAATTTTTAATAGTATTATATTTGATTGTCATTTTGATGTTTTTTTTAATGTTTTTTTTATTATCTATACAGCCTATAGGTTGTAACTTGTAACTTTATAACTTATGCATGAATTATGGATGTTACCGGAGATTTTTCTGGATATTTTAATTTTGTTAAGTTATTGTTGGGTTGATGAGTCTCTTGATCAAAATTTGGACTCCTTTTCCGGAACGAGATTTCTATGGAAAGTCGGTAAAGAAGCCGTGCTTAATCGCTCCTACTCTTTCAGCCGGCATAATACGATTTCACCGGCTATAGCTATTGTTCCTAAAACAGATCATGTTTCATATGCTTCATCCAAATGGCAATGAGTTCCGAGCCACACTTGAATTATTTATAAGAGGTTTATTTAGATTTTCTGATTCCGAGCCACACTCTGGATAGCTTTCGTCCTTCTTGTAATCCTTTTTGGACTTCTAATTTATTTTTGTACTTTTATTTCTATCTATATCCCTCATACATCTTAGCAATCTGCGAAGCATTTTTAGTTATGAATGAACTAAATTTTATTTTTAAAGTCTCAAGAGATCAAAATATAGTATATATTAACTTACACAAATATAAACTATACCAATACTTCAATTAAAAGAAAAACTAACAAAAATAGTTCGATCAGTTTAATATTTATTTAGAGCATCTGGTGTAAAATATATATTCTAATTTCAAATTCAGGGACTATAAATTTAGAATTGTGGTTTTGAGGAAAAAAAATTTACCCACAAATTCTGTGTGCTTCAATAATTACGAGTTCTCGATCCATGTGTGCAGTACGTGGACCACAAGTGCTACACAGGACGAGTGCATGTTGTCGTACGAATCATTAAAGTTGATTTTTGATACTTTCTAATATATTTTGAGCTAAATTTATACTGTTAGAATATATATATATATATATATATATATATATATATATATATATATATATATATATATATAACACGATTAATATTAACAGTAAAAACATTTACCTACAAAAGTATTATTTTTTTATCCAATAATTTTTATATCATTTATTCTATCTTTTTTTTCATATTCATTTCTCTACATAATTTATCTTATTAATTTCTCTAGTTGTATTTATTTTATTAATTTCTCTACTTATATTTATTTTATTAATGTTATTATATTTATATTTTTATTGTAATATTTTTATTAATTATATTATATTTGTATTTTTATTAATTATTATTATTATAGTAAAAAAAATATAATAAGTTATTTTAAACATAATTTAAATTAAATATTATTTTATATATTTTCATAAATTATTAATTATTAAATATAAATTGATATAAATTAAATAATTAAATAATGTAAAATATAAATAATTAATATTATAATTAATAAAAATAATTAGATATTGTAAATTTAAAATTGATGAACGGAGAATACTAAATTGTATTTAAATTAAATTAATAAAATGAAAAGAATAAATATAACTAAAACTTTAAATTTAGGGTTGTAATGTGAGATACTCTTGATACGGGGTATAGTTATTACTTGTTGGATTTTGTGGGTGATAACTGATAAATGACACTATTATAATCTTCTATTAAGAGTTTCTTCAAATAGGTAGATCAGTGGATATAATGGAACACTTTTTGAAAATTATTTTACAGGCTTACAACTGGATGTTTGCCTTTTTTATTTTAGTTTTTTATTTATTAATAATACATCTTATTAGGATATCATTAACAAATAAGAATGTCTAGGGTAAAATTATGAAAAATAAGTACAATTTATAAAATACTATATTTTTAAAAGCTTTAAATGAATAATAAAATATGTGTAATTTATTATTATTATAATATATTTTGATGTTTGATCGGGTTAATGTTGGGTCAAATCGAGTGAATGTCGGGTCAGGTCAACGTTGGGTCAGGTCGGGTCGAAGTGGGTCGGGTTAATACCGGGTCGGGTCAATGACGGGTCATGGGTTGGGATCGGGTCGGGTCGGGTCGGGTTCGGATCGGGTTTATTTTATCGGGTCAGTACCGGGTCGGGTCGGGTTGCTAAATTTTTTGGGTCTTATCGGGTCTGGTTGGACTGGTCGGGTCAACTTTTTTCGGCTCTACTTATATTATATCAAAGGTATATCACAAGTTAAGACCTCATAGGCCAAGGGTAACATGGTACCATACTGTATGGAACAAATTCACTTTGTTAAGAAATAGTTTTATCTTATGGCTAGAAATGCATGAGGGTTTGATGACAAAGGATAAAATGGTATAGTGGGGAATACCAATTGATCCTCACTGTGTACTGTGTGAACAAAAGGATGACTCCTTTCAACATCTTTTTTTTACCTATGCATTATCTAAAGAACTCTAGAGTAAAAAATAATATTTGGCTCTCTACGACAGTTTCTCTCGGCGTATTTTCAGGATCTAGAGCTATCTTGCGCACCTCCATTATTCTCTCCCACACGGCGCCTCCCGACATGGGGGATCAGCGGGCATCGCCGCCGCCGATCGGACCATCGATGACGGATGGGTCGACGGGGAAGCCTTCTATGAAACGGGGTCGTTCAGAAACTGAGGAAGGAGACGTTAATGATTTACCGCCGACGATCGAGGTGAGTAATGGCACTAATCAGCCGGCTTTATCTTACAGATCAAAGCTTTTGAATCTGGATTCCATGACTAAGGGAGGCCACTCCGAATCTGAGGACGAGGAGGACGATGGTTTCGTGTCGGATGATGATGTAGTCGAAGAGGGATTTGAAGGCCCAAGGGTTCTACTCATGAAGGAGGATAAGCAGATTATTCGTAGGCCATGGAGGAGATCTCTCATTATCAAGCTTCTGGGGAAAACAATTGGTTACAACTACCTGTGTACGAGACTGAAGCAGATGTGGGTTGTTGCAGGCACTATACAGGTTATAGATCTCGACAATGGCTTTTATTGTGTCAAATTTTCCCGTAAGTCCGATTATAATTTCGTCCTAACGGGAGGGCCCTGGATGATTGCGGATCATTACCTCACTGTCAGACGTTGGACTCCAGGTTTTCGTTCAGACGAGGTCACAATTGACAAGGTTGCAGCATGGATTCGCCTTCCATTGATGCCAATGGAATGTTATCATGAGAGGGTGCTGATTCAGGTGGCAGAGCATGTGGGAAAGTTTGTTCGAATTGATCGAACAACGAATGCTGGGGCTCGTGGGCGCTTTGCGAGAATGTGTGTTGAGGTTAATCTTACAGAGCCCTTGGACCCAAAAGTTTTTGTGGGTCGACGATGGCAGAAGATCGAATATGAAGGGGCTCAGGATGTTGTGTTTTAACTGTGGAAAATTTGGTCATGATGATCCTTCCTGCCCAATGAAGACTGTCGTCACACCAGGACAGGGGGACATTCAGGTGCCAAAGAAAGACAATTTTGAGAGGGTTCCAGATCGAGAATATGAATATACTAAGTATGGGCCATGGATGATAGCCAAGAAGGCAACTAGAAGGCAGAATTTCAAGAAAGGGGAAGGCTACGGGAAGCCGATGAACAGTGAAAATCCTTCAGCTTCGGGGAAGAAGGAAGGTCAGGATCTAGGCTCTCGGTTTGCTGTGCTTGTCCCGGATGAAGAAAATGTGGAATTGGAGGCAGGCGAAGGGAATAGTGAGGCTCAGATTATGGTGGTGGCTAAGCCGAGTGTGCCTTCTAAGAGTGCTACCGTGAAAGACAAGGAGAGTTTAAAGAAGAATTTGCAAATGGCAGTGGAGTCTTCGAACAGAAAAGGGGCATCTAAGGAGATTAAGCACTCAGCTGAGGGTACTTCCAGAATGGAAAAGAATGGGAAAGGGATGTCTAATGGAGTTAAGATAGCATCTAGCAAGGATAAAGCATCTACTGAGAAGAAATTGAACGGTTCGGCAAAAGCCACGTGGAAAGATAAGGGTGAAAGCAAGGTTCCAGCGTCACATTCAGGCAATCAGAAATTAGCAGTGTCCCCCCTAAATGACATCACTAATATGGTGAAGCCTATTGTTCTGAGCAATGAGCATAAGAAGCTAGGGAGTCTGTGTTGTGTACAGGAAACCCCTTCATATAAAATTCCCAAGCCTCCTAATATACAACCCATAGTTGAAACTGATCTTCCGGATTTGGGCACTGACGAAGAATTTCGGGAGAATGATTCAATCATGGAGGATGATACTTCCATGGCTGGAGATGATTTAGAGGATCAGGCCTCATTGGAGGGCCTAAACTGTGATGATATGCAATATTGAAGGGGTTGTTTCATCCTTAACCTCTTTTTTAATGGTTAATCTGATCAGCTGGAATATTAGAGGTGCTGGTTCAAAGAGGAGTTTGAGAAATATGAGACATTTGAGGTCACTTCATCGTCCCAATATACTTATCATACTTGAACTGAGAATATCGGGAGATGTGGCCGATAATGTTTGCAAACGATCTGGGTTTAGTGATTTTTTTCGAGTCGAAGCTGAAGGTTTTTCAGGGGGGATTTGGATTCTGTGGAATGAAGCTAAAACCAATGTTGAGATCTTAGCTTATTCTTCTCAGGTGATTCATGCTTTGGTGAGTGAAAAGGGAGGTCAGGATTGGCTTTTATCTGCAGTATATGGCAGTCCGGAAAGCGAAGAACGCAGAAGGCTGTGGGATTCTATACAGAAAACTAGCAAGCATCACCAGCTACCGTGGCTATTGATGGGAGACTTCAATCAAGTCTTGTATAGTGATGAGAAACGTAGCAAGAGGGGGGTAAATATCCAGAATTGTAGATTGATGCTTGACTGTTTGCATAATAGTAATTTATTTGATCTGGGTGCAGCAGGGCCTAAATTTACGTGGACAAAGAGGAGAGGAGTTCAGATTTTCTCACAAAGCAGGTTAGATAGAGCTATTGCGAATGAAGCATGGACCTCTATTTTCCCAAACTACTCAGTTCTGACACTTCCACGGACTCATTCGGATCATCACCCCATTCTTGTCAAGTGTGATAGATTGGCTTCAGATGCAACAGATAAGTTTTTCCGTTTTGAAAATGCCTGGGTTACTCATGATAATTTCATCGAATTTATTGCTCAAAAATGGGATCCAAATGGCCAGCATTTTCCCCCTCAGCTTGATACATTATCTTCAGAACTTTTGGCGTGGAGTAGAGAGTGTTTTGGCAACGTGTATAAAAGAAAGAGAAGGGTTCTAGCTAGGCTGAATGGAATACAGAGAAGTTTGGCTTCCAAGCCAAATGACTACCTTTTGAATTTGGAGGTCTCCCTGATAGAAGAGTTTAATCTCATATGCTACCAGGAGGATTTGATTCTGAAGCAGAAAAGCAGATGCAATTGGATTAAGTTTGGGGATTGTAACTCGAAATTCTTTCATATGTCAATCAGAAGAAATGTTTCGAAACAGACAATCCAGGCCTTGCGGATAAATGATGACTCGTGGTGCTATGATCCAGTCGAACTTAAAAGTCATGTGGTAGACTTCTTTGAAACTTTATACACGGAAGATAATATTGGTTACCAGTCTTCTCTCCCTGCTCATCCATCTTGGAAATTAACCGAGGCCGACAAGGAGGTTTTGAGTAAGGCCATCACCAAGGAAGAGGTCCGAAATGCTTTATTCAGTATGATTGGGGGTAAGAGTCCAGGCATAGATGGTTTTCCAGCTTTATTCTATCAGAAAGCTTGGAATACTATGGGGGATAGCTTGTTCAAATTTGTTGATAATGCTTTCAGAGATGGGAGTTTTGATGTAAAGCTTAATGAGACACTGATGTACCTTATTCTGAAAGTGGAACGTCCAGAGAGGATTTCGCAGTTTCGTCCTATCAGCCTATGTTCGGTACCTCTCAAAATCATGACCAAGCTTCTAGTGGGTAGACTTATACCTCTATTGACTTCCTTGGTGGGAAGATATCAGTCCAGTTTTGTGCCTGACAGACATACTGTTGATAACATTCTCGTTGTTCAGGAATCCCTGCATACCATGGGGACTATGAAAAGAAAGAAGGGAGCAGTAGCAATAAAAGTGGACTTAGAAAAGGCTTATGACAGACTACGATGGAGCTTCCTACGCCAGGTTCTTGTTGAGATTAATTTGCCGGATTCCTGGATTACTCTTGTAATGTTTATTGTGTCCACTAATTCTTTTTCCTTGCTGTGGAATAAGGAAAGATTACCCTCTTTTTCTCCAACAAGGGGTATTCGACAAGGCGATCCCTTGTCCCCTTATTTGTTTGTATTATGTTTGGAGAAACTTTCTCATCTCATTACAGCGGAGGTTAATGCAGGAAAATGGAAACCTTTGTCCTTGACAACAAGAGGGCCTGCTATTTCACATATTTGCTTTGCAGATGATATTGTGCTCTTTGGAGAAGCTACTTCACAGCAGCTGGAGGTTATGATGAACACTCTTAACAAGTTCTACAATGCGTCGGGAGAGAAGGTCAGCCTTTCTAAGTCTAAAATGCTAGTTTCCTCAAATATCAGCCTTAATCATGCTATGCATCTCAGTCAGCAGTGCGATATTCCCTTATCGAAGGATTTCGGGAAATACTTGGGGGCACCTATGATTCATGGTAGGGTTACTAAGAGGACTTATGAGGATCTGGTCAGTAAGGTGCAAGCTAGGCTAACATCGTATGGCAACCAATTCCTATCAATGGCGGGTCGGGTGACTTTGGTGCAATCGGTTCTGAGTGCGTTGCCAAGCTACCTTATGCAAACAACTTTCCTGCCTGACTTTACAGTTAGGGAAATTGACAAATTGATCCGAGGATTTATATGGGGTGATAAAGCAAATGGTAAGAAATTACATGAGCTGTCTTGGGATCAAATTTGCTTGCCTCGACACCAGGGGGATTACACATCTGTGACACAAGGAAGATGAACTTAGCTTTTATGGCTAAGTTGGGTTGGCCTATCTACTTGAATAAGGAAGCTTTATGGGTTGAGGTAATGAGGAGTAAATATTTGAGAAAGGATGAGTTCTTGAATGTGGTGAGTAGGCCTACCGACTCCTCTACTTGGAGGAGTATTTTGAAGGGAAGAGAGGTATTGAGCAAAGGGTTGGGAATTCGGCTAGCAAATGGTAAATCAACCAAGTTCTGGTTGGATGACTGGATTGACATTAGTCCTCTTATAAAGTATGCGACACGAAGTATATCGGAAGAGGAGGCAGAGCTAAGTGTAGCCGACTTTTGCAATGAATCGGGTGGCTGGGATCTCAACAAACTCAGGGAGTTCCTGCTAGAAGAGATTGTACCGAGGATTGCTTCAGTCTGGATTAACACTTATGATCAGACTGAAGATGCTTCTTATTGGAAGTTGGAGGGTAGCGGGGAGTTCTCGATCAGTTCAGCCTATAATGTTCAGCTTCAAATCGACTCCCAGCAAAGCATCGACTGGAAATTAGTTTGGAACCTTAAGTGCCCAAGTAAGCTGAGACTGTTAACTTGGAGGCTGCTACATGGTACCTTACCCACTGCTGTGTTCTTGGTCCAGCGACGGATCGTAAATAACGCAATGTTTTTTCGCTGTTCTATGACTGCAGAGGATATATGCCATGCTCTTCGGGACTGCCGTCTAGTAAGACAAACATGGCTTGCCATTGATCCGAAGCTGGCAGAGGGTAATTTCTTTGTTTTAGATGCTGCTTCTTGGATTACTCATAATTGCAAATCCAAGAGAGTTTTGCTCGGAATTCCTTGGAGTCTAATTTTCTTGTATTCTCTCTGGATGATGTGGTATTGGCGTAATTCTGCTTTGCACGATGAGACTTTCTCATGGCCTGTTAATGCAGCCCAGTTAGTTAGAGGATTGGCTAAAGAAGCTTTTGATGTCCTATATAACTTTGATGGGAGACTGAAGCATACAACAGGGGTAAGATGGCAGAAACCAGCTGGAGCGACAGTGAAAGTAAACGTTGATGGGAGCATACAGGGAGTCCAAGGGATGGCTACAACAGGTGGAGTTATTCGTGATAGCGAAGCTAACTGGATCAGTGGGTTTCAGCATAAGATTGGGGTGGCTCAGATCATCGAAGCTGAGCTATGGGGAATATATGATGGGCTGAGTTTATGCTGGAATCTGGGGCACAGAAATATTGAGCTGGAATCTGATTCATTGCAGGCTGTTTCAAGAATTGCTGAATGCAGGAGTAACAACTCTAATGGGCCTTTTAATGGAGTGATGCATGCTATCCTCGACTTATTGAAGAGAGATTGGTCTTGTTCTATCAGACACATTAACAGGGAAGCAAATCAATCTGCTGATTGGCTTGCTGCTTCTGCTAAGGCAGCCCAGTTAGGCGTACAGATCCTATCCTCCCCCCCTCAAGGCATGATGCCTTTACTTGTAGCTGATGCTTTTGAAGCCTGCTGGCCAAGACCTATTTAGTTTGTAATTTTGTTTTCCTTCCCCCCCCCCCAAAAAAAAAAGAACTCTAGAGTATGCTAATTAAGAAATTTGTGACATAACAAGCCGTTGAATAATAGGGTTTGGTAATCCAATGGATCTATAAGAGAGGTAGAGGACCAAGAGAAGGAATATATGCCTTAATATCTCTCCTTAATGCTATTGTGTATCGAATATGGCATGAAAGGAATACTAAAATATTTCAACATAAGAAGATGACACCAAAATAGATAGGATGTCTCTTAGTTATATACTTAGCATATAGGATGTAAAATATAATTAATATAAAATCATTTTTTAAACTTTCACACTTTGTAGACTATATGATCCACTAGTTATAAACTTAGTGTTATGGCACCTGGTAACTTTGAGTTGGTCTTAATGTACCTAAATAATTGATATTAGAAATGTTAAATCGTTAAATTACTATAAAGTGGTAGTAATTGTGACCTCATAGACCAATAAATCTTTGCTTTGATTATAACAAACTCAATTATAAATTTGACTTATTTTGTTAAGTGTGCATGTGATCATATCAAAAACTAAAGTATTCAATACTCAACTAAGTCAATGAGTGCTAAGGAGATCAAGTTTACAAAATCATATCTCAAGCACAAGCCAAATATCAACAAAGAAAAAAAAAATAAGACTCTAGCTTCAAAAACTTCAATTTAATATATGGTATATGAAAACAATAAAGGGATAAGCAAGTGTGCCAAAAAAAACCAAGACTCAAGCTTAAAGAATTATGTTATAGTATTAGGTATATGTATATATGATTTACATATTGAGCGCTTAGATTTTTCAATGATTTAATATTTATCCTATTCCAAAATCATTTTTAAAGTTCATAAAATGATTTCGTGCATAAAAAATATCTACAAGTATTTATACAAAAGGATGCCTAAAATAAGTTATTTCTTAAGCTCTTTTCCATATGATCTGACTTGCAAAATTCATAATAAATTTTATAAAAATTATTTTTGGACAAATAATATTTATTTGGAAAGATTAATATTTCTATTTTACAGAAGAAAAAAACATTTCATACAATTTCGAGATTTGTAGCTTAAGTTATGGTATTTTTTTTTAAATATATGTATCGTTAAAACTTGATTGACTAATTTGAAAATCAATCGACTGTTTTTCTCTCTAAAAAAGTGTTGCAGCCTCTGCTTAAACACATCGGCTGATCTATCAAATATAGTTGACTTTGTTGAATAGTGATCAACTGGTTTGGACATTTTTGAGATTTTTCAGCCAGTTGAAATTCAAGTAGTTGAGTACTTTTTATACCCAAATGCTAGTGCCAATTTTTCTCATCTTTTAGCACCATAAATAAGAGTTATTAGAATTTAATAAGCATCAATTAAGCTAGAAAAATTCTTCCAAAATCATCATTTTCACATCTTATAAATAATCAAAAAGAGTTTTGATTTCACAATTTCAAATTTAAATCAAACTTCTCTAGTACTCAATTTTTTATTCATATTTAGCTTTATTTTTTTTACACTTATAATACTAATTCATCTAACATTTTTACTTATCTCATATTTTAGTATACACTTTTATTTATATATTTTGTGCTGAATCAATTGTAAACATAACAACATTCTTCAAAACTCATTATCAAGAGTTGTGTGTGTCTATAATTCCAAGAGAGTTCATTAGATTTGTATATCCATAAACCTAGAAAGGTTGAATAGGAAATGAGTAAATCATCTTTTAGAGAGGTCATTGAAATTTTAACCTCATAAAACTATAAGATTGATCATCAACAACAAATAATAAATGAAGATTTCATAATCTAAAAGGAAAGACCTTTTGGCAGTGGAAGTAGATGTGTATTATGCCCTTGAACCACTAAAATTCATTATGCAAAATTTTAATTTTTAATTATCTTTCATTCTACACCACTCAACTTCTATAGGGTGTTTTCAATAATAACAATAATAATAATTTAACACTACTGTATTGTAGATTAAGATAGCAGATACAAAGTCTGATTTTTAGTGGCATTAGCCAAGAATCACTTATGTAAAACCCAATAGGCTAAAATTATTTGTTTTTAATTTGAATTTTAGTATTGATATTTCCTTTTATTTTTAAGAATAGTAGGAATATTATTGCTACTGATTTGGGTCTATTATTAAGATTTTTGTTGGATTGAATTTGATGGGATATCAGTGGGCTAGTTCAGGCGGTGAGCTCAAGATTGCTATTTGTTGGATTTCATTATTTCAACCCTTAGGCTTATTAGTATGGGTTGAATATTTTGTAATGGGCTATACTAATTAGTTGATAACTTGATATTATAAATTTGTAATAGACTGATTAATGGGTTGGATATACTTAATTGTATCAACATGTTGTAATGGGTTGTATCTTATATTTCAAACCCAAACAATGCATTATTGTTTCATGGGCTAGGTTTAGAGGGTCGCTAGATATATAAACATGTTTATGAGTTTTTTTACAAACATATCTTGACATTTTGTACAATAATCTAAAATAAAATCTCTTATTCACTCTTGTGTGAGTGACTCTCTCTCTCTCTCTCATTTGAAGCTTATCTCAATTTTCCGTTTTTACATTTGTTCCCTTATATTTTTTACCCTTCCATAATAATTGATTGTGTTTAGTCAAGGTTTTCTAGTTATATCATTATTTTTAGGAATTTACATGCATTACTCTTCAAAGCTTCATACCTAGGATTTTATCATTTGTTATTAGAGCATCGTTTGCTTGATCCAATTATTTATAGCATCATTCTCTTATTTTTGGCCTTTTTCCCTCATTCTAGTGATTATTTACTACTATGAGCCTTCAGGTTCTTCAATTTGGCTTGTTCCATACAAATGAGGTTTTTTTGCACTTAATTTTATAAGGCGTTGTGTCATGTTCAATTAGGAATTTTGTTAAAATTTAGTTAAAACTACTTTGATCTTTTTGTGATTTCAACTTAATGATTTATGTTCTAATATTTTGAAATATTTAATTGATTTCTTTTGCTATATGAACAAAATCTACTCTAATTCATTCATTTTTGCTCTTGAAGATATTTGAAAGAAATCTTAGTCCGACATAGTTATGGGTTATTCTTATTCTATTTTGGTTATCAATCTTTAACTATTAGTGACGTTGGCTTATTCATAGCCATTGCTAAATTGGATCCTTAGCTACAAAACTCGATCTCGTTTCCAAACTATTATTGTTGGTAGCTTCTGACCTATTTCTTATAATCTCTTTAATTTTTTCATAATTTTATAATTATCTAGTTTTTTTGCCTTCATGTGTGTCTTGTTACTGCTGATTATTGTCTTGTTTTTGTATTTTATTATAATTTTTATATTGTTGGTATGTCTTATTTGCATATCTAGGGTAGTATTAGTCTATTGGTTGTGAATTCTAGCTACGTATAGGGTTACTAACGATGTATGATCTTGAGTTTATGTTTATGAAACAACTTCATGATGAAGTTATTTTTATTTGTGAACCTCTTATTTGTTGCTTAGTCTCTTCACAAAATCAGCATGATTTTGGTGACAAGGACATTCGATATCTTTGTTGATAAGACTAAATAGCTAACTAGTGTTGCTCCGAGTAGTAGTGGCATAATTTGTACTCAAGATATTAGGTGTTTTACTTGTATGGGTCATGGTCATACTCATTTTGTGTGTCCTAATAATAGTATCACCAATTCCTTATTAAGATTCTCTTGAATATCACTTGTATTTCAATAAACACAGTATACCTCAAGATAAATCACTTCATACTCATGTATGGGTGTATGGTAAGAGATGTCATTTGGTTGTTGGTAGTTTATGTTCTGTTAATGTTGCTAGTACCTTGTTGGTATCCAAGTTGGTCTTAGTTACTACTAACCATTCCCAACACTATAAGGTGTCCTTATCCAATGGATGTGAAAACATTCTTATAGACCAAAGGATGATAATATATTTTAAACTTCATGATTACATTAATACAATTTTGTGTGATATAATTCCTTTACCTACTAAACATGTCATTCTTGGTAGACCTTTGATATTAAATGATGGTGTGGTCCATATTAATTTGAAAAATATTTATGTTTTGCATAAGCATGATCATTAGGTTATTTCTTTAGATACCAAGAAGGTTCGTATTGATCAAGAGTTACTCCGTAAGATTAATCATTAATATGTTGTGCATAAGTGTGAATTTGATGTTAAAGTTGAAACTATGGCCGTTTTGTGGTTGTCAAACTTACTATATCTACTATAAACCCCAACATTGTTGAGTCTATTATATTTACTAATGTGTCTCTTAATACACATGTTGAATAGAATTTTTTTTTCCATACCTATTGCATTTCCTATATTGTATAGTGACATACCCAATACCTTGCCTATTATGGAATTGTAATGTCAACCAAATATACCTACCTTCAAGTATATTGGTTGTAAGTAATATAAGATACTAATATTACCATATTATCATTCTTACAAATACTAAATAATATCACAATAACTCTAATCACTCTAATTGGGTCTAGGCAATCGAAATCTAAATAAATAATTGATTATATATTAAGAATTTTAAATCAATTGAAATCAAGGTAAAATAGAATCAAACAAATCTAATAAAGGTAAAACCAATTAATAAAAGCTACTAAGAAATCTGGATCTACCATTATTTGGCTATAGTGACCAATTAATCAGTTACTTTATTTTTTCAGTTACTAGCTATGTGTCAATAGAAATATTTAACTAACACACTCTCTCAAACTATGTATTTCTATCATCAATTATTAGCCTTATCATATCTAGTTAAATAATTTAAGTAATAGATTGTGTTTTTGGTTAAATTAATGATTTATTTTTCTATATTATTGTAGAAATTAGATAATTGTTCTCACAACCCATTCAAGTCCTATTTATTTTATTTGACCTAAAGTGGAAAATCAGTGGTCGCATCTTTTCTCAACTTGTTAAATACTAATTAAAGGTAATTAGATTATTAATTAGGCACAATTTAGAACAATAACATAAAATAAACAGAGTAATCTATTAATTAAGTAATCAATATAATAATAGGATTTTATCATATCCTTAGTAAAATAAAATTATAACAAGCTATTAATTAAAATAAAAAAAGTTAAATTAAATAAAGAATCTAAATCAAAAATACAATATTAAACTAGAGAATATTAAAATATAAAATTACAACACTTCATAATCAAAATAAGAACCGTAAACATTTAATACTATACTATATGGATGACTGATGAGACTCGAAAATTTACCGATATCATGAACTGTCAATGCTTGTGCTTTTTCTCTTGTCGCCCTCTTCTATATTCTTTTTTCTCGGCCTTTGTGCTCCTTCTACGATGTCTCTTTGCTTTTATTCTTTTTTTCATTTTTTATTCCCTTCTTGCTGCAACTGCGGTCTTTCCTTTCTTCTTTTTGTGCTCTTGGATGTTTTAATACTTTGTGCTTCATTTTTTTCTCCCAGCCCAATCTACTTGGTTTTTCTTTGATTGACATCACATTGTGTTGTCCATTCTTCTTCTTTTCTATCTTTGTTAGTAATATTTTCTTTTCTTTTTGATTTTTCTTTGATCTCACTCTTTTATTTCCTTTTTCTTGATTTGTTACTCCATGCATCAATTAGTATCTAAAAAATAAAATTAAGTATATATTAATTAATTTTCTAAAATTATTTCACACAATTCTTTAGTTTATGATGTATTTTTTTTACCTATATGCATAGGTTAAACTTTAATCCATATATAATTAAATTTAGGAAAAACACTAGAAAGATAAATTTTAGATCTCATTTTTATCCTTACATCAACATGTGAATCACTTAAATTTGAGTTTGTACGTAAAAGTTATAGTTAGAATATAAAACTATGTCAAAATCATATAAAAATCAACTTTAAGCTCAAAATTAATTAAATATATGAGATTATTATAAATTAGGGAAATAATTAAAAAGTAAAATAAACAATCTCACATATTATTCAAATAAATGACCAAAAGTTTAAAGTAAAATGGTATAAAGTATGTAAAAATATGATTTCATCAATACCCCAATACTTAGCTTATTAATTGTTCTCAAATGAGACAGAACTCTAAAAGAAAATTTTAAAATAGAACTGATTGACTACTTTTGTAGGTCTCACAATATCACTTAGTGAAATACCCTAACATCCCAATTTAAAAAAATTTAGCTAATTAAGGATTTATTATAGAAAATTAATTAAATTAATTATTTTATTAAAATAAAAGGAAATTAATTAGGAAAAATAAAGAAGAAAATAATAAATATTTTAATTAGGAAAAATTAGGGCGTTTTGCTAATTGAAATGGAATTTAAAAAAAAATCCTTCAAAAATCTTAAATTAGCCTAAAAAGGGAATTAAATATTATTTTATTTAAATATTATTATTTTTAAATATCCCAAAATACCAAAATATTCTAAATATCTCAACCCACCTATTTTTCTTTTTTTCCTTTTTCCTTTTTCCTTTTTCTTTCTTTCTTTTCTTTCCTTTTTCTTCTTTTTTTTTCTTCTTCCTCTTCCCCGACCTGGGCAAGCCGTGCGGCCCAACTCCCTTCCCCCTTTCTTCTCTTTTGGCACGACCAGTACGCCGCGTTTTGTCCCTCATTTTTTTTCCATCGCTTGGTCCGGTTCTTCCTCTTCTCTTTTCTTCTGGACCGTTGGTCCACGCCCCCTTCTTCTTCCTCCTTCTTCCTTCCCCGTCGACCTACAACTCCCTCCCCAACTTTCCAATATCGCCGACCACACTGCTAGCCGACCGATTTTCTCCTCTCTCTTCCCTGCTGACTCTCTTTCCATTCGACCCAACCAATTCTCCTCCCTTCTTGTGCACCATTTCTTCCTCCCTGGCCAATCATACCCTGCCATGAAACATGCCTGCGCCTGCCTGTCATCGCCATCTGGAGCGTTCCCACCTACTTGCCCTATTCAGAGCTCGCAATCGGATGGGTCGGGTCATTATTGGATCGGGTTACATGATAATTGGATCATATTGGTTTCACATAATTTCATATCATTTTATCGGGTCGGGCTAGGGCGAGTTTGATTTGGCAACTCGGTATTGGATAATCTCAGGTCATTCTAAGCTCTCGGATCGGGTATGGTCAAGATCAGATGGACTCGAATTCTGATAAATTTGGGTTGTTTTAATTTCGGTCCTAGTTCGGATCGAGATCGGGTGAGTTTGAATTATTACATTTTCGGGTTGAATTTAGATTGGATTTAGGTTATTTCATATTTAAGTCATGCTTGTGTCATTTTATTTTATTTTTATTCCAAGATATTATTAGAAGCTAATTATTTTGAGATCATTTATTTTAATTTATCTTATTCAATTAAAAGTGAATTATTATATTAATTGTTTTGGGACCCTAGATTTTTTTAAATTTATTTATCATTATTTCATCTTTGGAGACGTATTTGACATTTCAAATTTAAAAGTTTTCAAATCATATCACTTTTCTTTTCATGTTAAGGTGTAGCTTATAATTCAACTTCATTATTAGCTTGGTCATATTGAGTTCGAGTATTATTTTAAGTTTATATTATATTTATATCTTATACGCTCCTTACATAATGTTAACTTATAATAATCATTGATAATTGGTAACAAATGAAGGCTTCTAAGGTTGTGCTTCTCATATTATTTTTATAAGAGATTGATCACATCATATCAACATAATTTTAATAAGTATAATAATAATAATAATAATAATACAAAAATAATGATAACAATAATAATAGTAATTAATGAATATCAATTATGGAAAAAATAATAATAACAACACATCAGTTTTTATTATTATATATTTTGATTATATTATATCAAGCAAATAAGATAAAAATTAGATAAAGTAAGTAATAATGACTATTATTGACAAAAGACCAACTAATATTGACTTCTTACTATTTAACATTGTTGATGTAATAAAATATTAATCTTCAATTTTCATAATGAATAACTAAGATTCTCACTCTAAATTTTCTGTACTTTCCTATGATATTATAGGTGCTATATTACAAGGTATGGTCATATAGATACTAACATATGGTGTTTAAGGTTGTACTGTTATTATCTTATGGTACTAAATGGAATCATAGAAGTGAACTAATATTTAGATGACATAGTAGAGTTTTTTTTTCTCTACTTTTATTTCTATACTTTTATATTGGTATCAATGGATATTTCATTTGTATATACATAAGTGATATAAATTTTATGATTTCTAGATTTTGATGTAAGTGCTAGTATGGATTTGTTGCACACCTATATTATTTCATGTTTTATGACGTTTAGGAAAATTTGAGTTATGGGTTAATATTAATTTTTGGGTAGTACCAAGTTGAATCTTTATAGATTTATAATTTTTCAGATAATATCAGATTTCAGATAAATAATGGATCAGGTCGGGTTATTTCGGATTTATAGTTTTTCGGGTGAGTAGCGGGTCGGGTTAGGTTTATTTTAGGCTTAAAATTTCTTGGGTTATATCGGATATCGAATATGTATCGGATCGGGTCAGATAGGTTTCGGACTTTTAATTACTCGGATAAAATCGGATCGAATTTCAAACGTATCTAGTCGGTATTCGTTGGATTTTTCGGGTCGGGTCAACTTTTGCCAGCTCTAGCCCTATTATCCCATCTCCCCTCTAACCTTATCCCCCTCCATTGGCCTATAAAACCCCTATAACCAGCCCTAAAGTCGAGTTTTTTCCTGAAACCTAGAAATTTCCTCTCATGCGCCGATGCCCTTTCAGACGACCCCTCCATTGCCATCGTCCAACGCTGCCATTCGAAACACCCACATCACCACTCCCTGCACCATCCTCTACCTAACTACACCACCCTCCACCCTCGATTTGCCTTGCACGATCCACCCCAACCTAGCAACGTCTCCTTCCCAATCAGCCACACTTCCACCTCTGCCGCCCTTCACACCACCATTAGCCACCACTTCTGCCGTAACCACCACCTCCTACACCTCCCAAACTACCCTGAAAACTTTCCTCTACCTTCCCCTACCCTTATTTTCCCCTTCCTCCCTCTCCTCCTCCCTTTCTCCCTTTTCCTCCACTTTCAGCCACCACACCGCCACCTTTAGCTATGCTACCACCTTCATTCCACCCTCTCCACCTAAGCAACCATCAACACCCTGACTTCCACCCTCTTTCTCCCTCTCCTTTTTCCAACACTCAACTACCTCTCTTTCTCCCCTTTATCCTGCCACCGCCGCTGTCGCCTTGCACCGCTGTCGATACCGCCCGTCACCACCAACTCTAGGTGGTATCCTAAACCCTTAAACCTTAATTATGCAAGCTTTATTTATTTAATTTTATTATATTACTATTATTTGATTATTATTATTATTATTATTATTATTATTATTATTAATGTTATTACTATTATTACTATATAGGGCCGATACCCTATTTTGTCACTATTTCAATGATGATGATGATGATGATTATTATTATTATTATTAGTATTATTTATTATTATTATTATTATTATTATTATTATTATTATTATTACTATTACTATTATTATTGTTGTTATTGTTATTCAATGCAGGGTCAAAACCCTACTTCACATTATTTTCAATTAATACCATTATTATTATTATTATTATTATTATTATTATTATTATTATTAGGATAAAATCTTTAAACCTTATATTATCATCTTTTCCAATATTACTATTATTACTTTTATCCTTAGCAAAATTAGTATTTAGTTAGTGTTACTATTATTATATTATTATTTTATCTATAAATCTAATCTTAGAATAAAATAGGAAATATTAGTATTTTTGGTAAGAGGGAACCTAGTCCTTAGTTTTTTCCTTTTATAGGTGAGACCAGTTAAAAACTTAAGGAGGCGTAGGAGCGTGCTCCAAGACCGATGTCGTGTTAGGTAAGGGTGTAGCTAAGGCCTTCTGTGTGTTATGTGCCTTATATTCCTTGTATGCCATGTGTCATGATATGTTATGTATCTTATGATTATCGTTATAACAATTTTATGTGTGGCATAGCTTGGAGTTGAGGTATGCTCATGAGTTATTTTATGGCATGTGTATGATATGTATAAGCTGTGATTATGATGTGATGTGTTGTGGCCCTTTAGGACATGCATGCTAAGATAAGTAATGTGATGATATAGGGTGAAAGGATGAAAAAGGAAAATGGGGGAAATAAGTTGACCAAGGGATGTGGGTTTGACCTAAATAATTCATGATCCATAAGCGGAAGAATCTAAGGTTTTGCATGGGAGAGTCTGAGGTTTGTATGGGAGAATCTAGGGTTTGGCATGAAAGAATCTAGGGTTTGCATGAAGAACTTTAAGGGTTTGCATGGGATGTATAAAGTCTGCATGGGGGTGAATTGTACGTATGGAATGTTGATTTAGGGTGTGAGGAAGGTAATAGAAGAGTTGTTTGGGTGAAAAATAGTACGTGGGACAATATAAGGGTGCATAGGAGACCCAGCTAGGGTTTGAGAGGAAACCCTAATCTAAAAAGGTGGTAAAAAGGAAAAATAAATGAGGGTAAGTAGAGTATGAGATGAGGATGGAGGATTATCATATGATGGATGAGCATGAGCATCATGGAAAAGTAAGAGTGGAAGGTGAGAAATAGAGGGGTGACATGCGTAAATGAGGACGCTAGGGTTTGGCGTGTCCAGCAAAGGTTTGGTATGGTTACCTACGGTTTTGCAATCACACGTGTACTTAGGGAGTAAAGTGTAATGATGATGGTTGAATCTAAGGGTTATGATGTATAGGGTGTTAAAATAATTTAGGTTGTGCAAGGTGAAGTAGGATGGGCCACATAGGCCTAAATTAGGGTTTCTGGAGAAAACCCTAGAGTGAGGCAGTGAGTGGACTTGGAGGTGTAAGGTAGTGGGCCTTGACCCATAGACTTAGGAGTTGGGCCTCTAATGTGAGTTAGGGAAAGAAGGAAAGGATGATGCGGTGTGTTAGGAGGGGCAGAGTCTCAAGATATGGGATGGGCCCTCTTGGGAGGATAAGTGTAGATGGAGTGTGACATGCATGTCTAGGGTGAAAACTTTTTGAATAAGACACGGTAAAACATGAATCATGTAAAGTGGAAGATTGTTGAGTCGGGCCCAAACTGATCCACCGGCGAATAATAGTGGCCAGGAACCGGGGTGCCCTGGAGATCAATCCAACGGCGAATAATAGTGGTCAGGTGCATTGTACCCTGTACGTTTTCGGTCCACCGACTATAATAGTGGGGGATTCCGTGTTCAACAAACCGAACATAATTGTAATAAGATATGGGAAGACACTAAGTACTTACAGTGAAACACCATGAGAGTCGGGGCCAGATCAATCCACCGGTAAATAATAGTGGCCAGGAGCATCAAATTACCATAATACCCTCCTTCATCCAAAATTATTATTTTACCCCTTCCAAAATTACCATTCTTACCACTTACTTATAAAATTACTATATTGCCCTTTGACTCCAAAATTACCACTTTACCCTTTTCTCCAAAAATTACCATAATACCCCTCTACTTATAAAATTATCATTTTGCCATTTAATCATAAAGTTACCATATTGTTCTTTTGCTTCAAAAATTACCATAATACCCTTCTTTCTCACAACTTACAATTTTATCCTTTTACTTATAAAATTATCATTTCACCCTTTTCTTTTGAAATTACCAAAATACCCTTTTGCTTACAAAATCACCATTTTACCCCTTTCTTTCAAATTTACCAAAATACCCCTTTCACTTATACAATTACCACTTAACCCCTTTATTACACCACTTTTATAGATTTACCACCACTACATAAAATACTAATATTAGCACTTCATTCTTATCATTTTACTCCACCAACTTGTCATTATTCAACATAATACTCATTAGCAACTACATATATTAGATCACATACTTACATAGGCATATTACTAAAATACCCTTAGGCTCACAATAATATTATTCATGCATTAGCAACATAATACATCATAGACAAGCATTTAACATTTCTATCAATAATCAAACTCCTTAAGTATCATCTCTACGCATGGCACAAAATCTAGTATGCTCTTCTTTTTATCAATAATATAAGCAACCACATTTATCATACTAAGCAACACATACATGCATAAAATCATACTAAAATCCCTAATGTGCTAGCATACGTTTTTCCATGCATTTAAGTGAGGTTTAACAATTACCTTAATCCCGCAAAAATTGAACCTTACCGGTATCGCGGTTAAAGATTCAAAGCTTAATTAGCAACTCTACACCTAAAAATAATATCAATAAGTATTGTATTAGAAGTAGGAAATTAAAAAGGATAAAACTTTATAAAAATTTATTTAATAATAAAACACTTTAATTAATTATTAATATACCTCAAAATTTAGACAAATAAATCCCAAATCAAAGGGGGAGAGCTCACGCTGCATGAACAACGTGAGTCACATATAGATTAAGGGGGAGAAGGGGGAGAAGGTGGTGAGGTAGAAGGGAGGTAGATGGGGGAGGATTGGAGGCAAGGTAAGGGTGTAGGAGTGAAGAGGGGGTGTAGGTGGACTGGTGGAGGCTAAGGATGGGTTGTTGGCGGCCAATGGTGGTAAGACGGCGGCGGCGAGGCAGCGAAGATGACTGCCGAGGTTGGTCGAGGTGGAGAGGCTGAGAAGGAAGGAAAAGAGGAGGGAAAAATGAAGGGGTTCAAGGACTTGTTTCGGCCAACCAATGTATGGGGATCGTAGAGGAGGTTGTAGGGTGTCTAATGGTGGGTTTGGTGGCGGCATAGGCGGTCGGACGGCGGCGGAAGGAGTGGTTGCAGGTGGCCTGCCGATAAGGGAGAAAAGTGGGGAGGAAAAGAAGAGGGGGAGAAGGGAGGAAGTGCAGGGGCTCGAGGGGGTGGCGTGATGGTGCGGAGCAGTAGGAGGTGATGGCAAAGGGCGGCGCAGGGGCTTGGTGTGGTGGTTGGAGCGGCGGTTGGCGGCGGCGAGCAAAAACTGGGGGAAAAATGGGAGGAGGAGAAAATGAGAGAAGGAGCTCGGGGAAGGAGAAGAGGGCTTAAAATTATGGGGAATGAAGGGCTGGTGAGGGTAAGAAAAAGAAGAGGGAGAGGGAAAGGAAGAGGGGCACGCAGGCTGTGGTACAAGGATGGTTTGGGTCCGAAAAGGGAAGAAAGGGATGGGGAGAGAGAGAGAGAGAGAGAGAGAGAGGGAGGGAGAGTTGTTGGCGGCAGCAGGTCGGCGTGGCAGTTGCAGGGTGTGGTTCGTGCATGGACGACGGGAGCAGATCGGGGCAGAAGGTAGAAGAAGAGGGAAGAAGAAGAGGCCGGGCCAGCGGACCGGCGTCGGAAGAAAGATAGGCTGGCCGGTCCAGGGGGAAGGAGAAGGTAAAAAGAACGCTGGGCTGGTTGAGGAAAATAAGGTAGAAGCGGGCCGTGTGGTGAGAGGAAGGAAGAGGGAGAGGAGATGGGCCAGTGACCCAGTGCGTAGGGGAGAGGCTGGCCCGATGCGGCAACCCAAAGGAAGAAAAAAGGGAAAGGAAAAGAAAAGAAGAAAAAGGAAAAGGGGAAAAGGGAAAATAAAATAAAATAATTTATAAAATCATAAAATGTAATATTCTTGATAAATTATTTAATTTAATAATTTAATTCATTATAATCTAATATATTAGTTTAAAAAGGATAAAGTTAGTAAAATATTAGTTTGGAAAATTATTTAAATAAAAATAGCATGAAAAAATAACAAAATATCTATTTTAATTTACTAAATATTCCCGTCCAAATTTATATACTCAAAAATCCATAAAATAATTAAATTAAATAATTTTAAAAGCTAACTTATTTCAAATAAAAGTTATTTATTAAATTATAGGTTTTCTAAAATATTGGGGGATTACATAAACACATAGCAAATCAAGGAAGCACAAAAATGAACCAAAACTCCCCTACACTTATCATGGACATTGTCCTCAATGAAAAATAAATCCACACAATTATAAAAAAAAATACAATTCAAAATAAGTGAGAGCATATGGAAGGTACCTAAAAGGTAATAAAAAATACTTTAAAAATGGAGGGAAAAGTCTGTGTTTCTAGGTCAACATGACTTGTGTCATGAAACATGTCCCCACTCCACATTACCTCACAAAAACTCTATTTGTGTTATCTCCCACCTTTAAATTTTATATCTCCTTATGTAATACCCCAAAATTAATTATTTTGGAAATACGTCATTAAATAAGAATTTATTGGGGAATTAAATTAATTCATTATTTTATGTAGGTTAAGAGGGATTATGTAGGGAAAATTAATAGGAAATTATAAATATTTTATAAAGGAGGAAAATTTGGGCTTTGTGTAAATAAAAAGGAGTTAGGAAGAATATTTTTAAAAGGGCCCTAAATTAGCCTAAAAATGAGGTTTAATATTTTATTTAAATATTTAAATAATATTATTTTGGGTACCCCAAGAAAACACTCTAAATAATTAAAGCCAAAATAATTAAAATATTCTTTTTCCTTTTTTTCCATATTTCCTTCTTTTCTTCTTCCCTAATTTTTTCCCTTCTTCCTCTCACCAGTTGGGCCTGTCCACGGCCCAACTCTCGTCCCTCCTTCTTTCTCCTTCGCCGTGGCCCAGCGTCGTTAGGACCCCTTTCCATAATCGCGACGCAGCGTTTCGTCCCTCGATTCGCTGAGACGTCGCGTCGCGTTAAGTAACAAAATAGTCGTTGCCAAACGGGCAACGCGACGCAGCGTTTTGTCCCCCTTACCCGCTGAAACGCCGCGTTTTGTTTTAAAACCTTATAACCGTTGCCAAACCGGCCGGCTCTCCCTCTTTTCTTTTTCCCCTGGACCGCCGGTCCACCACACCCCCTGTCGTCTTCCTCTTCGCGCTAGGTCTGCAACTCGCAACCTGCGCGCCGACAGCCACCTGGCGTCCGACCGTCCTCCCCTGCCATCTCCGTCCCTTTCTTTCCCATTTCGACCCAACCTACTCGTCCTACCCCTCACGCGTACTGCCCCCTTTCCTTTTTCCCACACCGAGCCAAACACACCCTGCAAACTTGCAGGGCATGCGCCGGCTGCCACCACTGGATGGCGACCTACCGCACCTGCCCCCGCGTTCCCTCTCCCTCCTTCGTCGTTTTCCCCCTCCAAATTGCCTATAAATACCCCCATTAGCAGCCATAGCCAGCCTCCTTTTTTTCGAATTTGCCCCGAAACTCTGCCTCGCCGCCACCCAAAAAGTTGAGCTTTTTGCCGCCGCCAGTGAACGCCACAACAACCGCCACCCACCGGAACCTTCCCCGCACTCCCCTCTACAAAACCAAGCCACCGCCGCCCCTTACCTCGCCCTGCACGTGCCGCCCTAGCCGTGCGAAGTCACCATCCCGAGCTCAACAAACCAAACATTATGTTGCAAATGAATCATGGGAAAGCTACTATATACTTACAGTGAAACACCATGAGAGTCAGGGCCAGACCGATCCACCGGCATAATAGTGGCCAGGAGCGTTCTGCCCTAGAGACCGATCCACCGGCATATAATAGTGGTTAGGTGCGTTCTGCCCTATAAGTGACCGATCCACCAGCTATAATAGTGGGGCTCCCGTACTCGCATGGATTAACAAAGATTATGGTGTGAAATGAATACATTTAATAGAGATTTATGAGGAATTAAGTCTAATTGGATCATAGCCGACCTTCATTACCTGGATTACTATATGCAGCTTATGTGAATGTGTCATGAATGCTATTTGTATGTTTGTATGTTTGGCCTTAGCTCATCTGTTACCTTACTCAGTACGTAGCGTACTGATCACCCGTTTCATGGGTGCTGCTCATTCCCACGAGCAGAAGACCTGTCTAAGCTTGTGCGGGTAGGGGATGACATATTCGATGCCTACGACACCTATGAGGCATCGGGTGGGGCTGAGTGTTGTGCCTAAACTGGACCTGGGGATTGAGAGCGACTCAGCTGGACCTATCGCTTTATTTGGACTTTTTATTATCGTATTTTAATTGTGTTTTGTACTATGCTTATGTTTTGAGAACGTACTCCTTGGATTGTAAACCCTAAGTCGCACTCTGACCTCTATTTGACTTATGTTTTATTATGATGCATGTTTAGAGTTAATTTTATTTAGCCTTAGCACTTAGTACTGGAACGGTAGAAGTGAACCGACCTGGTACTAGGTGTGGCGGTAATGCCCCCGCGTTTACGGTTTTATCCTTCGCTTCCGCTAAACCTTCTGATTTTAAACGAAATTTTTCAGTAATAAATTTGGGGGTGTTACACCTTATGCCCTGCAATTCCTTCATAAACATTTTAGGTTATTGTGCACTTGTAAAAAAAATCAAAATGGCTAGTAAATCACAATAAAATCTAAAGAAAAATTTAATCAAAAACTAAATTAAACACAAACTTGGATTGCCTTTCAAGAAGCACTTGTTTATAGTCATCATCTTTACTCCAATCCTAATCAACTAGGATCTACTAAGTGAAATACGGTATTAAGGTTTCCAACCTCTCCGCCTTCATTCCTCTTAAGGTGATGTCTATGGAATTTTTCAAAGTTAATATAATAAGATGATTCCTGAAAAGTTTTGGATGGAACCAACTCAGCATTACCCATATTAGAGGTGGAATTAATCATATCAGTCTCACCAAATTTAGTTACCTCTTCCTTCGCTCCCTCTTTCATAGTTGGTTTTAATTGTACTTTGGGTGGAATCACTTCAACTCCTCTTTCTTTTTTTCTTTTTTCTTTTTTCTTTTTTCAAGTTCATGAGAGTGCACCAAACATCCTTCTCTAGGATCTTACACTATACTTACTTGAAAATCATCAACAACCACATCATCTAATATATCAATTCTATAACAAGTGTTATCCTTAATCGGTTATTTCATGATTTTAAAGACATTAAATGTAACTTCCTCACCTTGAAACCAAATACTCAATTTACCCTCGTGGATATCAATTAAACTCCTTCTTGTAGCTAAGATTGCTCTACCAAAAATGAGAGTAATCCTATGATCCTCTTCCATATCAAGCACAACAAAGTCAACAGGAAATATAAATTTCTCCACTTTCACCAAAACATCCTCTATTATGCCTCTAGGATACTTAATAGACCTATTAGCCAACTACAAAAACATATGAGTGGGTTTTGGCTCTCCTAAACCCAATTATTTAAAACATAGATATGCATCAAATTTATGCTAGCACTTGTGTCACATAGCACTTTGTTAAATTTTAAATTTCCAATCACACTAGAAATAGTAAAAATTTATAGATCTTTCAACTTAAGAGGTAATTTTTTTTTGAATAGTTGGAAACTCTTCATTTGAACTAATGGTATCACAATATTCCAATTTCCTTTGAGTAAAAATGCCCTTAAGAAATTTAACATAGTTAGGCCTTTGCCTCATAATATCAATTAATGGCAAATTAATATGCACCTTTTTTAAAATATCTAAATATTTAGAAAAATGTGCATCTAACTTACTTTGGACTATCCTTCCTAGAAATGGAGGAGGAAGGACATACTATTTTACCTTTTGAAATGGGGTCTTAGTTACCTCCTTTTGTGACTTAGAAACTAAGTCTAGAGCTTTCTCCTATACTTTGCCTCTTGATGTTGTGGTTTGGGTAATGTCTTCCTACTCCTTGATGAAGTAGTATTGACTTGCTCTTTTGGGTTAATCATTGTGTCACTTGACAACGTGTTGGGTGCCTTTCTAGAAATTACATTAGCTAATTTTCCAATCTATGCTTCAAAGTTCTTGATTGAGGCCCCTTGATTTTGGAAACGTGTATCCGTAGTGCTAATGAACTTGCTAATCATCTCTTCTAAGGAAGGCTTATATGGTTTCTGAGGAGACATTGGAGCAATTGGCATGGGTTGTTTTGGTGGGAATCCAAGGGGCATACCAAATTGTCATTTCTCCAACTAAAGTTTAGATGGTTCCTCCATCCTAGATTATACAAATTCAAGTATGGATTGTTTTCCTTATTCGCATTGTTAGCAAGATAATTAAATTGATCAAAAGATAGTTGGAAATGATTACCTACTTGTCACTCTAAGCTAATATGTGGTCCACCAAATAAGTAAGCTTGCTTGAACCTACATACATGAAGCACCACTCAAATTATCCAATTTCTTAGTGATTAAATCTATTTTAGCCTCTAATTCCATGATGGAATATATGGAATGAATTCCCACATTAATTTGTACCATAGTACATTTCGAATGCCATTAGTGGAAATTTGAGGCTAACTTCTCAATAAAATTGTATACTTTCTCGAGAGTCTTATTCATAATAGCACCACTTGTAGGTGCATATAGCATAAAATTGTTAGTAGCAGATATACCATTATAAAACATTTGTATTTGTAACTAGATAGGCAAGCCATGATGTGGGAATTTTCTTAATAATTTTTTAAATTGTTTCCATGCATCATATAGTGATTATAGATCATTTTACAAAAAAGTAGTGATGTCATTTCTTAACTTATCTATTTTTAAAGGTGGAAATAGCTTAAAAAGAAACAACTTCATCAATTAATTCCAATTTAAAATGGAAATAGGTGCTAAATAACTTAGCTAACTCTTATACTTGTCATGTAATGAGAATGAAAACAATCTAAGCCTAATAAAATCACTAGAAACACAATTTATTTTAAAGGTATCATATATTTCAATAAAAGTGGTAATATGAGCATAGGGGTCACATTAGGTATACCTCTAAATTGGACTGAAGTGTGTATCATCTGAATGATAGCAGACTTAATCTCAAAATTATGCGCTTGAATCACCAATCTTCGAATACTTGATCCTTAATCCACTATACTAGCGATAGTGTAGTCTTTTAATGTTCTTTCAACTTGTTTAAGCTGATTTTGCTCCCCGTGACCCACTTGTTGATTTTGTTTCTTCACATCGACAATAATTTTTAAATGTGCCATTAATTTATGAAACTTTATTTTTTCAATCTATGGGTCTAAAGCTACCAATTCACCAAGATTACTTCGGGTCATGTATTGGGGATTTACACCAATACAAAAATACCAAAGACTAAGAAAATCAAATAAATTCATAAAATAAAATAAAAGATAAAAAAATATTTTTTTTCCTAAATCAAGCTTTAAATTGTTTGATCTAGGACTATTGAATTATTCTCCAACAACAGCTCCAAAACATAATATCTGTTAAATATTCATATTGATAAGTATGCCGATCGCAAGTAATATAGGGGAGTACTAGATTATCATTCTCACATAGACTAATAATAACACAATGACTCAAATCACTCTATTCAAGCATAGACAATCAAAATCAAATAAAGAAATAACTAATTCTAAACTAAGATTTTCAAATCAAACTCAATCAAGCTAAAACAAAATCAAATAAAATCCAATAAAGGTAAAATTAATTATTAAAAGCTACTAAGGAATCTAGATCTACTACTATCTAACTATAATGACTAATCAATCAATTACTAGCTATGTGTCAACGAAAATATTTAACTAACATACTTTCTCAAACTACATAATTCTATCGTCAATTATTAGTCTTGTTATATCTAGTCAAAGGATTTAAATAAAAGACAATGCTTTAAGTCCAATTAATTATTTATCATTTCTTTTTAAGTCATGTAACTATTTTCACAACTCATTCGATTCCTATTTATTCTATTTGACATAAAGTAGAGAATTAGTTTTCATATATTTTTTGACTTGTTAAACGCTTATTAAAGGTGATAAATCTATTAATTAAGCACACTCAAGAACAATAGCATAAAATACATAAACTAATGTATTAATCAAGCAATTAATTAATCTATCAGTATAAATAATATAATTTCACTATATCCTTGGTACAAGAAATTTAGAACATGCTATTAATTAAAATAAAAATTATAAAATTAAATAAATAATCTAAATTATAAATAAAATAGTGAATATGAGAATATTAAAATGTCAAACTACAGCACTTGAGATTCAAAATATGAACCAAAAAAAATTAATACTATACTGCACGGATGACCGACGGGCCTGAAATATTTTTCGGTGACGTGCACTATTAGTGCTTGTGCTTTATCTTTTGTTGTCCTTTTATCTATTTCTTTACTTATCCTTCGTGCTCCTTATGCATCTTTTCTTTGCCATCATGTTTCTATTCTTTTTTTCATTTTTTTGGTCACTTCTCACTGTTATTGCTGCATCTCCTTTCTTCTTTCTGTGCTCTTGGCTTTTTCATCACTTTGTACCTCCTTTTTCTCCTAGCCAAATCTTCATGTTTATCTTAAATTGACGGCATAGTGTGCCATCTATTCCTTTTCTTTCTTGGTTATTATTATTTTCTTTTCTTTTCTTCTTTTCTATTCTTTCTATTCTCACTTTTTCGTTTTCATTTTCTTGATTTGTTACTCCATGCATCAATTAGTACCTATAAAATAAAATTAATTAGATATTAATTAATTTTATAAAATTATTTCATACAACTCTTTATTTTTAGCTAAACATCCAGGCTAAACTTTAACTTATACGTTATCAAATTTAGGAAAAATACTATAAATAAAAATTATACATCTTAGTTTTATCTTTACATAAAAATTGAATCATTTAAATCTATGTGAAAGTTATAGTCAAAATACGACAAGTCATTAGAATCATATCAAAATTAACTTTAAGTTCAATATTAATTAAATACATGAGATTATTATATATTAAGCAAATCATTAAAAAAATCTCACATATTATTTAAATAGCTAACCAAAAACTTATATTAAAAGGGTATAAAATATGTAAAAATATGCCTTTATCAAAACCTCTAAACATGATGATGGTTTGTTAACTGATAAAGCTATAATTGTTACAATTGTTTCTTTTCCTGTTAACAAATATGTTATTATTCCTATGATTCCTGTATAGTAAAACCTCTTTCTATTATTCCTAGAGTTATGTTGGTGGGAAATAGTAGTAAAGTCGATGTGTCTAATATTATACCTACTATTGTGCAATTTGAGGGATTTGTTGTGAATGTCAAAATTGTTGAGTTTGATATGATAGATCCTAAGGTTGTGTCCTTAGAGCCTAATTTAGTATGTCTTATCCAAATTTAAATTTGTGCATATATGGAGAAACTTCATGAAAATAATAGTGTAGTGAATCCTGATAAAAGACCTAATTTAAATGTTGAATATATTACAAAGGAAAATTTGGAAACGTGGATAATTGTGTTAATATCTATGAATGTGTAATTGTTTATGCTATTACACCTATTATTGTTGATTATGTACATGTTACTACACTACCTTTTTTTGATATTATAGTTCATTTCATAGGAAATACTAGTGAATGTAAATATGTTATATATAATTCTTTGAAATATAATGATAAGTATGCTATGCATTTTGTTAAGTATGATAAAATTGATACTCTTACTATGTGTTGGGCTTCAAATGAACAGAGTCAGCTCGTGAGCTTTTTAGGTTTGGCTCATTTACAACTCTACCTATGTGTGCCACTACTTTTGATGGTGAAATGTTTGGTATCATTAATACCAGGGATGAAAAAAAAGAGAAGAAGATATGATTCCATACCCCTCTCTATACTCTTTCTACTTACACAATGTTCCTTACTGCTATGATGATGTTAAAGATATTCTTATATATGTTCTTATGCATAAAAATTCTTAGGTAGATTCCCATGTTGGTGCAATTATTGACATGCCATGTGTTGATGTTCATATTGTGCTACCAACCCATAAGAAAGCTTGGTTTGGTTCTCAAATTGGTATTCTAGGATATCTAATGTCATTCATGTGCTTTGTTATTTGTATTCATGGTGTGTTGTGTATGTTTGATACTTATAATATTTATGGTAAGGTTGAAATTATACTAATGATTATTTTGAGTCTATTGCTTTATATGTTCATTATTATTAATATTTATTTCATTTTACATGAATATTACATAATATAGCTAGTGTATTTCTTGCTTTCTTATTAAATGTTGGTGTAGCTTCTTGCTTAATATTGTACATACCACCGTGTACTTGATTTTACATAAGTTTTCCACATAGCTACTACTATTAGTAAGGTTGGATACTAGTACATGGTATGTCCACTATTGGTAGTACTTGTTTTACGATTACTAGGTGTTTGTTGTTGTTATTTGAGTGTATCTTGAGTGTGTGACTATGTGTGCTAGTTTTTGTGTGTAAGCCTACGATGTTGGCTACTTATTTTTGTTTGCTTCTTAGTTGTTTTCATTTCAATTGAGGAGAATCTATCAGATGTCTAAGCTTATCATAAGAAATCCTCCCTTTCACATACCATATAAGGTTCTCTACATTTTTCTCATTACGAAACATGCGTTGGAATCATGGTATAATTGACAAGTACAACAATACCTTATTAGGAATCTTATCCCTATCATCTTATGAGATTTGACACTGAGGATAAGTGGATAACTATCTAACGATGCATATTCATTACAATGCAGAATGCAATCGTTAGGACAAGCATGAATCTTTTCATAATTCAAAACCATAGAGCACATAATCTTTTTAGCTTCATAAGTATGGGGAGGAAGCATATTGTCCTCCGGAAGCATATCTTTCAAGAGATGATCAAGAAGAGAAGTGAAGCTTTTATCGCTCCATCAATTACCCGCCTTCAAATTGTATAATCATAATATGGCGAATACTTTTTGTAAATTTAGTACAACTATTGTACAAAGGCATCTCCGAATCATTAACCAACTTTTCAAACAATTCCAGATGGTCTCTAAAATGTTCTTCAACATTGTCGGTCGGGTCCTTCATGTAAGAAAAATAATTAGCAACTTCAATATCATCATGGTCAACCACACTAGGCTCATTAAGAAGTGGCTCTCTATGCCATATTTACCAGTATAACTCATATCAATTCCACGGATGATGAGATGATCTCGTATCTCATTTACCTTTCTCCTTATTATATTTTCAAAATCTACATATGAGTAAGATATCCGCAAAGGATCTTTTGAATGTTCAACTACTAACTTAATAAAGTCTTGAATATTGTCTATATATTCTCTAGATAACCTATTTGCATATATCTACATACAATCTATAATGAGAAAAAAGTATATATCAACCTCTAAAATAAAAATAAATAAAAATAGAGAATCTAATAATACTAGCAACAATACATTTCTATAGATTATTATCTGTTTCATTTATGTACTCTGTTTTTCGAGATATATAGGTTGATATATATAGAACATATCAACACAAAAACTAACAACATAGAGTATATAGATATACACAACAAAAAATAACATAAGAAAAATTCATAAATAAAGAGAAACTTATACATAATGATTAAACTTCAAAGAAAAGGAAAAACAAAAAATAATGAACATACTGTGAGCAGAGACAGAAAATAAAAGACAACAACGAAGTGTAGTAGAAAGAAAATGAGCAAGAACTTCGACGAAGAGAAGAGAGAAAGCCAATGGCTATTGCAGAGCTTCATCGCCTCAAACAGAATTGTCTGGATATCGAGAGGCAAAGTGAAAAGGTTGCAGGCAATTCTAGGTTAAAAAATGACGAAGTAAAAAAATATTTGAGGGTGGGAGGGAAAGGGTATACACGACGGTGATAAGTTAAAACCTCCGTGTATATCTAATAGTGCAGAAGAGAATACACAAAGGTTAAAAGGTAAAACCGTTGTATATTCCTACAACAATATTTACCTTTCTCGTTAAGGGAATATATGGCGGTTTTAGATTATAACCATTGTATACTCACTTATGTTTTATTAGGATATACACAACATTTATAAGTTAAAACGGTTGTATATTCCTTATCTCTCTCATTAAGAGTATACACATCGATTTATTAATATGATTTTTGTAGGATTGAAATTGATGGAATATAGTGGGCTAGTTCAGGCTAATAGTTCTGGATTGATATCTATTGGAGTCCATTATTTGAGCCTTTGGGTGTATTAGTATTGGGCCGAATATTTTGTAATAAGCTATAATAATTCACAGATGGGTGGATAATATAAATTTGTAATAGACCGATTGATGGGCTAAATAAGTTTAACTGTATCAATAGGTTGTAGTGGCCATAGCCAATGTTGTAAATTACAAATAAGGCCTCAGGCAACCCTTTTGGGGGGGGGGTGGATGGGAGGAATACTATTATATATAACCGATCGTGTGAGAGAAAACCCTGCGGCAGTCACCGGTAGTAAGTTGCTTGCTAGTAAGAAAGTTTTGAGCCGAGGCCCCGATATTATTAGTCAATCACGTCGGTACTATATGCGTGAACCATGCAAATGTTTGGTGCAGGCCATATCGATGGGTAAAGGTTGTTGATGAAAGCACGCAGATTCGTTATGCCTTGCTTGCGATGGAGACAAGCATGATTCGTGCGTGATTGATTGCTAATTATTGGCTGGCATTGGGATCCTGTGGGGTGGGAGGTCGCAGTCAAGTTCGGTCCTCCCAAATAAACAAATAATTAAGCCTGAGATAGAATTTTCTACACGAATGAACGAATTAAAGGATATATATGTGCATATGTATATTCGCGCAATTAGCAACCAGTTACGCACAAGGAAAAAATAATTATGATTCAAATCAAACATATGAAATACGACGAAGGGATTATTTTAAATAAAACAAACAAAAAAGAGTCTTGAAATCGAAAAGGACTACAGAATTTTATGACAAAATAAACAAACGTAGCATGCTCACAGACGGCTAAATGGATCGATTTATCATGAATTTGCATATATGTGTTCTAAAAGCATAAATAGCAAAAGGAAATTAATATTATTATATATTATATGGTCTCTAGTCTACATAGTTAAAACTGATTTCCCCGTAATAGAAATACATATTTCATGAAATTATTCCTAAATCAATATTATTTATTATAATTGAGTCCAAGGTCAAAGGGACCCAAAAGAGATCATAAAAAATTCTTTCCCGCCAATTTATTAAAACAGCATCCGACCCACCCACACACCCTTCTATGAAATGGAATCGTTCGCGGCCTTCCCCATCATCGCCCAAACAAAAGCTTACGATTAAACATATATATATAAATCCAGTCTGTCAACGACAAAAGAAAGGCAGACGCTCGGCCAGATTATCGCTGCAGCAGAGCTTAGTTAAAATCATTATTAGTCGATTAATTAATTGTCGCAGCAGCAGACCTTAGGAGATGGTACGCACAGCTGGCTAGGTTGGACCCGTTGCAGGAGGGTGGGAACGAAGAGCCCACTACTTTCGTCTTCTGGCACGAGCAAGAAAAGTGGAATACCCTCAACGTGCGCTGCTGGGTCTGCAAAAGAACTTTGGTACATACTTTCTTACCTAAAACGTTAAGTGGCCAATCCTGCTTTTTGATAATAATAATAATAATAATAATCCTGACTCTGACTATTGAATTAAAGTTTTTTCATTTCTTTTCTTTGAGGGCGACTATTCGATGAAAGTTTTAATCCGTAATGTTCTAACCATTTTACTTTCAGACCTCTTTATGAAAAAATTGGTAGAAATAAAAATATACATACAATAGTACCGATAATAATAAATGATAGTACGTCTATCTTTTTTAATATCAGAATATACCAGAAGATTGTATGAAGAGAAGAGGCCCTAGGACAGTAATGAGTGCGTGGAGTATAAAGGAATCATCTCCAAAGTTTGTTTGGTATATTTGTGCTAAGAATTTTAGGGGTATATTTAAGTGAGTTGTGGTTGTTAGATATTAGTTATTAAGGTTGAATATATTAATTGATTTAAATTTATTTTGTTAAATAAAATTGTAATTAAAAAACAGCGACCGAAATGCTGCCAAAACATGTCCCTTAGTATCAATCATATGCATCTCCTAGTAGAGGAGGAAAATTAAAAAAATGTCTGTAGTGACTTAGCTCAACGGACGAAACATGAATTAAACAAAATATCAAACCTTACACAAATTCTGAAATTCCAGTAACGTGACTCTTCAGTTTTTTTTTATTATCTTTTATATATATACTTTTCCACAACTAATAAATCTAACATATTCTTATTATACGTAGCAGTAAAAATTAAAAGACCCCTTAATGCGGTACCATAGTTCCATACTGAATTTTTGGTTGGGTTTGGTTAAAATTCACGTGAATCCGAAAATCTGCTCACCTTTTACGACTTCTTACAAATAAATAATAAAAACGAGAAAAGAAACCAGTCCTCGTCCCGGTAAAAACCAAAAAAGTTGGAAAAGAATCTTTTCAAACCGATATAAAACAAGATCCATACGGTTAGAGAAACGGAACCAGGAGGTGAAAAAAAAAACAAAGAAAGAAAAAAGGCACAACCTGTAAAAAAAGGCACAAGCTTTACAGCTCATGCCACACACATGTGATGTGATGATTTCAATGTGTCCATTTCTACTGCCACTTCAAATGCACGAACGATCGCAGCACCAGACCGCATACCCCAGCCCCAGATTCTGAAACACTGAAATGAGTTAAAAATTGGAGAGCTCTGTATGACAACGACCCATCTGAACTACGTATATCGTGTTTTGAATTTCTGGTACCACCAAGGCAGGCCACCATATCCTCAGCTCTGAGCAATAATGATCAAACTTTCGAATGAAAGAAGCTTTGCGCTAACAGACTGAGAAGGGCAAAAATGGAAGGACAAAAAGAGTACAGATTTATTCGGTTATGTAAAGGGGAAAATGGAGTTTAGAAGTTATGTCATAGACTTGCAGTTCCAACATCCATTCATGTACAAAGTACAAACTACAAACTGAACCTTTATAGGATAAACGAGTTCACCATGACACCTATACAACGTGAAAAAGCACACCCAGAAGAAAAGATAACAAAAAAACCAGGGCAAAATGTAATTCCCTAAAGAAATTGACACATCCTCCTCGAAATCTAGATCAAAAACAATCAACTCAAGGGCGATAAGCACCTCACTTCTTCGAGGATAGCCCCATCTGACTAGTTAAGTTAATCATTCGGCTCATCACCAAGGAGATGAGAGAGGAAGGGGGGGGGGAGCAGTTAGCAACTTAGCAAGAATAGTAACAATGATGAGTTTTACGGTTAGTCCTAATAAACAGCAGCAACCTCCGTAACTGCGACTTCTCCCACGCTCCGCATTGTGCCTGCGGACGACTTAACTGAAACAGATCCATCATTAACGGAAGTCTCTCGTGTCGCCTGCGTGTAGTGTAATTCGATCTGCAGCCGACGGTGAAGAGGAGTGGCTGCTAAAAGACCTTTCTTCAGATCAACCAACATTTCTCTTATTGGGATTGCAGCTAAAAAGCTCTTTATGTACTCCTTGCAACACTCCATCCCTTGGCAGATCTCCTCTTCCTCCTCACTATCCGTCGGGCCAGATGCTGTACCTTCAACACAGACATCCTTAACCTTGACCTGCTCATTTCGTGACTCAGTTCCCGGCGTAGCAACGGTGGGCTGGTCTGCAGCTAGCTTTCCTTCCGATGATGACGACGATGACGATGACAGTGACTCCTCTGATGCAGCAGGCAATTTGCAGATCCTTGTATCTCGGTCAAATTTAAGGATGTAAGCCTGATTGCATCCTTCAAAAAGTCGCTCCCCCAACGTATCAATTATGTAGTAAGCTTCTGGTTCGACCTTGATGATGAAGAAATGATCATTCCAACTAACGATATAAACCTGGGGTTCACCGTCCCTGGTAGACTCTGGCCCACAAGCAGCACGGGTGATCTCATCCCACATGCTGTCAAACGACATTGCACCATGCAGAAAGCCAAACCTACCTTCATCCATTCCATCAGGATGAAAGAATCCAACGAATGATTTCCCAGGGTGTACAGAGAGAGGGCGTATTTTTGATTGGAGGACGGTCTCAAGATCAAAATGCTTGTCTGGAAACCTTTCTCTAAATGCATCAATCTCACAGAGGTTCCTCCATTTCAGGGAGCCTTCTCTTATAAGGCTGTCAAACTGGGATTTGTTAGGCATAAGATCAGGGTTGTTCTGGAACCAGTCAGCAATAACAGCAACAAGAGCCGTACATGCACTTTCACCAGCTGCCCTCTCACTCCTTTGGTCGATGGAAGCGAAAAAGACCTGGCCCTGAAGCTTCAAGTGCCCATCACGGCTCGTAATTTCTTTATGCTCCCAACTGCCCACAGCAAAGCTATCATCTCCGAATTCAGAAATTGATGAATGGTGTGCAGAAGAATCTTCATCGGCCTTAAGCCACTGCAACAAGAGAAGCCCAAGATCAGATTATGAGGCCCATAAGTTACAACAGCATTAATTGTTGTACATTCAATTCACAACACAAGGGCAACAAGATGAAATACAATACTCACCCCAAGGGGAAGGGCCTCATCAGGGCTCAGTTGTCTGCGGTCATAGTCAATATCATCCCCGCCTTCTTCTGCATATGCCTTCTTTAGCAAGGGCTCACCTTTTGCCTTAGGAGATCTAAAGTTCAGCTTCCGTTTCCTCCAAGGAAGGATGCTGCGCTTCGAACTCAGCAACATTGATGGCTCGGTAGATGACACAGAGGAATCATCAGCAACCAGAGACCCAACATCAGATTTTCGATTGCTGTAATACACCCAACCCTCATCCTCACCGCCGTCAATCCCTGTGCTGGAGAAAAACAATCCTCCGGCGTAATTAGCAGAAGCAAGGGTACCATAGCTAAAGGACTTCCTAATGCTAGCATCCACCTTGTCTTCATCGGCCTCCCCTTCATCAAATTCCTCAAGGGAATCTGAGTCAAAAGCATAAGTACAATCTCCATCCTCACTGCGAGCAGAGCACCTGCCTTCACTGCTACCCTCTTCCTCACGAAGCACCTTCTTTGCTCTTCTAGTCGATACATATTCTTTTAGGATCTTCACTTTCCTCAGACTGGATTTTAAGGCAGAGAGCTCGTCTTTCTCAGCTGGAGGTGCCTCACCCGACTGCAAGGGCAATGGAGCCGGAATCATTGACTTCTGTAATGAGTGTATCGGGTCTTGTGCAGTTCGCAGTTCGACCAAGCTCAGCAATATCTGTACGTAAGACATTGGTTTGAGGAGAGTGAGAAGAGGGCATTTAAGGACTGAGGAACAATCAACAATAAAAGGGGCAAAGGGAAGACAGAACATAAGAATATCTTGAAAGAAAGAAGGGCGGACTAGAACTATAAAAGAATGGATCAACTCACAGAAAGGGATGGAGGGGGATCAGCAGAAACACCAGCAGATACTGTAAGAGGAATGCACAGGTGGAACTCTTTTTCCTCAGTTCGAGAAGCATACTCAGCCAGGTTTAATGATGCGGTTCCAAGAGCAGGAACCTTGTTCTTGAGCCCTGGTTTCACACCCTGACCCTGAGAAAGCAAAAGAGTATTCCGAGCAATATGAAGGAAAGTCCAAGTCGAGAAGGAAAAAATAAAAATAAAAAACTATGAAATCCATGAACCAAAGAAACATAACCGACAGTACAACATAAAAACAAATTAAAAACCAACAAGCAATCATGTTTACAAGAACAATTTTAACGGGGCATAAATGATGATAAAGGGGAGATTGTGAGAGCGAGAAGAAATGAACCCACTGCTTGGTCCCACGCTGTGATAGATAGTAAATGAATATGTTTCCAACACACTAGACAAAAATGAGAGGCCAGTTTTGAAGATAAGTTGCGCGCTAGACGAAATGAGCATACTTTCATTGTACTTCTCACAATTGTCGAAGATGCTCGTAAGTGATAATGTCGAATGAAAGAAACCAGAATTTTCGGCTCCAATAACTCCATTCCATTACCTAGGTAGAAGAGCAAAGAATCCAAGACCTAGACGGCTAGGCCAGGGCAAAATGAACAATGCATATGGCCTAGCCCTCTTACATTATAATCGAATATTGCGATATATAATTTCTAATCTAAGATTTTTTTTGGGGGGGGGGGGGGGGGTGCTAACAAATAACGATAATAAAGGAAAACAGAAGTCAAAGAAAATGGAATTACAGGATCTATCCTCAAATCAGTCTCAATCAATGAAAATGATATAGCAACCACTCTTTAAGGCCCCTTTATCACAGCCTCTCTCTCTCTCTCTCTGTTTTCAATATTTTACCTCTTGAACTTTCCTTCTCTCCTAATCCTATTCATACGACGGAGCAAATAATTAAATCAAGGCAAACAAATTTTGTCAAAATGAATCAAGCCAAGTAGTAGTACAACTGTTATTGTAGTAGGCTTTCCTTTGCAGCTCAGGTCTCACTCAGAAATTTGATTAACGGTACAGTCCTATGACATTGACACAGTCATGTCAATTAATGATGGAAAGGAAAACAGGGGGAAAAAAACACAGTAACCCCCCCCCCGGGGTAAGCAAAAAATTCATCATGGGCTAAGACTCTAGCATAATAATAATAATAATTAAATAACACCAGATACATCAAATTATTATTTATTAAAACTAATAAATTCATTCAAATTCAGTCCACACCGAGACCGAAAGAAGACTAAAAAAGTCAAAATATCAAAAACAAAACATGGACGTCCCTGAGATCGGACGAGAAGAGGGAAACTTAACTTACATTGAGAAGGGTGAGGGTAATCTCCCAAGGAAGAAAGGCATTATTATCCTTATACGCAGATAAATCACAGACAGACAGAAACTCCTCGTCCCATATGAAAACGCCACCATTTCCGTCCCCTCCTCCTTCCATTTCCTCTCCAGCTTCCTTCGTGAAATCCCTCTTCTTTCTGGATACTGAACTAAACAAGAGCTTGGGCCCTTTCCACCTAATCTCCACCGTTAATCCTCCTCCAGACCTCGGTTGTTCACAATTACTGCCACAACTAGGAGCAGGAGTACCAACCTTCTGGTTGGGATGTCGTGATTCGGGTTGTTGGTCTCCTGCTCCACCTCCGGCCCTCTCATGTACCGACGCACCTTCACACACCTGATGGCTATGGTTATTAGGCCGAGAAAACCCGTCTAACCTCTTGACAGTGAGCTTCACCTCATACTTGTTCGTCAATAACGACGTTGTCCATGGCGGCCACTTCATCATCTTCACTACCATTATCTCCTCCTCCTTCGAGAGAGAGAAGCCGCGTTTCAACACCACTCCACCACCGCCAAAGCCGCCCCACCCCCCGGCCCTCGGGGTAAATTAAAACGAAACAACGATCTCTTTCTTATGTTATTTGGCTCCTCCGAGTACCTCGGCTCTGTCTACCTCAACGAATTCCACAGAAATGCCTGACTGCCTGCCTCCCTCCCTCTGGATCTTAGGACAAAACCTCTGAAAAGGAGATCGGAAATGAGATTTAAAGGGAAATTTAGTTTCTAGCACTAAGCAGTAGTACTAGCAGATTAATATTGATGGCAAATTTTTTCGATGTGCCGGGGAATATGCCGTTAATTTCTACTTACTATTTATGCGGGAGCGACGGGGAGAAGAGGAAATGAGGCAGAGAGAGAGAGGCCGAGGCGGAGACCGAGACCGAGGGAAAGTGTTTGGGTATGCAGCTGAGCTGTATGTATAATCAATGTATCTAGTGCGAGGAGTTTGGTTTTTTTTGCGGGGAGAGAGAGAGTAGTAAATGCGGAGTTTGCTTAACTCGATGGTAGAGTTAAAAAGGACCACGTGTGGTTAATTTAGTATGTTTGCTTTACTCGCATTTTTAAGACAGCTAATATCTGTTGTGTTTTCTCCTTTCCTTTCCTTTTGGGTAATAGTAGTAACTAACCAGTACGTTTATAATAATAAGTAAATAAATAAATACTTGTAGGAGACTAAGAGTACAATAAAATAATACTATCTGCATTTTATTACAAATAACTTTTTTAATAATTTATGTAATACTAAGATGTATAAAAAAAATTCATTCAATAATTTTTTTAATATTTTTTAATAAATTAATAAATAAAAAACGTTGAAATTATACTCATATTTTTTACTAAAAATTAATAAAATATTTAAATTATAGATAATAAAAAATAAAGGTAAATTTAAAAATAATTTTTTATTTTTAAAATAATTTTTATATAAAAATTTAATAATAGAATAATTTTATTTATACAGAATAATTACTTTAAAGATAATATATAATATTATTATTTTAACAATAATACAATAATTAATGTATAAATTATCTATTTTGTGAAACTAAGGAGGAAATGAGTAATACTAGTTTGTGTTTTACTGTTTTAGGGCCCGTGGCCGTGGGAGGTGTGTTGTCGATTTGGAGGAGGAACCAAGGAAGGAGAAGTAAGACCGCCAGCCGAGGAGGGGACTGACCGGTGACCGCCGCTACACTTCTGTCTACGCTCTACCCCCGTTGGTCACCACGTCGCCTAGTTCCGTTTCAACGTAACGGCTTCGAGCCGTTGTTTGGTACATAAAATTAATGACGCGAGTGCGAGTCATGACCAGAGCCGTTGCAGCTTACCAGAGTTTGCAGACTTTGAGACTTATGTGGGGCGTCAAACGTTTGAAGTACTTACAGTTACAGATTAGGAAGCAGTACGCGAGGCTCAAACGGGAAAGTAAAATCTTTCGCGATTCTTCTCCGCAGAATCGCCAAAGGCAAGAAAATAGAAGGGACATAATAATAGCATAATCAGGATAATTATTTTCCAAGTTCACAGTATTACTTACTACCATGCTTACAGTTACAGAAAGGTAAATACACGCTTTTATCATTATTTTAGGATCACGTCGACAAATACCCACTATGTCGACTAATAATTGCATCTACGATTTATTATTATTATTATTATTATTATTTTGGATAGAATGAAATGTTTTGTGTGCTGTGTACTTGTGTAGCTGTTATAATATATATATTTAACCTATGACAAAGGAGATTTTTTATGCGTACAATGCGCTATAACTACATTAATTCCATTATTCATGCTTTTTAGGAGTATCATCTTTTCCTAGGTTTTCTAAAGTGAGAATATATTGATTCAATTAAGATACGTTAAATTTGATTTTGATATTATTCCTATAAATATTATTTTTCTTTTTTTTAAGGAAAATTTTGTTATTTTTGTTGATTTTTTTTTTAACTTTAGTCTCATTGATATCTTAAATTGGAGAAAAGTTTAAGACACGCGAAGTGGTTTAATTTAAACAGAGAAGGTATAACTATAAACATAGGATATTTGATATATGCCATAATTTTATTATAACACATGGATTTATATAATAAGATTTGGGATAGGGTCTAGTTTTGAGGATCGGGTCAGATTTCAAGATAGAAAAATAAACTGGAGATAGGCAATAGATCAAGATCGAGTCGAGTATAGGGATTTGATCCCCATAGAAATTAGGGTGGGGATTCCCCGACAAAAAAAAAAATCAGAAATCACAATCAGTTCGTAGATTTTTTTTCTTATTGAGTTCGGGGATAGGGATAGGGTCCCTGTCCCAGACTTATCCGTTGTCATCCCTAGGGTAAATGAACAAAAACATAAACCGTGCAACTTATTGTTGTGTCCTCATCACGTCCTCCTCCTCCTTTCTGATTTCATATTTGGAATTAATTTTATTACTATTAAAAAATGATTTTACAAATGCAATAATAATATAAATAATGGGTGTTATGTCACATCAAATATAGAAAAGTTACTTTCTATACCTAATCTATGCCATGTACAAATCAAAAGGTAATTTGTGCATAGAAATTAGGTATAAGAAGCACTTAATCCCATTACAATATGATATCATAAAACAAATATGAGAGAACAAATATAGTAGGAAATAGATGACTAGAAGTCAATAAAGAGAGGGAATGTTTGGATAACTAAATGCTAATATCAACCTAAATAAGCACTCGCTATCGCCATTCATATGTAAATTAAGGAAGCATCTACTAGCGAGAATTAACAGCACTCATAAAAAAAAAAAAAATTGGTACGCTACATACTGAGTAATGTAATAACACACATCAATAAGTTAAAGCACGCATAACATACAAGGTTCTTATGATAAGATATATATTATACATGTGTAAATGCTCGTGATACGAGATGAACTAAGAGAATTCCATATGGAAGTATATCATTAAGAGGTCTCAACAATTCATTTACTTAGCCACATCGAGACCAAGAACCCACTAATAAACACAACAACTCCTCTCTTCTTTCCCTTACAAGTGGAAGAAAGATAGTCAAATACAACCATATTTACTCTCTTCTTTATTTTGTAATCTTGTATCATTGTAGTATTAAGTGTTTTCCACATTTTATCTCTAGGAATGAGTTACTTTTTTACCTTATACCCGACATGGATTGGATATAAAGAGTACATTTTTAATGTTAAATGTGGTGTAACACCCACTATTTTATTATTATTACTTTTGCAAAATAAAAAATCTTAGTAGTAAATTTGGGGACGTCACGAATGGTATTAGAACATTTTGGTTGTTGAAAATCGGTTTTGGTTAGAGACTTATATTTCAAGATCCTAAATGTTTTAAAATTCTTTGCGATGTTATAATTCCATATCAACTTTGTGAGGAAACAAGGAATATATATTAAGTCATTTTTATAAGTGTTGATGTGGTATCATGGGCTTAGTAAGTCAAGGTTTTCCTTAATGTGGTTTCGATGATATAACTTGTGATGACTCAAGAAGATACCTATTGCATTAGAAATTATGGTGAGTTGGTACCCCTAACTACATAGTTTTCGCTCGGGATTGGGAGTCTCTTACACTTCTAAGGGAAGCTATAGGAGGTTGTGGCATGAATATATATGAGGACAATTATTGCTTTCCACCTAGATAAAAATGATCAAACCTAGAAGGCTATTTATATCCTCAAAGATGGTGGCTAAAAAACATTAGAAGAGCCTTTGTGCACTTCGAGGAGTGTCAACAATGAGTTAAGAGGAAATTCAAGTAGGTCATTTGAAGTAAAATATGTATAGAAAGAAATTTGTCATATAGTGACAAGAAGATGATGAGCGTTAGAATATATAATTCCTTGAGTCCCAAAATTAGATATGCATGCAATACCATCTAACTAATTAGGAGACTCGAACCCAAATTTGAAGTCATAGAGTGCAGCTACACATTTTATCATCTTAATAAGGTCAAGATCGCTAAGGATATTAAGGTAGATCCCATACAATTGTTGAATTGTGACGCACCGATTTGGGGATACTCCAAAGGTTAACTTCATTCTTTTTTCTTTTGCATCGCTCATAAACAATTTGCCCACCTTCATTTTTTGAGCCTTGGCTTAAACGTGATTTCAAACTAGGGTATATTGCCTAAGGCTCTTGTCATACCCCTTTCCCTCATGTGTTCTTGCCTTTCTTCGACCTTGTTATCATTAACTTCCCTCCCTCCAACTTTTGTCCTTTTTTACCCCTTTTCTTTGTCTTCTTGTAACACCTCAAAATTTACTACTGAAAATTTTTATTTCTTACGGAAGCTAATATAAAGTATTAGGGTATTACTGCCATACTAAATACTATTCCAATTTACCACACCATTATCATATCTAGTACAAGGAAAAATATTATAATAATTTAGATAATATAAAGAGAGAGCGAGAAGAATTTCTTAGATCAAAGGTAAAGATTGGAGATAAAATTCGAGTACAATGCTATCAAAATACCAAAAAAAAAGAACCAAATGGAACTAAGATGAAAATTGTTGATTTGGTAAAATGGTCAACATGCCATTAATTCACAAATTTATTCCTATAAATCCCTTTATTAATTTGGTTCATTATACCACAATTATTTAAAATTATTGAGAAGCTAATGAGCTTGGTACATTTAAGTTCTTTAATTAATAGGGTAAATGTAGAAACATAAGATGTTTAGTACCTTCAAAAATAGAAAATGGCAAAATAAAAATAAAAATGGGGTAATTGAATAAAGAATAGCATGAAAAAAAATATTTCGATTGTAAAACCAAAAGTTGTATGCATATTTTATGTATTTTTCTGTTGAAAAATAATGCAAAAGAAATATATATAGTTTTTGGTAGCTCAAAGCATTAGCTCTTATTTGAATGACTTATTTTGCATGACTTTGTAAATTGCACTAAAAAGTAGGGTCATGAGGAAAATGTGTAGGATCATAAAACACTAAGCAAATATAGTTTTGTTGGAAGTATATATATATATGTTAATCAAGTTAATGGTAAATCCATAAAATCTAGTGCATTGGCCAAAAAATATTTTCATAGCTTTTTTTATTATTTACATATTATAAATATTTTTCCTTTAAAAGACTTAAATACATGGTGGCTTTTTCTCTCCTTTATATGTAGGGTTATTGCATAAGTTTCCCCTTTCACCTTTTGTTGATGCCAAAAAGGGGAGAAAATCCTATAAATAGGATTTAGAGTTGCAATTGATAAGGGATAGGCAACCTCCATGGATATTTTTCTTCATTATCACCATTGCCCTATCCACATTTGCACTCTTTGTTTGTTATCATAAAAAAGGGGGAGATTATTGACCTCTTAGGTCAATCAATGTTTTATACTTTATTTTTATGATAAAAAATGTATTTTAAAAGAGTTGATATGATTGTTTAAGTGTGCACTAACTATGTTAATCACAAGGATGTAAAAGTACACTTATTCAAATTAATTCTCAAGTGCAACATTTAAAAGAGCAATCAAGTTTCAAATCACAAGAGATGATTATATCGAGATACCAAGACTCTAAACCTTAAGGTGTATATTTCAAGCCTTAGGTTATCTTGTAAAGCTATTTAATTATAACACTTTTGGCTTCAATCTCTTATGATTATTTAAAATCGTCCTTATAGTTTGTTTGATATAAATACTTTTTTAATTTTAAATCCCAAATCTTTTTTAAAGTATTTTTGAACATGTTTAACTAGGTTATGGGTTTATTCTTTCAAAAATCCATTTTGTCTTTGTTTAAACTCTTCGACTAGTTTCATCAAATTGATTGATTGGTTATGAAAACCAATCGATTTGTTTGACCAACTAGGCTAATGGTTGAGATAAATGTAAAATATTTTTGCTTGAGGACTAAACCAAGTGATTGGTTTGAGCAAACACACTAACTAGTCAACTTGACACATCAATTAGTTTGCTAAATCAATTGGTTGTTCATGTATGTTCATAGGACCAAATATATATTACACGAAATTGATTTTTTGGTTCCAATAACTAATCGATTGGTTCATGCATTGCTAAAAATTTTCATATGAGGTCTAAACATAATTTTTTTAACTACTTTGACCAACTGATTGACTAGTTAAAGTAACAGATCAATAGGTTTTCTAAACTAACTGACTAGTCGTATTAATTGCTGAAAATTTTGTTTGTTGCTCACACAACAGATATATGTTTTTTACTCCAATGAATAAATTGTTGGGTATAATTATAAATAGCATTTATGAGGAAGAATAAAAAAATTTTGAGGTCTCAATTGATTGCATAACTTAATTCTTTACTCCTACTCACCTTTATATTCATCTTAAGTTGAGATATTTTAAAAGTGTGTGTGCTTACTCTCCTTAGTTAAAATTTGTTCTTTGAGTGTAATATATACTTTAGTTGTATTACACTCATAAATTTTCCCTTTAATTTCATATTTGTATCAATTGTGAGATACTTTATAATCAGACACAAATCTCTTCAAAACTCATTATATTAAGGTTGTGTGTTTCCTAGCATTCTTGAAAGAGGTCATTGGATTATTGGATCCATAAACTTAGAGATTATAACTAGGTAAAATTATAAATCAACTCTTAGAAGATCATTGAGATTGTAAACCCATAAACTAAGAGATGAGTTATCATCAGTAACTTACATGAGAGATTCAAAATCTAAAAGACGAGCCCTTTTGGTAGTAGATGTAGATAAATTATATTATTAAACCACTCTATATTGCATGTCAATTTTTTTATTTCTCATTTCCTTTCTTAATAACCCTATTCACCCTATTTAGGGTTATTTCAATGACATACGTCATTGCGAAATGATGGAGGGGAGATTTTATGGTATGTATTGATCACCATATATATATATATATATATTGCTACTTCAATTAAATAATTATAACCATGCTTGTGGTCCTTTTTTTAGGTATATAAAAATGATAGGGTCAAATTTTTAGAATAAATGGATTTACGAGGTGAAATAAGAGTGTCTAGGTGTTTTTCTTTAAACTAGCTAGCTAATGACTTCAGTTGTAGGTAAATTTTTAAGTGATGTACATACATGCATGTATACTTGAATTAGTAGAATTATAGGTCTTTAATTGATGTAGTTGTTTTGATCAATGAGATATATTGTGTATTAGTTTAGTATATATAATCAAAGATACTTAACTTTTTTATTAATGTAATAGCCTTTTTAATTTTTTATCATTAGTGTACTTGATTAGTTTTTATAGACTTTTAAGTTGCATATATATGCATGAGATACACAACATTGATGTTGATATATTGGTTTCGAATATATGTATACAGATTTTGTTCGTGGTGCTGATAGCAATAACCCTGTTGATTGTCTTAAAAAAAACTATAGCTAATGATTTTAATCTATAACAATTGTCTATAACTAAGCAAGAAGTTTATAAAAATAGTTTTTATAAGGGTATAAACTACAATTTTAATTTATAACTGTCATCTATACTTTATTAGAAAGTTTTAAAAAATTTGCTAGAGGAATAGACAAGGGTTTTCACTTGAAACGATCGTTTATAGCGAAGGATATAGGGTGGCTCAAAATTAAAATCATTGTCTATTTCTTTGTGAATTTTTAAGCGTCCTCTATATTTTCATTTCATTGTAGATGTTTGTATTTTAAACAGTTGTCTATAATATAGATAGTTGTAGCTTATATGATTGTCGGTTACCGTCATATATTATTATTTTCCACCATCGTTTATAGATGTTTTTGGTACCAGAATTCTAACAATCTCGCAGAGTCAAAGGAGTGTTTAGAGACTGATGAAATAATGGGATGGTGGATTCACTAGGAACATAGTTGTAGCAAATAACCTTCTTGTTGAGTTATAAGTCGTAGGAGATGTATTGAATCCGGCAAAAACACTAGGGATCAGAAAATTTCACGTGGAATGTCTTTTTTTTTTTGCAATATTGCTTCTTCACTCAGGTGATATTTCTCACTCTTGTTATCGCATTATTTTGGATTGCAAGGACCTAACGCAAAGTTTTTGTGATTCAAGGATGGATCATATCTTCAAGGAAGGCAATAAAGTCACAAATAAATTTGGACATCAGATGCCTCTGAATTTTGTGTGTATGTGTGTTTTATGTTTTATTTCTTATATTTGCCCTACTTTTGTTGCAGGTCTTCTGGATGATGACCGTAAGGGGACTAGTACCTTAAGACTCACAAAACACTTTTGATTAATATACATTAACGAAAAAAACTTGGCATATGATATACTGACCTTCAAGTCTTTTTGATCTCGTGGATCGATATAAATAGTCTTTTTGATATCACGAGTGCATAATCTCAATTGTGTCCTCGAATTTGGGTGGTTGATTACAAAAAATTAGTCAAGAAACTTACAATTAGTTAATTAGGAAGGTTTATGATCCTTTTAACTTGTTCGGCAACACCATACTTTTCAGATTTTTTTAATGATAGAATATGTTTTATAATATAATGATAGAGCATTTGTCCTCTTTGATAGAATATTCCTAGAAATATAAATATTGTCTCACATGTAATGTACAATTATATTATTGCAAATGTATACAACTTGAATACTCAAATATTTTTTGTTGAATTCATTATGAGAATCTTTTGAGAAGCATTAAACTATACATTCATACCCTACTCCGTTTTGTCCCCCAAAAATTTATTAACTTATGCATCGCATCATATTTTGAAAGAGGAAAAAAAAAAGAGGTTTGTCTTTAGGAAAATCAAGTTGCGTACAAAAAAAGTAGGTAGCTCAAAAGCCATTAGTTAGAAATTGGTTTTCATACTTTCGATTAACAACTAGGTCTTTAACTACCTACTTAGTTGAGTATTTATAATTATATATCCGGATCGAAACACACACACACACATATTATTAGTATAATTTATTATAATGTTTTTGTAAATTATTCAAAAAAAAATTAAAGTGTATAACATCACTAAAATTTAATTATCCAAAATCTTTTGTTCATCTTTAATTAATTCAATGTATTTTTTTCTCAAGCGAGTCATTGCTTGATGGCTGAATATTGATAATTTAGTTCATCTTATTGAAGTTATATAATACAGATTTTTTTTTTGGGGAATTAGTTGATTATATATATTTTTTTCTTCTAACTTACATGTTTATATTGACATATAAAAGAATTATAATCTGCTTTAGATAAAAAGATGGGAATAAAATGAGAAGAAACTAGCTTAAACTTGATGAGCGTGTGTAAATGTTTCAAAAGTTAGTTTAAAAAACACGTGCTAAAATTAGTCTATCAAACAAGTCCATAATTAATTAAGCTACGAACTAATTTTTGCCTACCGAACATACCTTGTCAATTCAATAGGCAGCACGATTGACAATTTGACGTTAACCTAACCGTACAAAAATGAGAGCTAAAAAGGTCGGTGTGAACTAATTTGTACGAAGTCTTGAAAACGACGCAACGCAGTGAAACTAGCCACAACTTTAGCTACGCGGTGGATGGAGTTGATATGCGTGTTGTGGAACGGCAGTTCTGGTCTTGAGAAACGATTCTTCCAAATTAACGAACACACTCCTGATTCGGCAGCGTTGCCGGGCGTATTAGTACTCTTGAAACCATGGACTGATTTTATTCGAAATATTTGATCAGTTCGTTCGGTGAAATTTGATTCTTGGATAAACCCTTATCCTTTCATGGACGAAATATTCTCAATAACACCGAATAAAATTCCTGAAAATGACTTTGGATCCGCCGGCGCTTTGGAAATCCATTAGGAGTACGGGATGCAAAAGAATTACCGGTTGTTGATTTATTGCCAAGATTTTGGTATCTTGCTTCTCGGTGTTTAATTGTTATTGATTAGTATTTTTTTATTGGATTTTTCACTGTGTTTTGTCCATATTTTTATTCTAGGAAGTCCTAATCTGACGGTTGAAACTAAGTTCCAATGGATAAAGGAAGTTATATAGTAGTAATTAATATTGGTGCATCTTATAAATCAATTGTAATTCTAACTTGGCTAATGGTTGTACACATTGTCTAAAAAAATTAATAATCTTTCGCCCAGTTCATTTACCACATTTTAATTTTTAGAGTCAAAGACAAATAACCTTTAATTATTGATTTTATCATTATATATAAATACAAATAGTAAAAAGATAATTCTATGAAAATATATTATAACACTAATTAAATGAAATTATTTATTTTTTATTATAAATTATGATACTCACTAGAAGTGCATAATACCATAACAAGGTAATAGCTATCATCCACACAAAATTCGAACAATAAAAACAAGCAAAATGAGTTGATTTCAATGATTATAATTAGTGTTTACAAAGGGGTTTTACGATTTTTGTGATCGATCCATGGGGGTTAATAATGGGTATTACTGGAAATTATAATGACTAATAATGGGAGGTGAAATCGATGTTAATGAAGGTGTTGGTTGTGGTGAAACTTGTTGGTTATGGAAGAGGGTTAGGTTTTTAGATTGAAGAAGATGAATTTTGAGTTGAAGGTTGTGGTTGTGTATGGACTTGGGTTGGATGATTTGTGTTTAGTATGAATGTAATCAAGTGAATACAAACTCTCTAACTTGATTGTGAATCGCACAAAAATCACAAACCAAAGAAGAACTCCCCAAGAGATTCAATCTTCATTCAATGTATTTGATGATCTTCAATGCTAAAAGCCATGATTTTTATGTATGAATTACACCTCCTCAAATATGAATCTTCTATAAACTCATAAAAAATGCCTCAAATCAGTAAAAACAAGCATGCCAAAAGATAAAACTTCAAGCTAACAAAATCAGCGTTCTAATAATATCATACTAACTAACTAAATCTAACAATATCTAATTGTAACACCTCAAAATTATGTAAACTTTTATTTTTGGGTGTTTAGTCTTTTAGTCAAACTTAACAATTAAAATGGGCTTAATTATTATTTTTAAACCTTAAACCATAACCAAAACTATATCTTAAATATTTTATCCTATTTATTTTTTCTTTTACTTTACCTTTTCCTTAGCCGGTTATTTTTCCTAGTTTGGTTTTATTGATTGAAAGCCCTACCTAATCAAACTAAATATAAACAAACTAAATCCTAAACTAACATTCAACCCTTCCCCTTTTCCTTTCATGCAATACGCCCTTGACCTAAACTACACAATAAGTTTCTGACATTTCCTTCACTTGCTAGCCCATCCATTTTCCTTCAATATGACCACCCATCATGCATCCTCCTTGCATGAAACAACCCCTAAAATTATCCCCGGCTCTTCAACTTTGCCCTAGCCATTCTAGCATCAATCAAGCCTTCCTTATTCCTCCATTCTCCTACCTTTTTCTCCCTAGTTCTCTCTATTTTTCCCTAGCCTTCACCACCTAATTCATAGCCTCCCAACACTAGAATCTCCACCACAACATCATGTTGCCCAAAACCTCACTCCTTTACTTGTGCTTCTAACCTTCTTCCATGTGCAACCATTACACAACCCAACCAAGCCAGAGCAAACAATTCATGTTGCTCAGCCCCATGCAACATTCATTTTTCACACCATCTAGCCCTAATAACGTGGAAGACTCATGTATTTTGCAATAACCCAACCCCTTTACATCTTGTTTTTTCATGCTCAAACACCCTTGAAGATCCCTCTTCATCCTCAATTGATCAACCTTCTCTTCCTCAACATGTATCAAACTTTAACTTCCCTCTTCTTTCTTCATTTTTTTGTTCCCACTTCAAACCTCAACAGTTTAAACTCTCTCCCTTTCTTATGGTCTAGTTCTATTTCTTTTTTCTTTTATTCTTGTGTTTTGGCAGCAGCCAACACCTCTCTTTTCTTGTTACGTTGATCACCATCGCCACCAAATTCCTTGCACAAAAGTGTAATAACCTAAAATTTATCTAATATTAAATCCTAAGTAATTAATATCCTAACCAAATTCTAATGTCTGGAAATTGATATATCTAACTTACCCTAATTTATTAATCATAAATATTAACCTAATCATAATATTTATTTGGATTCGTTCATATTTTAAACCTAAACCTAACCTTGAATGATTGAAAGTTAATTTTACCCTAATCTAAATTATCTTAATCTAATTCCAATCCTAAACTTAAATTTATTTTCTTTTTCTCCTTCTCCTTTTATTTTCCCTTTTATTTTCTCCCTACTATCTCCCTCCTCCTCCTCCTCCTCATCTTTTTTTATTTTCCTTCCCCTTCCTCCTTGCGTGAATCCTTTTCTTCCCCACCAAATTCCCATACTTCGCTTCCACCCCTACAACCTACTTTCCCAAATCTCTCTCTATGTCATTGACTCAACTAACCCCTCACTTCATCCATTTCTATTGAGCAAAACCAACCTATACACCTTTCCTTCTCCTCTTTTCTTTCTCCATTTGTTGTTGTCACCCACCATCAACTCCACTCGCCACCACACCCCATCATCGCCCAACCATCGTCACCCCAATATTTTTCTTTTTCCTTCTTCCCATCATGATCTACTTCATTTCCATTAAGTCACATAACCATACAAAATCACATTCCCTAGCATTATCCTTCATATATGACCCTCGCACAAACCATGCATGCTCTTTTTCCTTTTGCTCGTATAGGTCATGCATATCCATGAGCATCTGACACACCCTGTCTATGCGCGTCCCATACTTTTGACCCATGAATGTGTTACATGCTACACCCATACCCTTCCTTTGGCATGCTTCCCTCCTAGCACACCCCATGCTCTACTCTATCACCACTTTAGCACCAACATACAATCTTTCATACTCCCATGCATCCCGATCTTCTCCACTTGTTTGAGTTATCCCCATTTCTACCCTCTTTTATCTTAACTTTTCCTCGCTCGTATTCTTAAGTTATAATTGTATTTTATTCTCGTTTTCTAATGAATACATATTTCATACCCTTTTGGTCTTTTATTTTAACAATATATGGAGGTAATTATAATTTTTTGGTTAAGTAATAATTATCTCATATATTTACTTATTTGAGCTAAAATGATATAAAATTGATGAGCTAAATTTATGAGATCATTTATTATTTTATTTAATTCTATTTTGTAGGTAAAATTGGCTGAAAAAAAAAAAGAAAAGGGCCCAAATGTTAGATTAGAAAAAAGAGACAATAGTTACAAAAGATAAAGAAGATATGATTGGAAAGAAGAGACGGTGAAAAAGGCAGAGGAATTTGATGGTAGGTGAGGTGAGAAAGGAAAGAAAATAAAGGAGAAATGGCGTAGTTAGGTACTAGAAGAAGAGAGAGAGAGAGAAAAAGAATGTTGCACACATTAGAGAAAGAAGAAAGAAAGAAAAAAAAGATAGTATAGGTGTGACAGAGAGGAGATAGAACAAGTGAGAAAAAGAGAGAAAAAGGCATAGAGGGGAGAGAAAAGGGGGAACAAAATCGGTGGAAGAGAAAATTTTAAATGTAAACAAGCAATTTCTTTATCTAATTGAATTGTTAAAATTTGCATCCATATTTATTTTTTGTAATTTCTTTCTCTATTTCTAATATATATTTTTTTGTAATTTACTTATTTATTATGATTGGCTAAATAGTTTCTGTTAGAAAATAGATTGAAGCCATACCATAATTTGAGATATAATATTAATTTTCTTTGTTTTATGTGATTGTCCTTTAAATCTAATTTAATTGTTATCATTTGTACTGTTAAGTATGATTTATATAGTACATGCCTTATTCTGACTTCCTTATAGTGACAGTATGTGGGAATATATGCTTGATAGATGGTTATATGAAACATTCTAGAATTCATATATATAAATTACAACTAGATTAGTGTAATTTAACCCCCCGTAATTCTATTTTTTATTCCTAGTTGTGTTTGTGTAATTTAGAGTGTTTTATTTTATTATTTATGAGCTAGCTAAATTTAGGTAAGGCTTCTCAATCCCTAACCTAGAACAATACCCTTATTTACCAATACTCCAATTAACAATGAGAGGGTTTAAATTACATGTCGAATATGGCTACAAAATTTTTGTAGATGATTTTTTGGTGATCTTAGAGGAGATGGATTAGGATTACATGTTTAGAGACTTATGTCCTTATCTATAAGGATATATGTTGTAGTTAAGGATTTATGTGCAAGTTATACTTTTATATTTAATACCATTTCCGTAACATTATATAGATGATGTTCTTATGAAAATACTGTTATATGATATCTAGGAAATAAGAAAAATATGAAAGTATCATTCGTATATTTAGTTAGTGGGCATGAATCTTGATACATAGTATCTATGTATATATTTGGGGTTATGTATTTCATATGAATATTGGAGGTTGAAATTCATTAGCATTGGAACTCATAAGGTCTTTGGAAACATATGATGATTTTGGCTAATAGAAGGGCATTATGGCCATTAATGGTAATATGAAAATTAATCATGGCATGATAATATTTTAGGATTTTATAAATTATTTCATAAGTAATGTGATTGAATGATGGTTGATTAAGATACAAGTTACCTAATATGAGACTCTAAGGTTTTTGATAAGAGAAAGACATTTTTTTCATTTAGGATTAAAAATGAAATTTTAGTGATTTTAAAAGGGGGATAGACTTAATAGAAACAAAGTCTAAATGTGTATAAGTAAGACGAACAACCTTCTTCTTTCCTAATGCCAAAGTAGCGTAGAGGCGCAAAATCTCAAGCAACCATGACTCACTGAAAGGCCATCTCACTAGTGATTGAATGAGATCCACCAGAGTCATCCTCGCCCACGCTAGTTACTACAGTTGACACAAAAAATTTGTTAGCTAGGGAAAATTTAGACGATTAATAAATTCAAGAAATGCTTCTACCAAATAAACCTCCAATCGAAAATTGTATGAAAAATATGAGGAAATATCATACTCTGATGCAAAGTGAAATTCAAAACCCTGAGAATAACCATAACAATCCTATTAAACAAATAACCCAAACAAATTATACTCTTCCCCAAGTTGCGCAAAACCCAATCGAGGAAAAAAAAACTAGAAGGATAAGGTTCTACAAAATAGAAGACTAGATCAAATGCTGCCCTTAGTATATACTCCTCTGCAATCCATCAAGGTGAAGTGCTTGCTGAGATTCAACTAGAGGAAGTTTTGAAAGAATCCAAGTATTAGGAGAATTTTATTGTAGGAATCATTTATGGCATGAAACCATCCTTCAACTAAATTTTCAACTATATAAAAACTCATTGGAATCATGTTAAAATGCAAAAAATTATGCTTCATGAATTAATCTATTACCTCTTTTAATTCAAATCAAAGGTTGATTGCAATACCATACTCAATGCCTTATGGAAATATATAAATAAACATTTCATACTGAAAGTCTAGCACCATGATTTCAGATTTCAACCTAAAGACTTTTAGTTCATACATACTTGGATCAAGCTCCCTGATCTTCCCTTGGGTTACTAGTTATATGATTCTTTAGGCAGAATATGCAGCTGTGTAGGGAGACCTCCGAAAATTAATAGAGTTACTACAGACAAGGAAATAATTTCATATGATAGATTGATGGTAGAGGTAGACATTCAAAAACCACTCCTAGATTCTTTCTCAATTAGAAAACCAGATGGCTTAGTATTTTCTTAGAAAATAGAGTATGAACGGAGACCAACTCTATGCTTAACTTGTCATCAAATTGGCCATCTAGCTCCATATTATCCATGAGTGTACAAACGGAACAATTATAAACCTCTTAATGTCAACCAAGAAAAAATTTGTAGGGTGGTGAATGATTGAAGATAGAAATAGGTTTTAGAACTAGCAATAAGATAGAAATATACTCAAGATATCCCAGTACAACCATTACTTCAATAAATGCAAGCAGTTCCTAGTGTGATAAATATCTCTACAATCATTCCTATAACACCTAACTAGAATGGATTATCAGATATGGATCAAAAGGAAAACTTACAAGGAGAACTGAAATATCCATGGTTTATAGTGGTTAGAGGGAAGAAAGTCATGGAGGAATCATATATTCCTGATTTTGGCATTCATCTCTAATGCATTTAGGATGTTGGAATATTAGAAGGATGAATGACCCTAAAAAACAAAAAGACATTCAATTTTAGATAAGGAGTAATAAGATATGTTTAGTTGGTTTAGTTGAGATGAAAATGAAAGAAAACAAAGTAGTAGAAGTGACTAATAAGTTCTCTTCTGATTGGCATTGGAATCATAACTATGTAACCCATCACTATGGAAGAGTATGGCTAGGATGGAACTCAATAATTTGGAGGATTGAGGATATCAATAAGTGTGGTCAAGGTATTTCAGGAGTGGTTATAGATTTACACAAGGACATTCACTTCAAGATCAGTATTGTCTATGGGAAAAATACTGGGATGGGAAGAAAAGAACTTTGGGATTAGATAGTTAACAATAACCAAAATAACCTTCATTGGGTGTGGTGGGGGATTTCAACACTTTTATAACCCCTAATGAGAAGCTACAAGGTAATCAAATGAACTCTTAAGATGTTGAAGACTTTAGATAATGTGTCAATTCCCTACAAATTTTTGATATCAATTACACTGGTGTCTTCTATACCTAGCGCAATAATCAAGAAGGTTCTAATAGAATTTACTGCAAACTTGATAATGTCATGGGAAATATCTTATGGCTAGATATTTTTCCCAACTCTAATGTAAACTTCCAGTCCCATATTATTTCTAATCATGCTTCCATGGTGTTAAACATCCCCCACAACATCAATACAAGACCTAAACCCTTTCATTTCATCAATATCTGGACTCTTAATGCATACTTCACTCCTCTGCTACAAGAGTATTGGACAAAAAAGTATCATGGAGATCCTATTTCTGCTATTATGGCTAAACTAAAATATTAGAAGCATCATGTGAAACTATTGAATAGAAGACACTATAATCATATTTCTGAAAAGGTAATTCAAGCCCATATTTAGTTATCAACCATATAGTAAAACTTAAACTCATCTCCTCTTGATATTGAGCTGATAGATCTTGAGAAGAAGTAGCAGTCCCTCTATACTCATGTAGTAAAGTGTGAAGAAATCTTCCTAAGATAGAAAGCTCAGATCTCATAGTTAAATCTTGGGGACAACAATACTAGATTCTTCCATAATATTCTCAAAAGCAAAATTCACACAAACCATATTGGGGCTAACACAGATGAGATAGGAGATCTTCATATAGAACCTATTAAGATTCAATCTATTCTCACAGAGTTCTTCTAGAATATACTTGGTAAAAAGGAAGAGATCATTGGTCATATTCTACCAGAAATTATAAATAGAGGGCCAAAACTATTAGTGAAGCATCAACATGATCTGCTTCGACCTGTTTCCAAAGAAGAGGTTCACTAAGCACTTTTATCCATGCATTCTGAAAAATATCCAGGTCCATATGGGCATAATCCATACTTTTTCAATTATTCTTGGAAGATCATCAGAGAAGATATCTAAAAAATTGTCTATGAGTTATTTCTATAAGGTAAATTACCTCATAGCTCCAATATCACTACTCTCAATCTCATCCTAAAAGTCCCAAATGCTAATAAACCTAGAGACTTTAGACCTATTACATATGATAATGTTCTCTATAAAATCATTGCAAAAGTCTTCATTACAAGAATCTAACCTATAATGGCATCGATTATTGGAGACACTCATTTAGGTTTTATCAAAGGTAGAGGAATTGATGAAAATAATCTTCTTGCAACTGAGTTTGTGAAAGGATATAATCAACATAATCTCTCCCCTAGATGCATGATTAAAATTGATATAAAGAAAGCCTATGATACAGTAAACTAGAGCTTATTAGAGCAAATGCTACTTGCATTACATTTCCCTCTCCACATTGTCATTTTCATCATGACCTGTGTAGCTCATCTACTGTGAGCTACACATTAAAGATAAATAGCACACTACTTCCCCCTTTTAAAACCAAATGAGGAGTGAGACAAGTTGATCCTCTTTCTCCATATCTATTTGTTCTAGTTATGGAATATCTAAATAGAGCTCTTTTGTGTTTGTGGGGAAATTCTAATTACAAAGCTCATCTAAAATGTAACAAGGTGAAGTAGGTTAACCTCATGTTTGCTGATGACCTGTTGTTGTTTAGTTGAGGGGATGTAAATTTAGTAAGGGTCTTAATGAATACTTTCATCCACTACTCATCCCTATCTAGTTTAAAGCTTAATGTACTAAAAAAAATACTATCTTCTATGGAGGCAAGGTACTTGCAGAAACAAAGTCAATTCTACATTCAGAAATTCATCTACAAATAGGATATCTTCTAATGAAGTATATAGAGATACCATTACTTGGATCCACCCTAAGAAAACAACATTACAACCCTTTGCTAAAAAAGTTAACTGGAAAGCTTAACCAATGGCAACATAAAACTCTTAGCTATGTAGGAAGACCCTAACTTATAAATTATATGCTTATAGGGATATAACCATAGTGGAACCTCCTTTTTATGCTACCAAAGCAGATTCTACATGATATTAATGCCATTTGCTGATCATATCTTTGGACAGGGTTGGAATCTTCACGAAAAAGTCATGTTGTATGGGAAACAATATGTTCTCCTAAACATAAAGGAGGCTTGGACATACTAAATATAGAATGGTAGAATCTTGCAGCTATTGGTAAACAACTTTAGGTTATTGTTAAGGATAAAGAAGTATTATAGATCAAATGATTCCATGCTAATTATATCAAAGACCGAGATTTATGGAATATTAATGCTCCTACTAGTGCTTCTTGGGTATTTAAGAAAATCATGGATACAAGAATAACATTTTTTCCTCTTTTTAATCCAGTCTAGGTCTCCACAATCTATTTAAAGACAAGAGAATATAACATATCCAAAGTCTATCACCTATTGTGCCTAAACCAAAAGTTCCATGGTCCAACTTGGTATGGAATAGACTTTCACTTCTTAGCCACCAAATCCTTCTCTGGCAAACCATTTAAGGCAGATTGTTCACAAGAGACAAAATGCTTCATATGGGCTTTAATACATCTTCAATATATGAATTATGCCAACAACATAATGAGACACTTACTCACCTTTTCTTTGAGTGCACATTCTCAAGATCAATATGGTTATCTATTATGGAAAAAATAAGAAGCTCACAGTAGTTTTCTACTTGGGGGAGAGTTACTCATTAGATCATGAAAGGAATAAGGATACCATTAATTCATCAACAATTTTTTCGAGCCTTAATAGCTAGATTAGTATATCATATTTGGAAAGAAAGGAATAGAAGAATCTTGCAAAGAAAAAATAAGTCTCTAATCTAAATTATAAAAACCATAGTGTGGGAAATGGCAACAAGGGTTAAATTCTTTCATCAATATAAATCATATAGATATCTTATTGGACTAGTAGATACCCTATTTTAAAGTTTGTCTTTCCTTTTGTAATGGTTGGAACTTTTGTAATATTCTTTTCAAAGTAATATACCATTCAATTTACTTATAAAAAAAAGGGGGGATAGACTTTAAATATGATAAGTATAATACTTAGAATATTCAGGATATTGATGAGAGTCACAAGTACAATAAAATGAGAATTTATACTCACCTTGTGAAATTAGGATTTTTTAGGAAAATTAGGGACATTTTTCTTTAGGGAATTCTTTGATAACTACGTGGTTGTGATTTACGTGTTTATGACCATGTTTTGTGCATATATTCATGATTTTTGTATGATGATCTTAATATAAATAACTATGAATAAGATAGTAATCATTTAAAGTAAAATATAATATAAATTGGATTGAGGTATATTGTGTGTTAATTTTAGCCATCGATAATAGTGGCTAAGGAGTGTTTTGTCCTAAGAGATGCATCAAATTATTCCACTAAATAAAGAATAGTGGGGCCCTAAATTCAATTTGAATGAGAATATGATTTTGAGATAAATAAATAATGGATAAGATATTAATCACTTAAAGTAAAAATTTAGGTAAGTTAGGACCAAGGTATTGTATCTGTTCCACTTGACAATAATAGTAGTTCAGATGTGCTTTTTCTTCAGAGATACTCCAGACTATTCTATTAGTTTACAAATAGTAGTCAGGAGCATGTTACCCTAGTATATGTTAGGTTTGTTCCTTTAGATGATAATAGTAGCTCAAGTGTTTTTTACCTTGAGAGATGTTTTAGATCATTTCACTAGTATAAAAATAGTGGTCAGGAGCATGTTTTCCTAGTATATGTTGGATCCATTCCACTGAACAATAATAGTGGCTTAGGTATGTTCTATCTTCAAAGGTGCTTTATTCTATTCCACTATATTATGAATTATAGGGTCCCTAAACTTAACATAAATAGAAGAATAGATCTTGTTTATATCTAGTAATTAATGAACCATGGAATCATGGTTTACCTTGCATTGCTTATTATTAACTCACATGTATGCTTTATATATTTTTTTACATTTACTTTGGATGTATTGTTACCTTACTAAGTATGTAGCGTACTGATCACATTCTTTTAATGGGTGTTGCTCATTCCTACGAGTAGAGGGCTCAGATATTTTTGTGTAGGTTGATGAGAACCCATTTGATGATTTTGCTACTTATGATGCTTTATGTGTAGAGGAGTAACTCTTTTGTATTAAGGTTGGGCGTATAGTCATGTTATCTAGTTATCTTTTTTAGATTCAAATACCTTTTGGGACTTTTAGTTCCTATAAATCCTTTTTGTACATTTTGATATTGTACTCGAAGTTAACCTCCAATGCTTATCTATGTTTATAAAAGATTATCCTATTCTATGTTTATCATGTTTTAAGTCTTAATTATTTTGACTTGTATTTGATATAAGGGCGGTATGCTTAGTTAGACTTATATCGAGTACAATAGTAATACCTAGCTATTTTGGTATTACACCACTAAAACAAATTTTTTTAGTACTAAGTTTTGGGTTGCTATAGAAAGTCCCAATGCTACCAGTCTTGCCACTTGCATGCACTTCCCATGCAAACTTCCCTATCTTCCACTTCAAATGAAATGCCCCAAAAATTCTAATTTTATTATTTATTATTAAATAAGATTTTATTTTTAAAATTAATTAAGTAAATTATTTTTACTAAACTAAAAGAAAATTTATTAGGGAAAATTAATAAGGAATTTTATAAATATGTTAATTAGAGGAAATTTGGGTATTTTTTAACTAATTAAAGATTTTAATTTGGGAATTTATTTAAATAAATTATTTTATTTAAATTAAGAAAGATAAAATAGTTCCTAATTAATGTTAATTTCATAAATAATTTAATTTATTAAAATTAGAGTGATTTATTAATTTAAAATGGAATTTTTGGAAAATCTTTTTAAAAATCCAAATTTAGCCTAAAAAGGGATTTAAATATTATTTTATTTAAATACTATTAATTTTATTTTTAAATACCCCAAATATATTAATTAATTTATCTAACCCAACCATCCTATTTCTATTTTTGCCCTTTTCCTCTTTCCTCTTTCCTTATTTTTGTTTCTTCATTTTTCCTTCTTTTTCTTTCTTCCTCTTTTCTTTTTCGTCTTCTCATCGCCTAATTGGGCTTGGCTTGCGGCCTAGTTTCCCTTCCTCTTTTCCTTTCCTCCACCGCAGCCCAGCCCACGCGACACCTTCCATTTTCCCTCTCCGCGCCACGCTTTGCTTGTCTTTCCTCCATAATGTGTTGTTTGACTTAAACGGCCTTAGCCCTGCTCCGAATTGCCCGGTTTACTCCCTTTTCTTTCTTTTCTTTTTACTCGAACCGCCAACTCGTCCCTTTCTTCTTCCTCCCTTCTCCACCATTGTCGAACCTGTGACCTCCTTCCCCCGAAAATGGCACCGCCAGCCACACGTGTCGTGACCGGCCTTTGTCCCGCTCATTTTCTCCCCCTCGATGCACACTCTAATTTGAAATGCCTCACTTCCCTTTTCCTCCCCCACGTTGCTCCCAATTTCCCTCGCGATGGTTTGGGCAAATGTTTGTGAATGACAAATATTTTTGAATAAAATATTAAGACACTAATATCTTAAAGTGGAAGATATTAAGATGGAACCAGCCGATCCACCGATTAGGAATAGTGGTTAGGGTTTTTACCCTATATGTGACCGATCCACCGGTAATAATAGTGGTTAGAACATGAGGTCCTATATGTATCCGGCCCACCGGTTATAATAGTGGGGGATCTCGAGCTCAATAAAGACAAACCAGAGTTGTCAATGCTATTAAAAGATACTAATTACTTACAGTAGAACACCATGCGAGTAGGAACCAAGCCGATCCACCGGTCAGGAATAGTGGTTAGGGTTTTACCCTATATGTGACCGATCCACCGGTAATAATAGTGGTTAGGGCATAATGCTCTATGTGTGACCGGCCCACCGGTTATAATAGTGGGGTGTTCCTATTTTCCCATGGATCTGATAAAAGGCATGGTGTGTATCGACTTTTGATAAAAGAAAGATTAAATGATTAATCTAGACCTTTTTGGGCCTTATGTGTGGACTTGTTGATTATAAGTTATGGATTTCACTTTATGCTTCTATGTATCATATGTATGGGTTGTAATTGTATGTGATCATTATCCTGCATGATTTAATGTTTTATATTCCGCCCTTAGTACTCGGTTACCTTACTCAGTACGTAGCGTATTGATCACCCGTTTCATGGGTGCTGCTCATTCCCATGAGCAGAGGGCCCGTCTAATCTATTGCAGGTAGGAGACACCTACTTTGATGCTATCAATGTCTATGGGACATCAGGAGAGGCAGAGTGATAGGTGGACTGGATCAATCTCTAGAGTGACGTGGTCGTTTCCTTCTTAAATTTATGACTCATGTTGTCTTTTATTATGTTTGAATTGTCGAAACGATTTTACTAATGTTGTTTAGTTATTATCTAGAAAAACAATAGTTGGTATTTAGAATTATGTAAGACTTGCGCGTACTCCGATTTTCATTTTTATAAATTTGGATTTTTATGGTATCATTAATAGTATTTTTCCTAGCCTTAGCACTTGGTACCGAAACGGTAGGAGTGAACCAGTCTAGTACTAAGTGTGGCGGTAACATCCCTAGAATTCACGAGTTTAAATTAAGTATTTTAATTACTTCCGCTTAAAAAAATATAGTGAATTTTGGGGTGTTACAAGTTGGTATCAGAGTGGTTGTTCCTTTGGCCACACTCGTTTTCGAAAATAAAATTTGTTTATGAAAATTTTATTAGATTTTGAAGTGTGTTTCGAAGACTTTTCGGTCTCTAATCTTTTAAGTTGATTTCGGGAAATGAAATGGATTTTGAAAGGTTTATTTGAATTTTGAAAAGAATTTCCGCTCTAATCAAAAACTCTTTCTGTTTTAAGTTTTGGAGTCGGCCACGGTGAGGAGTACAGGGGTAGATTAGGGTTTTCCTTTAGAAATAGGAAATTGTGTTAAAATAATCTCGAACCAGTGGGTTCGTTTCTAAAATATTTTCTTTGTTGTAGCAAAATGGCAGCCAATGGTAGGATCAACCGCCTAGAGGAAGCAGTCACCGCATTTTTAGAGTTCACCCAGCGGTATCAGGGCGTTGGGGAAGACTGGTTGAGGAGGGTTATCGGACATCGCCTTCCGACGTACTCAGGGGAGGAAGATCCAGTCGTCTTAGAAGGATGGATACGAGATATGGACCGCACGTTCGAGGCCGTGGACTGCCCACCAAACCGACGGCCTAACATCGCAGCCTTTTTTCTCCGGGGCATAGTAGACGCCTAGTGGGAGGAGTTCCGTACTATAGACGGTCCTCCAGCTACTTGGGAGGCATTTAAGACCGCCCTCCGTACTCGATTTTATCCCTATAGATTAAGGAGGGACAAACTTTGGGAGTTTATGCAGCTCACGCAGGGACCGATGATGGTTCACCAGTATTACACCCGATTTACAGAGTTGCTCCGATTCGCTCTAGGAATCGCCGCCAACGAGTCCATGGCAGTCTTCCACTTCGAACAAGGATTAAATTTCAGCATCAGCCGCATGATGGGTGTTGTGCCGTTTATAGACCTACCTAGTTGGTCCACGAGCAGGCCGCCATCCTTGGGAAGAGGAAGCTAGAAGCTCAAAGTTCCGGGAGCAGGAACCAGCCTAGGGTCAGAGAGTCCAAGAGGCCACCACCGAGAGATCACCATAGAGACCAAGGACCCCCACGAGGCCCAGTATGCAGGAGGTGTAGTCGGGTCCATCCAAGAAGGAACTGTACCGGTAGATTAATTAATTGCTTAAACTGTGGAAAGCTGGGACACAAAGCAGTAGAGTGTTGGAAGCCACCTCGATTCCAGTATAGTCAGGACCCATCATCTCAGCAGGGAGGAGCACTGATCCCTCGGCAGTAGGCCTATCAGCAGCACGAGCATGGCTCATCTCAGCAGTACTATCAGAGACCATCTGCTCCATCTGGTGCCCCAGCCCGAGAGATAGGGAGAAGACCACAAGGATCGAGGCCTTATCCTCAGAAGGGATACCAGCCAAGAAGGTGGCTGAATGTCATCAGTCAGGCCGAGGCAGACCGACAGCTGGATGTCGTTACCGGTATGTTCACCATTTATTCATTACAGCATATGTGCTATTTGATTCGGGTGCTACGTTGTCTTCCTTATCTTCTACATTTGCTGCTAAAGCTGGATTGTCATCATCTTCTAGAGTAGAATTATCTGTTATGCCTCCATCGGGAGATAAGATGGATTTTAGTCGAATATTTTCCGACGTGGCCTTAGATATAGGAGGGGTAGACTTCCTAGTAGATCTGATTGGAATGGAACTGAGGAAGCTACGTGGGAGACAGAGAAAGGTATGCGAGGAGCATATCTGGAGCTTTTCACTGTAGGCTAGAATCCTTTTTCCTAGTTTGTTCCTAAGGGGGGTAGTTTATATAGGCATTAACATTATTATGGTCTCCTTAGTCACTTAGAGCTTTCCTTCCCTAACCCTAAGCGCTCCCGAATACTTCGGGGGCAAAGTCTGTTTTTAAAGGGGTAGTGTTGAAATGCCCCAAAAATTCTAATTTTATTATTTATTATTAAATAAGATTTTATTTTGAAAATTAATTAAGTAAATTTTTTTTACTAAACTAAAAGAAAATTTATTAGGGCAAATTAATAAGGAATTTTATAAATATGTTAATTAGAGGAAATTTGGGCATTTTTAACTAATTAAAGATTTTAATTTGGGAATTTATTTAAATAATATATTTTATTTAAATTAAGAAAGAGAAAATAGTTCCAAATTAATGTTAATTTCATAAATAATTTAATTTATTAAAATTAGAGTGATTTATTAATTTAAAATGAAAATTTTGGAAAATCTTTTAAAAAATCCAAATTTAGCCTAAAAATGGATTTAAATATTATTTTATTTAAATATTATTAATTTTATTTTTAAATACCCCAAATATTTTAATTAATTTATCTAACCCAACCATCCTATTTCTATTTTTCCCTTTTTCCTCTTTCCTTTTCTTTCTTTCTTTTTCTTCCTTTTTCCTTCTTTTTCTTTCTTCCTCTTTTCTTTTTCTTCTTTTCCTCACCGAATTGGGACTGGATTGTAGCCCAGTTTCCCTTCCTCCGGCGCGGCCTAGCCCGCACGACCCTTTCCATTTTCCCTCTCTGCGCCGCGCTTTTCTTGTCTTTCCTCCATAACGCGTTGTTTGACTTAAACGGCCTTAGCCCCGCACCGAACCACCCGGTTTCCTCCCTTTTCTTTCTTTTCTTTTTCCTCAAACCGTCGGCTCATCCCTTTCTTCTTCCTCCCTTCTCCGCCATTGTCGAACCTACAACCTCCTTCCCCCTAAAATGGCGCCGCTGGCCACACGTGTCGTGACCGACCTTTATCCCACCCATTTTCTCCCTATTGACGCACACTCTAATTTGAAATGCCCCACTTCCCTTTTCCTTCCCCACATTGCTCCCAATTTCCCACGCGATGGTCGGGAAAATTTTAAAATTTATGCAACCCGATCAACCTCATAACCGTCCCATTTCTCACCGGCTTTGACCTCCTGGTAACCTCCACAACTCGAGCCTACCCTCCACTACTATAAATACCGCTCATATGGCTCAAAATCGAGCTTTCTTTTCCCGAAAACCCTAAGTGCAACTGGTGCACCACCGCCACTTTAGACACCCTGTCCTCCACCGTTAGCCAACCTCGCGCTTCTTCTTCCTCCCAAACTCTTCCCTGCAACACCCTCTAATTAACTAAACCATCCACATCCTTCGATTCTTCTCGCGCGGGCCTCCATAACTGTGCAAAGATTGCTAGTCCTCTCGCTAGAATTATTACTCAAAACCTTGAACCACCGTCCACCACCACATCCACCACTTCTTCCACCCTCTAAACCACTCAAAATCTCCTATGAATAAACTATGGCATGAGAATTAAGTGTATGTTTATGTTATTATTGTATGATATGGCCTTAAGACATGCATGTTAGGGTTGTAAAATCATGATGGGGAGTGTAACAAGGTGGTGTTAGGGTTTTGCATGAAATGGTATAGTGCTAGGGTTTGCATGGAATGGCATGGAGTTAGGGTTTGCATGAAATGGCATGATGTTAGGGTTTGCATGGAAGCATGTCTACGTGGAGTTAGGGTTGCTTATGAATTAGGGTTTGCATGGAAGTGTGGTATACGTGGATCTAGGGTTTGCATATGAATTAGGGTTGCATGGAAGTGTGGTCTACGTGAAGCTAGGGTTTGCATGTGGATTAGGGTTGCATGGATGTATGTCTACGTGGAGTTAGGGTTTGCATGGGAGCTAGGGATTGCATGGAAGTGTGGTACGTGGAGTTAGGGTTTGCATAGGAGCTAGGGTTGCATGGAAGTGTGGCTTACGATGAGTTAGGGTTGCATGGGAGTTAGGGTTTGCATGGAAGTGTGGTATGTGGAGTTAGGGTTTGCATGGGAGCTAGGATTGCATGGAGTTAGTCATGTATGTCTGGGCAAATGTTTGTGAATGACAAATATTTTTGAATAAAATATTAAGACACTAATATCTTAAAGTGGAAGATATTAAGATGGAACCAGCCGATCCACCGGCTAGGAATAGTGGTTAGGGTTTTTACCCTATATGTGACCAATCCACCGGTAATAATAGTGGTTAGGATATGAGGTCTTATATGTATCCGGCCCACCGGTTATAATAGTGGGGGATCTCGAGCTCAATAAAGACAAACCAGAGTTGTCAATGTTATTAAAAGATACTAATTACTTATAGTAGAACACCATGCAAGTAGGGGATACTAATCCACCGGTAATAATAGTGGTTAGGGCATGATGCTCTATGTGTGACCGGCCCACCAGTTATAATAGTGGGGTGTTCCTGTTTTCGCATGGATCTGATAAAAGGCATGGTGTGTATCGACTTTTGATAAAAGAGAGATTAAATGATTAATCTAGACCTTTTTGGGCCTTATGTGTGGACTTGTTGATTATAAGTTATGGATTTCACTTTATGCTTCTATGTATCATATGTATGGGTTGTAATTGTATGTGATCATTATCCTGCATGATTTAATGTTTTATATGCCGCCCTTAGTACTCGGTTACCTTACTCAGTACGTAGCGTACTGATCACCCGTTTCATGGGTGCTGCTCATTCCCATGAGCAGAGGGCCCGTCTGATCTATTGCAGGTAGGAGACACCTACTTTGATGCTATCAATGTCTGTGGGGCATCAGGAGAGGCAGAGTGACAGGTGGACTGGATCAATCTCTAGAGTGACGTGGCCGTTTCCTTCTTAAATTTATGACTCATGTTGTCTTTTATTATGTTTGAATTGTCAAAACGATTTTACTAATTTTGTTTAGTTATTATCTAGAAAAACAATAGTTGTTATTTAGAATTATGTAAGACTTGCGCGTACTCCGATTTTCATTTTTATAAAATTGGATTTTTATGGTATCATTAATAGTATTTTTCCTAGCCTTAGCACTTGGTACCGGAACGGTAGGAGTAAACCGGTCTAGTATTAAGTGTGGCGTTAACATCCCCAGAATTCACGGGTTTAAATTAAGTATTTTAATTACTTCCGTTTAAAAAAAATATAGTGAATTTTAGGGTGTTACTTCAAACCTCATGCAACAACCCCTTGTACCATAGCATCTTCACACCATACGACTCCATTTTTGGCTAACCTTTGTGCTGCTAAAGCCTTGCTCCACCGGAATTTCACATTCCCAACCATTTACTGCATGAATAGCTTATGTTCCTAGCCCTTACATCATGACTTTGTCACATGAAAATCTCCCCCGGGCAAGCTCCAATTTGCTGCCTTTTTCCTTTACAACTAGGTTTAGTTTTTGGTTGTTAACTTGTGGAATGTTGTATGTTCTAGTTGTAATATAATTTTTCTTAGGTTATTTTAGTTAAAGAAGGAGGGTTTTAGGAGGCTAAAATTTTGGTGTTAGGTTTGTTATATTTTGATACTTTTTGGAATTAAAAGGTAACTCATTTACCCTACTAAAATGTTAAAATTATATGAAAGCATATCAGAGTTTTGATATGTTAAGTTGTCATTATTGCCCTAATCATGTCTTGTTGTGTTGCATTGTCCCCCCTAATAATGCTAGCATAAAATTATGTATAATGAAGCATGTTAACTTTTTTATAATATTACGTGTACAAAAGCATGCTATAATATATTTAATGTCATGAATTAGTTATACATGATGTATATGTATGACATGATGGTTGAGCATGTTTACGCTAATTTCTGCATGATTATTATTATTTACATGCCCTATGGCTAGAATTTTTTTAAAGTGTACCATGTATATATTATTCCAACACACATGCTAACATGTATTCTATGATGTTAAATATGAAATCATGTGATTTATAATGAGTTAGATACGCATGTTCAAGTTTTATATGATTGCACATATGTAGGGATAAAATTGTCATTTGTTATGTTTTGTAACTTATTGTATGTTAAGGTGTTTTTAAAAATTATCATATGTTAACCTTTTCATAATAAATTGTTAATTAAAAAGAAATTTGCATTTTAAATGGATAATACCACTGTAATTTGTGTTTCAAGGGCATTTTTATAATTTATAACCTAATTTTCCTAAGTGTGAATAATTGGACATATGTTGGCTTTAGTATATTAATTAGGTTGACCTTAGTGTTGAATTTGACTTTGGGTTAGCTATTGACCTTAAGGTTGAGTTCAATAATTGGAAATAAGTAAAAGTGGTTAAGCATCAGAATTGGAGTTGTTTGTGTATTATGTGATTTCATGATCACTTTATGAAGATATTAATATTTAAAGTAAAAGATCTAAAGATCGAAAATGGTGGCTCTTTAGGGGTAGATATCCTTAAGATGTGTTTTAACCCATTATTTGGTTTGGATTTTTACTAGGGCGTTATAGTGCCCCAATCAAGTTTGATATCTTGCTCTACTTAGCTCTTCAGAATTCTTAGAGAGTATGCATACTTATGTATTAGGTATCTTTGTCAGTAGGGTATTGTATTTTTTAAGTGCTATCAGAGCACCTTATTATCCCTAGTTTGATAGTCAATAAGATATTGTGTTGCATTAGTGTGATGGTATGACTAGAGTACCTTGGTGTCTCTTGGTTGATATTATATTCCCTTGAGTAAATAAAATAAAATTCATTATTGTTGGTTTGGAATGATATTAGATTAGTGAGTTGGTAGTTACCCTTGTACCTACCTGCGTTTGGTAGTTAACTTTGTGTCCTCTACCTTCATACCCTATCTATAGTTGGTAGTTGCTTTCATGCCCTACCTATGGTCGGTAGTTACCTTTGTGGCTTACCTATGGTCAGTGGTTACCTTCATGCCCTACCTATGGTTAGCAGTTGCCTTTGTACCTTATTTGTGGTGCTTTAATTTTTTTTTTTGTTATGGATGTGGAAATTTCAAGATGTGTAAATTATGAGATGTGATGTGCTAATTATCGAAATGATTATGGATGGTTTGGTGTCTTCCCTTTGTGGAACACTCATAGAATATTTTTTTTTAACCTTTGTATTATAGTGTAAGTGCGATGGTATATTAAGCATGCGACCTTGCTGATAATTATGTATCTAACCTATTAGCGTATTTTTTTTTCATTACTTGTATGATTCAGTTTGTTTATACCATGATCTCTTGTGATACTTGCTATGTGCTCCATGCAACAATTGCATGCTTATTTTTGTATGGTATTTTACTCAAATTATTATGCTGATGGGTTCCATTTCATGATCATCTACCTATTCAATGGGCAATTGTGACTTTGTAAGGTTACTTATGACTTTAGCTTGGTGACTGATATTTTTAGAGTTTGAGAGTTAAGATTATCTTCTATTTTATTTTATTTTCTTTTTAACAAAAAACCAAACAAGTCATAATCATTAGTTACTTAAACCGTCATCCAATAATGAATTAAGCTACTATGTATAAAAACTTTGAAAGTGAACTAAATCGTGATTTTACTATTGAAAAAAATCTCAAACCAAACCAAATTATTTTCTAAATGTTATAAACCAAATCAAACCATAATTTTACAATTTAATTTGATTTATGATTTTTGCACTTTAGATCTTAATATTCAATATATGTGCTTTTATTACAAAGGAAAAATATATTCTTAAAATTAAAAAATCAAGTCTACTATTTTTTTTTACATATTTACAACTGTTCAAAAGTTAAAACTAAGTCATGTGCATAATCGAGATCAAATTAATTCTAGAACAATTAGGAGAAAAGGAAAAATGTTATGTAGATATATGATATATGAGAAAGAAAAAAAAAGTTAGAGTTACAAGTTAGAATTTACCGCCCGAAAATTACAAGTTATTACATAAAATATTTTTTAATTAAAAATTACATATATACATATATGCAATTTATACCCCATAATTTAATTCTTGAAACTATAACCAAACCATTTTTATAAATTCTAAACCAAATCATAATTTTTCAGATTACATAACATAATTTAGTTTTGTTTGGTTTATGATTTTGGATCGTACTATGAACACCCTAAGTAGGGTTTGTTCCAAGAAGAATGTGAAAGCTCTAACATAGTAAGGTAGGTTAAATTGTTTGCAACACCATTAACAATTATAGGAACATAGGTGAAATGCCCCAAAAATTCTAATTTAAAAAATTATAGTTAAATAAGGTTTTATTATAAAAATTAATTAAATAAATTATTTTTATTCAAATAAAAGGGAATTAATTAAGGAAAATCAAGAATGAAATTTATAAATATTTTAATTAGGAAGGAATTTGGGTATTTTAACTAATTGAGGATTTTATTTTAAAAATTAATTAAATAAATTATTTTATTTAAAATAAGAAGCAGAAAATAGTTCTAAATTAATATAAATTTTATAAATAATTTAATTGAAGAAAATTACAGTGTTTTGCTAATTAAAAATGAAATTTATAAAAAATCTTTCAAAAACCCTAAATTAGCCTAAAAAGGGATTTAATATTATTTTATTTAAATATTATTATTTTTAAATATCTCAAATATCCTAATTAATTTAATTAACCCAACCCACTATTTTTTCTTTTTCCCTTTTTCCTTTTCTTTCTTTCTTTTTCTTTCTTTTTCTTTCTTCTTCTTTTCTTTTTCTTCCTTCCCTCCCCCGACTTGGGCCTATGCACGGCCCAATTTCTTCTTTCATTTTCTCCTTCCCATGACCCACTTCTCCTCCTGCCACGGCCCGTTTCTTTCTTCTTCGTCCTTCGACACGACCCGTCCCCTAAACATAGCATTTTGATTAATTTTTAAGTAAGCCGTTACCACCTGTCGGCTATTCTTTCCTTTCGTTTTCTTCTTTTGTTCCTTGGACCACTGGTCTAGCCCCCCACCTTTCTTCCTCCTTTCTTCTTCCTTCCTTTGCCATCGACTGTAACTCCGCCACCTAGCTCCCTGGATTTTTGCCGCCAACCTGGCATTTGATCTAGCTAATCTTTCTTCTCTCTCCCTCGTCGATTCAATAGCCACGTCGACCCAACCAACCCTCCCCTATTCTCGTGCGATTTTTCCTTCTCCTTGACCTGTGCAACCATCCCTCTTGTTTGAATTTTTGCAGGCCAACTATCACCAGTCGATGCCATCTCCACCTGCCCTATTTTCCCAGAACTTCTCTGACTTCATCCACTTCTCTTTTCTCCATAAATACCCCCTTAAGCTGCCTTGTTTCGAGCTTTTGATCCCAACCCAAGAAATTTTACCCCTTACGCTGCCTCCCCTTCAGACACTATTGTCGCCGCCTCTGGCCAACTTTTCCACCCTCTCTGCCTACCAAACTAATCCTTGCACAGCCCTATAACTAACTACACCTCCCATATTCCTCGATTCTCCCTGCACAAGCCACCCCAGCTGTGCAAAGTTTGCTTCCCAACTAGCCCTTCCTTCCACCTCCGTTGTCTTTCGCACCACCCTTAGCCACCACTATCGCCACTGCCGCTGCTCCTTTCACCTTCCAATTTGTTCTGCAGGCCACCCTCTACCTTCCCCTACCTTTCTTTTCCTCTTTCTCTCTCTCCTCCTCTCTTTCTCTTCTTCTTCTCCATTCGGACACCACCACCACCACCGTACGCCGCCACCATTGGCTGCGCCACCACCCTCATTCAAATCCTCTCCCTCTATGCAGTCTTGAACACCCCAAATCCCACCTTCATTCTTTCTCTCCTTTTCCTAGCATTCAACTTTTTCGCTTTTCTTCTCTTTTTCCAGCCACCACCGCCGATGCCCCCTGTCACCACTAGCCTAAGGTTGAACCCTAAACCTCCTCAACCCTTTTTCATTATTTATACAAGCCTTAATCTATTTTATTTCATTTAGTCAAAATATATTATTATTATTATTATTATTATTATTATTATTATTATTATTATTATTAATGTTTTTATTATTATTTCTATTAAGGGTTGAAGTCCTATTATATTTTTATTTCAATTTTATTATTATTATTCTTATTGTTTCTATTATTACTATTATTATTATTATTAATATGTGATTATTATTATTATTACTACTACTACTACTACTATTTCAAAATTATTATTATTACAACTATTTTACTATTAGTGTTGCTATTATTATCATTATTGTTATGCAATTATTATTATTATTATTATTATTATTATTTTCATTGTTAGTATTATTATTCTATATAGGGCTGAAACCCTATTTTATTCTATATAGAGATTTTTGGTTAGGGGATGATTGAGGGTAAAAAATGCAGCAGGGGAAGGATGCGTGCGAGAGTGTATGTAGTGTGTATATGTATATAAAAATACAGAGGGTTAAGGTGATGGGTTGAGTGAGTGAGAAAGGAAGAGTGTTGAGGGGGAGAAGATTGGGGTACAACAGAGGGGTGAAAATAGTAGGGTAGGATAGAATTTGATTTATTTAATTTTAGGTTTAATTTCGATAGATTAGGGTACTGGGTAGAAAAATAATCTAGGTTAGGATAGGTGTAAGAAGGGTTGGAAAGAGTAAAATAATCAGAAATAAATTTTAGGAAATTATTTTTGGATTATTGATCAAAATATTATTAGTAAAATAATTTAGGATAAGATTTACGAGTATAAACTAGGATTAAATTTAATAATCTAATTTCTATCAAATTTTTAACCTAGCTAAGTTTATGCTTAAACCATCGTATTAATACGAATAATAATAATACTTTTAATATTAAACCTCCTAAAATAATAATTATAACTAATCATATAATTATTAATTTATAATTAAAGTTTTTAAAAATGGGGTATTGCACTAGACCCTAGGCTTAGGCCTAGTTTTCCTATGCTTAGGGTTTTCTCCTTGTTTAGATCATGGAGGTGAAGAAGAAGCAGATTATGATCTCTTTATGACATTTGTAGCATGGAAATAGTTACACATGGGAATATGGAAGACCAATTGGCGTAGGCTTTGCCAAGCCTCTCCTAGGTGTTGAAGTTTATAGACCTTTTGTTGGTCCATGTATATGTTGGACTAGTGAATCCCAAGTTTATGAGTACACAGTTATTGATCATTTTTCTAACACGTAGAGGGACATTAGGATTGATTCCATATTCTCCTTGACATTATATTGCCTTAATTGTATCTAATCATTAGTGTGATATTTGATAAGTGTTGTTGACTTTTCTCAAGACCTAGGACCATGACTTTCTCGTTACATAGATGAATACCTTCTGGTATGTCAGCACATTCTATTAGTATTCATGGAATTTGTATATAAATAATATATAGTTGTCGCTAGAGTTAAATTCTTATTCTTTCATGGTCTTGCGTTATCACATATGTTATAGTAGTCGACTACTGCTAGTATCCCAAATCAAAGATCTATCGAGTTGGCCTAAAATCTATTACCAAAAAACCCCTCGTATATTAATAACACAACTATATATAAACAAATGAAAAGACTTAGAGGCATATTATAAGAAGAAATTAGATTTTGTATTTACTAGGGGGAGAAAATGAGGGAATTTGGAAAATAATATCTTAAGGAAGGTAAAACAAGTATTTATAAATGTTGGCTATCAATATCTTCTTAACAAAAAATATTGAAAAAGAATCTTCTATAATGTTTGTAAAAATGTCTAGAAAATATCTTTTATATATCTATTCAAATATCTTCTACAAAAATTCTTAGAAAAATTCTTCTAAAATATATATATGTCAAGTCTTGGTCATTAAGACTTCAAATAGATATTTTTTTTAAATCTATTCTAGTTACATTTGTTTTTGCTTCATAACTAGACTTATTAACTCAGTCTTAATTTTTCTAGACACCTCCTATGTTGAGAAACCCTAACAAAACCTACTATAGTATGCTTTTGATACATTTTGACATTCCCAAAGATTAAAAAAGGGAGAAAAAAAAAAGACATCATAGTGGTTGTTTGAGATTCTTATCTTTGCTCCACTATTATTTTTTTGGTAATTAATTAAGAAATTTAATTACCAAAAAGAGAGAGCTAATACAATGTAGCACAACTACAAAATCACAAGGGGCATACCACTAGCCAAATTACATTGTCCATCTATCAATTCTCCTTAAGTAGTTCTTTATATGCACATTTGATGCATCACTAAAGCAAACAAAAATCTCAATAATAATAATAATCTATCTTATATTAGTTCTTAGAATCCTTTGTAGCAATTGGAAAATAACTATATTTATGCTAATCCATATATGGTAGAGAAGCACGTTGAAAACAACTCTCCATACCACCTTCTCTCTTTTCCCTTAAGTCATCCTGATCAGCCAATCCAAATAACTCTACCAATCTGTGACATGACTTTGCATTTTCAACCATCTCAGGGTATAGTTCCACAGAACACTTATATAGATGGTCAAGATCTTCTTCTTCATTTCAGCATACATCACACAAGCTATCCATAGTGATCCCCCACGTATATAGTTTTGATTTAACAGATAAAGCATTATGTAGATCAACCATACCAAGAATTTATGCTTTTTCAGACCTCTATGTTTCCAAACAAAGGAACTCCATGCAAATTTTGGCCTTGATGCTCTGAAGGCCTGATAAACCAGGTTGGTACTTAATTTTCTAGAGATACAACACTGGCCATAATAGGTTTGGATCTGGTCTCGAACCCTTAGCAGTTGCTTGTACATCCAAGAGTACTTGGGTTTCTCTTCAATTGGCCATAGAACTTAATTTTCAGGTTGCTCCATTATTATGTCATAAAATTCTTGTGGTTAATTGTTTCATCATTGAAATGATTAAAGAGGAATGAACTTTCTATTGTTTGATTTGAGAATTTTGGATCAATGATGAATAATAACACAATTTATTGACATACAAATATTCCTATTGCAGAGGTATAGATGATTTGGGTTTGATTGGCGATATATGGAAAATGGTAAAAATAGGTGAAGGCGTACGGTATCATACAATTTGGAGTGGAAAGTGGCCTGTGAAAATCGTAACAAATAGAGAAGAACCAGCGAAACTTGTCCTTGAACAAACTTTATGCTAGTTAGAGTGTGCAAGTAAAGGTCGATCAACCAGCTCCACACTTCTTAAAAGTATCAACTTTTAAGCTTTGGATTTGATTTGGCTCTTCATTAGTTTAGCTGCTCTTTGAATACTTGATGATTACTGCATATTCCTAGTGATTACAGTAGTCATATTCAATGATTGCTTGGGAATTATATACAATAGTTATATATTTTTTTTTATAATTCTAACTATAATACCCCTGATTTCACTGTTAGAAATTTGTCTAAAACACTCAGTTGCTAAAACTAAAACAAAATATCGGAAAATGTCGGCACCGCATCTAATACATATGAATACAAGTTTAGACACTATTGTTTTATATCTATTGAATGCAAGGCTAAAACAAACTTAACAAACTTAAATGATTAATGTTGGACTCATGAAGGAGATAAATTGTTTCGTTGTTACAAATTAAACTTGCCTACACCCATAACTTATGGCTCTAGGAACTTCATTCTACTATCTCTATGTTTAGAGGCTTGCATGAACAGGTCCGTCCGAACTTACCGATTGTATCAAAAGATATGCCCGAGCCTGTTCGCTCTAACAAAGGATCTTGATAAGGATGTGGCACCGTACTTTCGGAAGGCCTATAAAGTTTTATATGATAATCTTAGCAGCTTGTCAGCCAAGGGCGGGCGTTAGATTTTTTTGCATCAGCACTTGATTAGGCTAGAATAATTTTCCTTGATGTTAAACCAGTACCTTCTCCTTCGCATTTTATAAATTTCTGGGAAGATGAAAGGTATATAATATTGCCATTTGACTGCCGTGCTTTTAACCACCGGACTTGTTATTGTCTTCGTATAAAAACCCATAGTCTCTTATTGTCCATTTTGCGTGAGACTTGGGAATTATCTGTTATAATTAAATTCTTGCCCTCTTTCATCCAGGAGGTACTTATTCAGACATGTTAATCTATTTCATGTCATATTGTTACTCAAATGATGTTGTCTCTTTTAATTAGTACAATCACTGTGCAACATCCATTGCTTGCCTGAAGTAATTCAGCATTTACATGTAAACAATCAGTTACACCGGCTGCTTTGTTCCATTGTTTTAGGGTTGGCTTGTTTCCCTTACGATGTTCGTCTTCCCGGCCAGTAGACTCCTTGGATCCAGCTAACACCTGCATACATGTTCATACGGTCATCATCTGCTGCAATGTTAAAGGTTGGTGTGGCAGAAATGAAAGTTTCTGTTACAAGAACGGGTGGTTTTGTTGTGCTACCTGCGTATTTTGGTCATTCAGTTTGTAAAGATTCTTTTGAACATCTTTTCGATGAAGGATAGCAGTTTCTTGGCCTGTGTTTCAAGTACGTTTACACATTATTGGAGGTGTTAGTATTCTCGTTTGCTAGTTCCTTATGTTGCTTGCTTCTTGGAATCAATCTCAAAGAAGTTAATGCAGAGTGATCTTTCTATTTGTCTTTTTGACAGTATTATTCTTGATACATCTGCATGGGTGGTGGGCATCAGTTTCTAGTTGGCCTTGTGCCAGTCCTACCTTCGTCATCAATCAACAGGCTGTTTCCCGAAGTAACCAGTGTGCTTAGTGTGTTATGCAACCTCTTCATGCTATGCTCGTATATGTATAGTTCAGAGTTGTAGCTTTCTTGGGGCACTGTGGGCACAAGTAAGGGCCTTCAATCATAGGAACTTCGGATTTCAATTGTGTAATAGTGTCTGCATATATAAAATGAATATTTGCAAAGTTATGGTAGGCCAGAGGTGTAAGAGTAGACGACAGGGAAGCCAGGACCCTTGCTTTCTCTCTACTTCTCCCATTGACCCCAACAACTGTCAGATTCTGATGAAAAAAACGTGTTGCAGATGGTAGTTGTTTATATTGGAATAGGGATCCTTTTTGAATGCCTTTGCTTTCTGCTTGAACTCTTTTATGCCTTATCCCTCCGCATCCAAGAGGGTGGGGAGACGTGAAATGAATTTTAAGGCTTATGCGCATTCTACCCTGTCTGTGGATGCTGCTTCTGTGCCTTGTATTTTGCTTGGCGTAGGATGTTGCTTGGATGATATATATATAGCAAGATTGCATAGCTTGAAATTAGTGGAATTTACTTCGAAAATCCATAGTAAATATTTTTTTTTTGTCTCCTTTATGTCGGTAACTATTTGACGCGTCCGATCTTTCATCACTCTTTCACTCGGCTACAGGGACCATCATCATGTTTCGTCTAAGGTGACCATCATCATATCCGATCTAGGTCCCCAAAAGTCGTATGGTATGGGATGGTTCATGGTTGGGAACCACCTCAATATGTGATTTACTTTAATCGCAAGGACACGGTTTTCATGCAGCACTTAAAAGGATCCTCCTACATGAACGAGGATATAATTTTTTTTTTATATTTAGACTATCGAAAAGATTATCGGAAGAATTATTTTTAAAATATAAAAATTACAATAAAAAATAAACACTCAAGAATAAAGAAATTTAAAAGATTAAAATCAGACTATAAAAGACAATGGCTAAGATTATGGTTAAAATTTTTTTTTAATTTATAATACGCTAAATAGTCTTACAGATTCTAATTTAAAATTTGTACTCATTGTATCAACATGAATAATTATCACTACGGTTTTTCAAGCCGCGACGATCTTTTATTAATTATGAGTCCAATTATCTCTATCCTTGGTTTATATAATTGTCAAAGCAATAAATTCAATTATTCCCCCTATTTTTTTTGTAGAAATTAGATTAACGTCTCTCAACCTATTAATTTCTAATCTCTAATTTTATTATGTAGATCTACTAACCATTTCATCTTTCGATATCAATGAAAAAAATTGATTAATCTTTTGACTAAGATATTTAACCATAATATAATGCACACGATTACAAAAACAAATTAGAACATATGCAATAAATTCAACATATCGAGATCTGGGAATTCTCTCTTCACCTTAGTGTTCGTTTGGTATGGGGATAATAGGGGTAGAAAAATTACCCCCATATTTGATATATCTTATATAATCTATTTAAAATTAAATATTTTTATTCTAATGAATACCCATTTTAGATCTTAATTTAATCTAAAATAGGTATTTCATTAAAATATATTTATTATTATTAAATACTTAATATAAAAGATGCAAAATAGAGAAGAAAATTTTCCACCCCCTATTACCCCCATACCAAACAAGCCCTTAGCATGAGAAAATTAGCCACACGTACTTGCAAAATCAAGGTTGTTCATCATGTGGCAAAAGATAGAGTGATATATAAAGCAATTGATAAATAAACCTTGAGATTACAATTTGGGTGACTCCGATCCATCGTCCTTGATTTGAAGTTGAAGAGAAAATAATGGAATTGATGAAGAAGAATTGAGATGGGAGATGGGAGAAGTGGTGATGAAAAGTTTAACTCTTCTCTCAAGGGGGCTAAAATTGATCCCTTATGTCGCTAACCCTAACTCTCTATCCAGCCTCAGATCAACATAAGTCGGTCGTGTTATTCTCAAACTCGACGGCTCTTGACAACCTTGTCAATTTTTAGTGTTTTAGCCATAACTTCTTCGTTAGACTTTCATTTGGGTTAATTTTTGATGTGTTGGAAAGATAACAAGAAGATCTGTAAGTTTTATGTTATCATATTTCCAAATTAGGATTGCATCATGTTTAAATATGCATATCTTTCCACCCTTGCATACTTTGATTACTTATTCTTGCTTCTCATTTGTTCCAATTATTGTGTTGTATCTTCTTTTGATCCCACTATCTTCAAATACTTATAAAATATAATCAAAATCGGTACTCAAGAACAGTTGAACACAAGTATGTAAAATTTATCACATAATTATATTAAATATTTTCATTAAAGCTCTAATTGATTAACATAAATCATACCTATCACTCTAACCAGGCGTTGATTTCTCTTTTGGTTGACTATAACTAAGAGACTCTTTACTTGAGTTCGCATGAAGCATCTGGCTTTCACTACAGATACCATTTGCAATATATGTCATCAACAAGTGGAGGCAATGAGACATATATTCTTTGAATGTGATTTTACTAAGAAGGTCAGATAAAGCGGGCAGTATAATCCTTCATGAGATCAAATTTGTAGATGGCTTACGAGAGAAATTTAAGGGCCTCCAATCAGAAAGAATTTTTTATAGCTTTAATTACCATATGATAAGAAATCAGGTCTATCAATCACAAGCTATAATATTAGAGTAATTTTTACACGAATTTTTGTATTAATATATGATCCATTATAAGATCTATGTATTTTATACCAAAGAGTTTATTATAAAGCCATATATACAAGAATTTGTCCTCTTTATCTTAGGGTTTCTTTTCTTGGAAAGAAAAATAATTTAATTCTATCTATCATGCAACATTGTCACTTATGGTCAATACGTGTCTGCCAACTTGTCTGTCTCCGCCGTGGATGCATCTTTATGACCTCCTTATAGCTCTCGTGACGTGAATTGTAGGGAGTTGGATGAGTTGGGCTGCTTTTTCTGCTTAACGATCGTAGTACATACGTGATTTATTTGTCCTTCAGCCGACTTTCTTCTATTCATTCATTTTAGTGGCCCACTTGCGATGATTTAATCAAAGGACATCAAGATTCAAGGGGTTATTGGGCCTCCCAAATCATTGGACAAGGTTTGTTATATACAATTGTACATAATATAAGGCAGGTGACTACTACTACTTAATTAAGAGGAAGATGTGCAGTATTCTTTATATCTAGAGGGAAAAAAAAAAGAACCTCGATTGACTGTTTACTTTGATATTTCATCTAGTGACTGGCCAAATCCTTCTAGAAGTATAATTCTATAATAAAACTAGTAGTTTTTTTACAAGGTAAATTTGTTTTCCTTCATTTATTCATGCTTCTTTGGAGTTAGGACAAAATACCTTATCATGATAAAATATCGTGTCTTAATTTATCTTATATGTTATTTGAAAAAAAAAATTTATCAAAATTAGTTATGTAAAATAATTATTTACTTTTAAAAATTTTCAATAATTTTTTAAATAAATAATTAACTTAAATAACTATTTTTAATAAATATACTCAACAAATATTTAATAATTATTTTTTTGCTGCAGTTACCAGAATCGTTCCTTCGTGGTGTGAGATGGACTGACAGTAGCGGCGTTGGTGCTAAGATTATAATATGGATTTCTTCCTTCTTTTATATATATATATATATATATATATATATATATATATATATATAGGTTCTTCCAAAATCCTAAACCAGTAGCCTTGGGTGGAGTACCCTCGTAAGTAACCTTAAATACTTGCCTGTTTCAATGTGGAACATGAACTTGATAGTTCAGTAAAACATCTGGAGGATCGTTGGACTGAATGAGCATTTAGTCATTTTTCTGCAGTTTGCTTCTACTGAGGTTTTTAGACCGGTTCTGTGTACGTCCAGTGGTGGAAGTTTCTCGTTGATTGGTCGATATTGATAAAAAGCATTGACCAAAAAAAAAAACTACAATTTTTTGTTCAGCCTACTAATCTTGCCATATGATTCTACATGCCACTGAATCAATTGAATATATTGTTGAAATAGATTATAATATGATTATTTGATTTGTCTTTGAAAATTATGATTAGTATTGGTCACTAATTATTTGATTCGGTTGAAAAATCTTAACTAGTAATATGATGGTTACTAGTTGTTTGTTTAGAAAATTTTAGTTCTAGTTATTTCTTGCCTTTAGATTTTTTAATTAGTAATTAATTTAATTTATTTGATAAGGGCATCACTAAAGATTAATATCACATTAATAATTTCTATTTAAGGTAAGTTATGCACGTGACTTTATTGATAAAAATTACCGAAATTACTTTTGGCATAATCAAATTTACATGGGCGACATGTGGAAGACGAACTTTGGTTGGGAGATTTAAAACTCTTTCACTGATGCGTCGATTCAAGCAACCGAAAAATACCAAAGTGCTCTTTTATTTTCATAATTGTGGTAACAAACGAAAATTTTAAAGATATGCACCGCTTATAGGGATCATGACTTTATAAAATACACAACTATTTGTAAAGAACAAGACTTTCACCTGCTACATACTTTTTTTTTTGGGACAAATACAAAGGTTTTAAATAGTCTCTTTTGTCGAAAATTGTTTAAAAAAATTTTCCAACGATAATATATCTCTTATATTTCTTTTTCTATTCTTCTCTTTCTAATTAAATACTTGCATAAAATTGAGTTCGTCAGAATTTTATTAAATTAGAGTGTAATTTTTTTATAGGAACAAAAATATACTCCATCCTAAAAAATAAATATTCACAACCTTGGGCATTAGAGGAGGGATTTATCTTAAGGACATGCCGTGAATTCGGTGGACTCGGATATTAATTTAATTTTCTAATTTTTATCTTTTGTTATTATTTCAATTAATAAGGTACATATGTTATATTATTATCATTATTATTATATTCATCAATAATCATTATTTATTTATTTTAATACCACATAATTTCTACACTATAATTAATATTTATTTCCAACATTCTTAAGACATGTTTATAATTACTTTTCCCTATTGGTTATGGCATAGAACATTGGTATTTATTTGATAAATAGTTATACCTTGTCTTATTTACTCCCTTATTTTATTTATCATATTTCTATTTTTGTAACACAGATGGCTTCGTCTGCAAATTTAGTTAAAAATCTAACAAGCAGAGTATGTGTTAGTGAAAAAACTGCCAAAATTTAATAAGTTCGATTTTAAGTGTTTGTAATAGAAAATATTTTTCTATCTGACTATATTATATTTGGCCTAGTATCTCAATGAGTATCCTCATAAACTTGGTGAAGGGGGTACCGATGTAGTTAATGTGGTTGTAGTGCATGCATGGAATCATTATGATTTCCTGTGAAGGAATTACTTCTCAAATGGATTGGGAGATACATTAAATATTGTGCACTCAAGTGCCAAGACAGCAAAGAAACTTTGAGATTCATTGGATACCTAGTATAAGATGGAGGATGAGGGGATAATAAATTTTATTATTGGTCAATTTTTGGATTATAAGATGGTAAATACCAAGTCAATTATATCCCAAGTGGAGAAGATTCAAGTTATTATTCATGATATTCATGCTAAGGGTAAGTCTCTTAGAATCATTTCAAGTGGTTGTGGTAATTGAAAATTACCACTGCTTTGGAATAATTTTAAGAATTATCTCAGGCATATGCATAATGAGATGAAAATTGATGACATCATTATCTGTTTGAGAATTGAGGAAGATGAGTGGAAGTCTAGAGGCTCAAATCTGATATTATCTAGAGCTAATGTGGTGGAAAATTGGTCAAAGAAGAGCAAGAAAAGGAAGCACCATAGAGATGGATATAGTATAGGATCTAATATCTCCAAGAAATTTAAGGGGAAGTGCTATCAGTATGAAAAATAAGAACATTGTGCAAAGGATTATCATAATCCAAATAAGTCCAAGAAGAGCAACGTTCAAGCGAATGTCATGGTGATAGATATATTATATAAAGGTTTTGATGTTGTCAATCTCTCGGTAGTGGTGTTACAGTGCAATCTCATTAGTAATGCTAAGGAATGGTGGGCAAAAACTAAAGCCAATTGCCATATATATGGTAACAAGTGGTTGTCCTCAGAGTATTAATCTATTGAAGATGATGAAGAACAACTCTCTATATGAAATGCTTCATCTTTTAAAATGATTGTTCATGTACCAAAAATCCAGAAGAATTTGGTTTTGGGATCTCTACTTAGTAGAAATGGTCTAAACTTACTAAAAATGAAATGTTTATAGGAAATGGTTATCTTAATGATAGAATTTTTTAATATAATAATAATTAGTGTTTCTTATTCTTATATGCCTGAATCATTTAATATTTGGTATGAACAATTAAGACATGTTAATTATGACATGATTCATAGATGAATAAATTTAGATTGTCTGCGTAAACATGAATTTGATCCTAAACATAAATGTGAAGTATGTGTTGATGCCAAGATGGCAAGAAAACCCTTTCATTCTACCAAAGAGGAATTTGGAACTTCTAGATTTAATTTACATGGATGTATTTATTTAAATTTTATGCAAACTAGAGGTGGCAAACACATATTTTTATTAATTTTATAGATGATTGCATAGGCTGCTGCTATTTTTATTTTTTATGAATCAAGGATGATGTAATTGAAGTATTTATACACTACAAAGTAGAAGTTGCGAATCAAATTGGTAGAAATATTGAGGCAATAAGAATAGATAGAGGAGGTGAATACAAATACCCTTTTAAACACATTTGTTCAAAAAATAATATTATTCACCAAACTACTGCTTCATACTCGCCTTAATATAATGGAATTGTAGAGTGTAATAATAGGACATCGAAGCACATGATGAATGCTTTGTTGATTAGTTTGGGATTACCACAAAACATGTGGAGGGAAGTACTGATATATGCAAATTTTATTCTTAATAAGAAAACCCACAATTTTCATATGAGTTATGGAAATGTCACATACCTAATTACAAATAAATTAAAAGTGTGGGGGTTTGGAAAAGGTAGCAAGTCCAAAGTTAAAAAGGGTTAATCAAGGACTGAAAATCATTAATTGTGTATTCATTGGTTATGCACATAATAGTAGTGCATATCATTTTACTATTCCTAAATTAGAAGTTTCTAATATTCATGTCAATACTATTATAGAATCAAGGGATGATACATGTTTCAAAAATATTTTTCCTTACAAAATAAAAAATGATTCAGTTTCACTAAAGTGGATAATAGATTCTATTAGTAATGGGAACAAAGAAGTCGATCTAAATAAACCTTGACGAAGTAAGAGACCTAAGATTTCAAAATTGTTTGGACCGGATTATCTGACATATTTGTTAGAAAATGAGCCTCAAACCTTCAAAGAAGTTATATCTTCTTCTGAATCTATTTGTTGGAAAGAATCAATAAATAGTGAAATTGAATCAATCATGTAAAATTATACATGGGAAGTGGTAGACATACCTCCTAGGAAAAAAGCCCTAGGAGGTAAGTGGATATTTAAGAAAAAAGTAAATGCATATGGTTCAATTGACAAATACAAGGCTAGACTTATAGTTAATGGCTACCAGAAAAGGGAATATGTTGATTTTTTTGACACGTATTCACCAGTTACAAGAATTATATCTATACGTATGTTATTATCAATAACAATTGTAAAAGAATTAGAATTACATCAAATGAATATAAAATATAGTGTCTTAAATGATGAACTAGATGAAGAGATTTATATAGAATAACTTGAAGGGTTTATTGCTCCCGGTTATGAGAAAAATGTTTTTCAACTTATTAAATCCTTATATGGATTAAAGTAGGCTCCCAAGCTATAGCATGAGAAATTTAGATAGTGTAATATTGTCAAATGGCTTCAAAAAAATGAGTTTGGCAAATGTGTTTATGTTAAAGATACTCATAAAGTATACATCATAGTATGTCTACACGTAGTTGATGTGCTCATAATGGATAGTAATAAGGAAATCATTAAAACTACCAAACAAATGCTCACCAGGTGTTTTGATATGAAAAATATGGATCTTGTAGATGTTGTATTAAGAATTAAGATTTTTAGAACATCTAATGGGATAATATTGTTTAAATCTCATTATGTTGAGAAAATACTTGACTATTTCAAGGAGCATAATATTAACCCAGCTAAGACACCATTAGATGTGAATGTTCATTTGATGAAAAATATTGGTGTCAGCATCTCACAATTGGAATATTCACATATAATAGATAGTATCATGTATCTCATGAATTGCACATGGTCATATATTGCTAATGTAGCTAATAAGTTAAATAACTACACCAATAATTTTAGTAGGGGAAATTAGAAGGCAATCATTCAAGTTTCAGGATATCTAAAGCATACCAAAAACTTTGGATTGCACTACAAAAGATATCTTGTAGTGGTAGAAGGTTACATTGGTGCCAATTGGGTATCATATTCCAAGGACTCTAAGTCTAATAGTGGATATGTATTCATACTTGGTAGTGGTGTAATATCTTGTAAGTCATCAAAAGAGACGTGTATTGTGAGGTAGATGATGTAATATGAATTTATTGCTTTAGATAAATCATGGGAAGAAACTGAGTGGATCGTAGACTTCTTAGAAGATATCACTTGTTGGAAAAAACCTACATCTCTCATATGTATCCATTGTAATAACCAATATGCAATTAGTAGAGCATAGAATAAGATGTATAATGGTAAGTGTAGCAGCTCGATTTTTATGAACCAAAAAACTTCATTTAGAGAGTTATGTGCAGAAGCTAAAACAATAAAATAATGTATGGTACCGTCATACTTAGTAAAAGTCCGATTACCCTTACCATTCTCATGACAAGTCCTGAGGCTAAAATCATTACTCCGTTTATATTAATAACATGATTACAAGAATTAGAATAGAGAAAACCTCAGATAAACATGGTGCTAAGTAAAAGTAACATCAACGGTTCACAAAACTCAAAGAGAGAAAATATAGGAGGACATAAAGGTCAAATTACAACCGGAATTAAAATAATAAAATAGGCATCAAATAGTCCTTCACTCTCAAGTTGAACTACAACTTTGACTGAGCTCAAAAGCTATGTAACATCCCAAAATTTACTATTTTTTTTTAAAACAGAAGCACTTAAATTAAAACCTGTGAATTCTGGGGATGTTACTGCCACACTTAGTACCAGACCGGTTCACTCCAACCGTTCCAGTACCAAGTGCTAAGGCTAAAAAGGATATTTATACTTAATCAATACTTAAACCAAGAGTTCATAAAAAGAACTAAAAGGATCATAACATAGAAATCAGAGTACGCGTAAAGAGAATCATAAACCAGAGTGCATTATAAAAATTCCAAAAAGGAGAAATAAAGTTTACAACCAATAAAAGTTTTGTCTCAAATACTCAATACAAAGTAATAAATCATAAAAGGAGAAATCTAATACAAAAAGAAATAATATATGGAAATAAAATAGCATGGAGAAGAATCCGGCCACGTCACTCCTGATCATTGAACCAAGCCCATGATCAATACTCAGCCCCGTCTGATGCCTCATAGACATCGAAGGCATCTAAATATGCATCGCCCACCTACAAAAAATCAGAAGGGTCTTCTGCTCATGGGAATGAGCAGCACCCATAAAAAGGGTGGTCAGTACGCTACGTACTGAGTAAGGTAACCATTCACTAATGTAACACCCCCAAATTTACTACTGAAAAATTTCGTTTAATTAAAAGGGTTTAGCAGAAGCGAAAAGATAAAACCGTAAACTCGGGGGCATTACCGTCACACTTAGTACCAGATCGATACACTCCTACCGTTCCAGTACTAAGTGCTAAGGCTAAATAAGGTTAACATTAAACACGAATCATTAATAAAACACAAGTCATACAGAAATCAGAGTGCGATTTAGGATTACAAACCAAAGAGTACGTGACTAGAGTTTTTCAAACATAAAGCATAGTACAAAAACACAACTAAAATGTGATAATACAAGGTCCAATAAAAGAAATAGAGTCCAGCCGAGTCACTCTCGATCCCCAAGTCAGGTTTAGGCTCAACGCTCAGCCCCACCCGATGCCTCGTAAGTGTCGTAGGCATCAAAGACGTCATCCCCTACCTGCACAAGCTCAGATGGGTCTTCTGCTCGTGGGAATGAGTAGCACCCATGAAACGGGCGATCAGTACACTACGTATTGAGTAAGGTAACAGATGCGCTAAGGCCGACACATAGAGCACATAGCATAGGAATGAGCATGTAGGCAACACACAATGATACATGTAATAAGGCCTGGTTACTTTTCAGGTAACTTATTCTTTATTCCTCTTAATAATATGTTCATTCCACACATACTCTTTAATAGTCCATGTGAGTGCGGGAACCCCACTATTATAGCCGGTGGACCGGAATACATACAGGGAAGAACGCTCCTGACCACTATTATTCGCCGGTGGACCGATCTCCAGGGCAGAACGCTCCTAGCCACTATTATTCGCCGGTGGACCGGTTTGGCCCCGACTCACATGGTGTTTCACTGTAAGTGCTTAGTGTATTTCCCATGACTTAGATTCATTACGTTTGGTTTGTTGAGCACGGAATCCCCCACTATTATAGCTGGTGGACCGGTTATCATGCAGGGCAAAACGCTCCTGGCCACTATTATTCGCCGGTGGAACGGTCTCCAAGGCACCCCGGCTCCTGGCCACTATTATTCGCCGGTGGACCGGTCTGGGCTCGGCTCAACAATCTTTCTCTTTAAGTGATTAGTATCTTATCCGTATCTTATTAGATAACATTACACCCTTGACATGCATGTCATCAACGTTCTACTTCTATCCTCTCAAGGGGGCTCGTCCCATATTTTGAGATTAAACATTCTCACATGCATGTTCTAAAGGGTCATAACACACTACATCACATTCCACAACATTTCACCACATATACATATCAACATATACAATAAGAAGGCACATAATCATACCTTAATTCCAAGTTGCTCCATACATAAAATAGTTAACTAATAGCACATGATACACAACACAACATTATACAAGGAATCCAAGCATATAATACACATAACACACATAAGGCATTAGTTACACCCTTAGCTAAAACGACACCAGTCTTGGAGCACGCTCCTACGCGTCCTTAGGGTTTTGACTGGTCTCACCTATATGAGGAAAAAACTAAAGATTAGATTCCCTCCTACCAAAAATACTATTATTTCCTAATTTATTCTAAGATTATGTTTTTGATAAAATAATAACATATTAATAATAATGACATTAACTAATTACTAATTTTGCTAAAGATATAATAAATAATAGTAATATAGTAAAAGTTGATAATATAAGGTTTGAAGACTTTACCCTAATAATAATAATAAAGATACTAATAATAATAATGATAATAATAATAATAATAATAGTAAAAAAAATAATAATAATACTAAAAATACTATTACTAATAATAATATGGTTCGAAATAAATGGTGGAATAAGGGCTTCGACCCTTCACCAAAATAACACTAATAATAATTTTAGTAACATTGATAATAATAATAATAATAATAATAATAATAGCATAAATCGAAAGTAAAGTAAAATAGGGTTTCGACCCTACTTTAAAATAATAATAATAATAATAATAATAATAATAATAATAATGATGATGATGATGATGATGATGATAACACATAATACTAATACTAATAATAATAATAATATTCAAAATAAAAATAGAATAGGGCTTTGGCCCTCAATATAAATAACAATAATAACATTAGTAGTAGTAGTAGTAGTAGTAGTAGTAGTAGTAGTAGTAGTAGTAGTAGTAATAGTAATAGTAATATATTTAAATTATTAAAATAAAATAAATAAAGCTTGAATAAATGGTGAAAAGGGGTTGAGAGGGTTTAGGGTTCCACCTTAGATTGGTGGTGACAGGCGGCACCGGCAAGTGGCGGCGGTGGCCGGAAAAAGAGAAGAAAATAGGAAAATTTGAGGGATGGGAAAAGGAGAGGGAGAATGAATGTGGAAGTAGGGGTGTTTGTGACTGTCTAGATGGAGAGGAGTAGAATGTGGGTGGCGGCGCAACCAATGGTAGTGGCGCACGACGACAGTAGTGGTGGCCAAAAGTGGAAGAACAAGAGAAAGAGATGGGGAGAGGGAGGAAGAGGAAAAGAAGAGTAGGCGGAGATAGAGGAGGGTTTGCAGGTGTTTTTGGGAGGTGTAAGGGGCAATGGTGGCGGCGGAAATGGTGGTTAAAGGTGGTGCGAAGGGCGGCGGATGGGGAAGAAAGGGCTGGTTAAGGGGCTTCTTTGAACACTCGGGGTGGCTCGTGCAGGGAAATCGAGGGAGATTGGAGGTGTAGTTAGTTAGAGGGCGGTGTAGGGAGTACTTAGGTGGGAGGAGTGGGCGGCGGTGTTGGCCGACGGTGACAGGGCTAGCGTCTAAAAGGGCGGTGGCAAAAAGGGATTATTTTTCTGGGTTTGAAAATAAAACTCGATTCCAGGGCTAGTAAGGGGGTATTTATAGAGTTAAAGGAGAGCTAAAGTTAGAGGGGAGGCGGGAAAATTGGGGCGGGGCGGTTGGGGCTCACCGACGGCGATGATTGGCTGGCGAAGTTTAAAACGTGGCAGGGTGAGTAGCTGATCAGGGAGGAGGGAAAATCTCGCGAGAAGAAAGGAAATTGATTGGGTCGAAATGGCTGTTGAATCGGCGAGGGAGAGAGGGGGAAATGGCCGGTCAAATCGGGTGGCTGGTGGTGATATTCTCAGACAATTGCAGGTCAACGGGGGAAGGGAGCAAGAAGAAAAAGAAGAAGAAGAAGAAGGGGGACGCATGGATCGGGCGGCCAAGAAGAAAAGAAAGAAAAGAAAAGAAAGAGGAAAATCGGACTGGACGACGGCTAAAAAAAAGGACGAAATGCGGTGTTTAGGAGATTGGCTGCACCAAAGGAGAAACAAGGGAAGGTTTGGGCCGCGAGAAGACAAGCCTAGGTCGCCGAAGAAGAAAAGGAAAAGAAGAAGAAAGAAAAGGGAATAAAAAGAAAATAAAAGAAAGAAAGAAAAAGGAAAAAGGAAAAGGGAAAAAAGAAAAATAGTGGGTTGGGTTAATTAAATTAATTAGGATATTTGGGATATTTAAAAATAATAATATTTAATTCCCTTTTTAGGTTAAATTAGGATTTTTTTGAAAGATTTTTCCTTAATTCCTTTTAATTAGAAAATATCTCTAATTTTCTTCAATTAAATTATTTATAAAATTCCTATTAATTTGGATCTATTTTCTCCTTTTTTATTTTAAATAAAATAATTTATTTAATTAATTTCTAAAATAAAATCCTTAATTAGCTAAAATAACCAAAATTTTTCCTAATTAAAATATTTATTAATTCCTTCTTGATTTTCCCTAATTAATTTCCTTTTATTTTAATAAAAATAATTTATTTAATTAATTTTTCTAATAAAACCTTATTTATCTAAAATTCTTAAAATTAGGTTTTGGGGCATTTCAAGCTGACCTGTAAAGACCACTACTCATTGAATAGGTAGGGGCCCACGAAAGGAACCCTTTAGTACAACGGTACTAAGCAACCTTTTATAATAATAAAAAAAAATAGTATAAAACACATGTAAGGAATTACAATAATACATGGTATAAATATCAAAATGTACACGCGTTAATTAACCATTCATATAATCATGTACCATCAATACCTCATACCAACCATACTCATTTATTTAGAATTAACTGAAACTGACCAAAAGAACATTCAAGAATTTCTCTTTGCAATATAATTAGAAACGACAGGATAATAACCACATGCCACATACCTTATCATCAATTCTGATAAATCACATTACATAGGTAGGCTGACAAGCACAGATCAATATCAGATTATCGCATCAAAGGTAGAAATGAAGGCAACTACCGAAACATAAGAAGCCACAAAGGCTACTATTGAACCATAAGTAGAGACAAAGGTTGCTACCAAACTACAGTAAGGCACAAAGACTACTATCAAACTATAGGTAGGCACAAATGCTACTACCAAACCACAGGTAAGCACATAGGCCGCTACCAAATACAAGTAGGCACTAAAGCTGCTACCGACCAACAGGTAGGCACAAAGGTTGCTACCGACCAATCCAATAATCCGAAAATCAAATAATCCATCAATAATTTTCATTTTTAATTACTTTAGGGGAGATCATATCGAACTTGAAAACACTAAGGTATTCTAGTCATACCAGCGCACCAAGGTCGTACAGTATCCTATCGACTATCAACCCAAGGATACAAATATACCGTGGTTGCATTGGTACATGAATGTAATATAGTACCCTACCGACAAAGATACCTAATCTATAAGTATATATACCTCCTATTAGTTCGCAGAATGGAATATAGTAAGATGTAGGACTTGGTTGGAGCACTAAGGCATGCCATTAGAAATTGAGAATCAACCATGGGCTAAACTAAGTCTTTAGGGTAATGACCCATAAAGATATACCATTCTTGATCTCTAGGTCTTTCACTTTACATATTAGTATTTTATTAAGGTGATCACGAAATTGCATGCAATCAGATAGATCCAATTTTCATGATTGACCATTTTACTCATTCTAATTATTTAGAGACAACTATAATCAAGGTCATTACTAAGGTCAGTCATAAAAATATACTAAAGCCATCCTAGGCTTAATTATTCACTTTTGGGCGCATTAGGTATAAAATAACCAAAATGTCCCTGAGGTTGAAATTACCACATTAATGTCCTCTTTAATTACTAAATACATTTTATTTATAGGTTTTTCATGAAAAGGATAAAACATAATAATTAAACCTATTTATCCTATAGTTAAATTATCGGATAAGTCAAATGACCAATTTATCTTTATTCTAGAGTTTGCACATAAAACACTAGTATACATATCTAATACATCCATGATCACGTAATATCATGTTTACAGCATATAATAAAATTTAAGTATGCTTGTCATGGTAAGAATCATAATATACATAAACTGACCAAATTAGCCCTAAGGTTAACATCTATGATTGATATTCCACAGTTATATCTAACCAATCTCAACCTATTATTTTCTACATACATGTCATGAATAGTAATAAAATTATTTTAGCCATACTTTCATACCTGTAATATTTTACATCAGCTAACATACTCTTTTTATGATTCTCATGATAACAATAATAATCACATAATTATAATGTAACTAATCACTCTTAACATATCTGACACACTAAAAATCTTAATGTGTTATCATGCAATATTTATCATTTTAGTAGAGTATAAAAGTTACTTGAATTCCAGCAAAAATGTAAATTAGTGTTATCCTACTAAGTACTGCGGGATCCCACTAATCAAACTTTCTTACCTAAAAATAATACCAAATTAAAATTTTAACACATAAAATAACAAATATAATAATAAAAAAAATTATTCTTCTAAAATTACCAAAAAAAGGTTTATGTAAAACCCAAATAGGGTTGAGAAGGGGAGTAGGGACTTGAGGGATATTTGGATGAAAATGGAAGAAGAGGGTGAAGCGGTGTGTATGCATGTATGTATATACAAATATTGAGCAGTGGTAATCGAGTATGACTCGACAGAGAGGAAAGGTGATGGTGATGGTCGTGTATGAGAGTGAAGAAAATAAGGAGAGTGTTTTAGGGAGGACAAATTGGCATGACATGGGGTTACATGAGGTAGGGGTAGAAGGGATAGGATAACAACTACTTCATTTAATTTTAGGTTTAGTTAGGTTAGGTTAGGGTATCAGTTAGAAAAAAAACTATTCATGATAGGTTTCATAAAAGAAAAGTAATAAAAATAATCTAGGAAATTATTTTGGGGTATAGGTAAAAGGTTAATAATAATATAATTTAGGATATGATTTAAGGGTTAGTTTTCGAATAAAAGATTAAATACCAAAAAGCAAAGATTACAAAATTTTGAGGTACTACATGATTAGTAAGAGTATATGTGGCATAACTAATAAAAGTATTCAAGTGGTATTATGTTATGTGTTTGTCTTAATTATCTAATAACATATTAATATCAAAGTGGAATATCACTCAAGTCAAATTTGTAATTTATCTGCTATGTTTTATGAGGTTTTCGTCCCTTGGTTGTTGTGATAACTAAAGTATTTTATATTTTACTAGGTTGTTGTGGTGTTTGAGATGTATTGGTTGTTGCAATAACTAGAGTTTCCCTATATCTACTCTATACTTATTCATTCCATCAACTTATAAAAGTAACCTTTCCTTAATAATTATGAGTCTAATGATAATGTTCCTTAGAAGCGTATTGCCCTAGAAGGTGTCATATGTCATAATCCATTCCACCATACATCAATGGTGGTGACCAAGTGTATGTTGCTCTAGACGGTGGTGTATGCTATACTTTGTTCCATTAGATATTAATAGTGTTATTCATTTGCGTTGTACCCTAGAAGGTGCTTGATGCCATGATACCATTCTGTCATTATAAATAGTGAGATTCATAATCTCAAGTGACTAAGAAATAGAATTTTGTGATAACTTAATTACAAACTCTACTTGGATTTTCTCTTATACCATCTTATAATATGAGCAGTGTATGAATGTATAGTATTCCTCTTATCATATGAACTCATGTGTTGCATGTGCCTTAATCTATTGATATGTTTGTTATCTTACTCCATATACAAGTACTAGCATGTCTATCTTATAGACACCAACTCATTCCCACAAGCACATTTTGTTTTATTTGTAGGAGTTTTTTTTTATTGATTCTTTTGATGTGATGCCTATGGTGAATGAATTTTAGGTTGGTAATAGTATATGATTTGTTAAATCTCCCTCTGTGGAACTTCTAGTCCTTTGGTTTCCTTATCTCAATCTCTTATCCTCTGTTTAGTAACCTTCTATGATTATGGGATTAAAGGAATTTAAAATATGATATTTAGCTATAAGTTATTTTTTAGCCTTATTCTTAGTATAAATTGGATATGGGGAATACATTTTCTATGGTAGATGCATCAATAACACCATATGTTTTTGTTTTTTGCTTCCGCAAAACTTGTCTTAAAGAAAATTTTTAGCATGTAAAAATTGAAGTGTTACATCTTTAGTGCAAAATTATTGTATGTCTCAAAATCCTGAGGTTGATGTCTTTCTCTTACATATTAACGCAATCTAATTGGTAAAGTAAGAGATACTCTACTGAAAGAAAGTTGAAAAATGAAACTCAATAAAATTGAGAGAGAATGAAGTAGGTTGAGGATGAGGAATGCTAGTGTTGTTGTGTTGGATAATTTCTAACATGATCCAACTCAAGATCTAGTAAACCATGGTTAAATGAATTAGACCATTGGAAATTAAGCTTTGCTAACTTTCATATTATTGTTGTTAGTCAAACCATTAAAGAAGGCTAAAATGACTAGTCATAACACTGGAAGTTACCATAATAATGTTGGTAATTAAGGAGAATGCTATTAGTTAATTAGCAATTAAGAATTTGTCTGTTAGATGGTGATAAAATCATAAGATTGTTGGTGACTCATAGTGGAGTGAATGATTAGTCATGGACATAAATAGAAATATTGAAACACCATTGAAACATATTTTAGATTTTATAGCACTGAACCAGACATCTCCAAAAAAGGAGATTTAATCATATCCAGTTAATAAACCCTATACACAAACCACACCTAATGGGTAACATCTACTATCAATGTGAGACTTCAAGTTTGGATTAACCCATCCTATATATATATATATATATATATAGACAAAAGGGGTAACTTTGTCGTAATTCTCTCTAAATAAAAATTTCATGAGTAGTTCCACCAATGTTCGGTGATGTGTTAGATTGTTAAGCTTAAAATTGCTATAAAAAAACCTCAAACCTCAAACCATCTTCTTTAGACAAACACCCTCATTTGCACCAAAGAGGGGTCCCAACATCATGTCCCTACACCTTAGGCATTGTCTCCTTGACCACCCTTTAATGATCGCTCAATGTTAAGAAAACACCACACAAATACCATATTTTTCTCTATAAGACTTGAATTCCAACTAATATTTCATATCCAATACAACTGTTGTGACATATCCGACCCCCAACGACTTATCCATGTGTGCCTGAGGTCGTCTCATCACACAACCCCCAAAACTCATTTTAATAGTCTGGATCCCATACCAAACCACATCCACCAATACTTAAAAGTGAGGCTCGGGCTCGGCTCGTTTATTAAACGAGCCGAGCTTAAACTCAAAAAAGCTCGGTTTAATTCATTTTTTGGCTTTGGCTTGTGAGCTCGGCTCTGCTCGGCTCGTTAAAAGCTCGGTTCAGCTCGTTCGTTTAGTTAAACGAGCCGAGCCCAAACATTATTTTAGGCTCGTTTAGTTAAACGAGCCGAACTCAAGCCTGGAGGTATTCGGCTTGGCTCGGCTCGTTTACAGCCCTAACTATGATGTATGCCCAAAAATACCATGAAATGCTTGCTGACTGGCACAAATAACGAGCTACTCTGATACTACTTTATCACATACTTAGAAGTTTCGGTCCCACCATCCTTGGCGAGGCCAACATATAACATACAATCTTATTAAATACCATACTAAAAATGTACAACATCCTAAAATAATAGTATAAAAAAATGTATAAAAAGGGTGTCTATTCATACCTGTAATATAATATTGATATTAACAATCATCGAAAATAAAAAATATCTATATCTACACAACTTATTTATAAGATGAGTTATGAATAGAGACAAAACAACTGACCAAGAGAGGCGGCTGTGAAATGGAGGCAAATCTTGGCATTCAATTTATGATCATTACGTGCTGACATTATTTGTAGGTGGCCTACTTTGACATCACCGCTGCATGTGCATGTCGAAGGTACCGACGTAGCTAGGCTTTTGGCCAAGGAAGAAGGAAGCCATGTGTGCCAACATTGGGAGGAAAAAAAATAAAAATAAAACAACACTAGTATTAGCCATTCATAAATATTACTACATGCTAGCAGGAGTAGGATTAGGCCTTTCTATTTTGAAGAAGAATCAGCGGCAGATGATGGAAGGACAATAACGGCAGAGTCTTCATGCATGCAATTTTTTTATTTATTTTGTTTTCTTTTGCTATATCTCGCAATTAATAAGGTTGGTGTGGTAGCAATTTGTAAATGATATACTATATATATATATATATATATATATATATATATATATAGAGAGAGAGAGAGAGAGAGACAGAGACAGAGACAGAGACACACACAGAGTCAGAGTCAGAGACGCTACTACTACTATAAATGCACGCCAACACGCTCCCTCTATTTCTCCGCGAAAGCTGAAGTTTTCTCAACTAATTTTTGCGTGGTGATCTGATCAGATGCCCGCTTTCAATTCTTCCAACTCATAGATATCACTTTATCAGTAGAAGAGATGGACCGAATTAAACTTTTTGATTATGCAGCAGTCGGACTTCTTTTGTTCATCAATTTTTTTTTTCAAAACTAATACTATAACATATATATATATAATCTAATAAGCATACTAGACATATAAAAAAATTAAGCAGAAAGAAATTTACTGAAAATTAGTTACTTGCTTTTCCGTTTAAAGCATGATGAAAGCTTGGAAGGATAATCTAATATATATCCCCCCTAGAATTCTTCGCAACCAAATTAAGTCTAGATAAATAACATTTATTTCCGATATTACACGGATTCGATAAAAGAGATATAAAGGAACATATAAAATAATAAAAATTTAAATTATAAAGTATATTTTTAAAAAATGAATAAAAGTTTTTAGAATCATAACTATAAATCAATTAAAGTTTTTATACATAAGTTAACAAATATATTTTAAAACATATTAATGATCAAATTTGATTTTTAAAATACACAAGAATAATCTTTTAGATACGGTTAAAGTATAAAATTACTATATACTAGTGTTTGATTATTTTTAATGGCGGGGAAAAAAATACTAGCATATAGTATAAATAAAATAAATTAAATTAAATTAAAAAGAAGAGGGAACAATTAAAGAGGTCAATATATAAAGTAATCTCGAGTCTCTAGCACAGGTTCGCCGCAATTAAATGCTCATTAAGGAGGCGTTTATAATCCTGGGGCCGTTCTAGATCGGGTAAAATACTCCTTACTAGGCTCTAAATATTACTACTTTACTAGTAGTAGCCTAGTAGGAGGAGGAGGCAGAGGCATCATTCGTCCGACTCGTATTCTAGTTCTTCGTAGAAGTTGTTGGTTTTCAAACTCAGCTTGGGGTGTGTTTATGTTCCCGTCTCTGGCTCGTTGAGCACGAGAAACAGTCCCCCCATGTTCGATTTTCGCCTCGGTGGCATCATTAACAATTCGCGAATCGCCTCTCCGAACTTCCTGTTCTTTCACGGAGTAAATTACTACTGGTACTGATTTTGTTGAGATCTGCAGTTTTTTGGGTTTTTTTTTTTTTTGATATACTTCATCGGTCAAGCTGCGTCTCTCCATCTGATCTCGAACAGAAAAAGAAAAGAATAATAATGCGTCTCTCCAGTAATCAAGTACTACCAAACAGCTAGCAAGCCTGGCCCCCGACAGGTGACTCATCCGGAGTCGATTTCAACGGGTTTAATCTTCCCAGTATCCCCGTATTAGTGATTCGGCTTGAAAAGGTTAGCGAAACCCTTTTCGTCTTCGAACTTAGTATATGCACAGTCTCCCCTTCCACCCCCGGTTTCTTAGCATTCGAGCTTACTTCAATTGTTTTGAACTTCTAATGCGCCGCTTCTTGTTTTCAATAAGTTAGTTGCTTTAGATGTCATTGTTAGGTTTCATGAACATTGTTTTTATTTCTCTCAACTGTCTTTTTGTCTGCTGTTCCAATATGGCAATATTTATACACCACTGCGGCAGCTGAATATGATGAGCTGTTTGCCTTTTGCTCCATTCTTTTGCTATAATAATAAAATTCTGCCGGTTAGCTGTTTCTTCGGTGAAATGATTATGTAGGAACAGCCATTTTTTTGTCTGATTTGGAAAACTTGGGAGCTGTTACATATATTTCGTATCTATCGCAGGGAGATAGATGATTTAGGTTTGATTCGAGACGTGGAAAATGGTTAAAAAAGGCAAAGTTGTTCGGTTCCGGGAAAAGCTGGAGAGGACACTGACATCTGATGACCTTACTGATAGAGAAAAGCTAACGAAGCTTGTCAGGAATCAAATTTTACGCTCATCGGAGTACGCAAATGAAGGTTAATCCACCGCCTGCACGCCTGTTCAATATTGTCAACCTTTTAGCCTTGGCTGTGAATCGGCCCTGCACTAGCTTGCTTTCGTTGTTGCTCCTTGGACACTCATCGTTTTTGTCTACATTCCAGGATATATCGACAACGTTTTGGCAAAAAGGACAGATGAATTGTCAAATATGCTTGACATGTTGAGGAGTGCTTCTGACAATTATGAGGCACTCCCAAATGCAGTGCCTCATCCTAGCTGGAAAGTAAGCAATCTGTCTGCTTAAGCTTTGGTTATATTCAGTTTTCCAACTCTCTTGCCTTTGCTATTTCATTGTAATTTTATTATGGAAATGCTATGTTGTTCATCTTTCCTAAAAGGTAAAATCCTAGTTCACATGTTTTTCTAACCCCCCCCCCACCCCCAAGAATAAGAAACATATTCTGTCTTTTTTCATGAGAATATCCAACAATAGTTTCTATCCCCCCCTCCGGTTCTTCTTCTTCTTCTTAAATTCTTTTTCAAGTTTCCTGAGCATATCTAGATAGCTATGGGTTTGGCCTTTTCTTTGATACGGCTTTGACTTACCTTTCAACAGTTGAAACAAGATAATGATGAGTTTCGTGTTATGTATCGAGAAGGACCAGAAGGCTCCCCATTTCACACTCTCCTCGTTGAAGGTTATGTTGATGCACCCGTGGATGCTAGTAAGTTCATAAACACCATTCTGATTTCTGACATGCATCGTAGGCAGCATATCTGAGATGCTATCCGCGTTGCCAGTTTTAAGATCAGTCCATACTTCCTGCAGGTTTATGTATCTCCTGGGAAACAGAACTTTATCCAACTTGGTATGAACTATTCTCTTCGTCCTTCTTTGGTTATCACGTGCTTTATCTAACCAATTTCACTCTACCCTGTATGTTGAAGCTCTCTCAAAAGTCCATTTCTTCCTTGTTTCAATTCCCATATCTTTCCTTTCGTTATAGTGATCTGCTTAGTTAGGAATGGTGTGGGCTTTGATTAAACTCACTTGTGACTTGTGATATGCAACCTTAAGAGATTGGCCACAACTTTGAAATTTCAAAGCCTTTGTATCATCAGAAAATGGCTCAATCTAGAAGCTAAATCTGAACTTTTGTGGCAATCATATAACCACTGTTACCATATCCAACACACAAAATGTTTGATTCTATGCAATGGTTTAGGAAAATATCTAGAAAAATAGAGGGTGGGGGGGACGACCCCTAAGTGATAACACCTTTAATTTTTTTAATCTGAGGGCTTAATTTTGGCTGATTGACTTTTGAAACGAATATGTCATTCATGAAAGACAACCCTTTCTCCTTCATTTTGCTCCACACCCTTGTGATTCTTTCAAAAACATCAAGGAAGAGCATACGCATAATTTCCAGTCTATCTTATTGGATTGTATATTATAAACCAAAACTTGGAAAACTTATCTTGAATATGATTCATCTTTTCATGCATTTCAGGTTTCCTGAAATAAGGATTCCAACTTTCAAGGTCATCTGTGCAAAGCGTTTACAGAAGATTCGCATTGGGGAACAAATATCTTTAGTGAGGTTTGTGTGGCATGACTTAAATAAAGCTTGTATAGTTCCTCCAACTTTTGATAGTCATGTTTCTGGATACCGATTTTTCTGTTAATGTTGGAAGAAAGGATGAAGCTGTCTTGGCCATTATCAAACAGAGAGGTTCTTCTTCACTATTTTGAGTTTGAGTACTTCGAGGGTGATCTAGTCATTGTGATGCTAAACACGGTAGTTATTTGGATTCCTTTCATATGCTTGTTAATGACGGTCTATTTTTTAAGTTCTTAATTGTTATTTCTGTTATTCACTGATGAATGGTATCTATATGTTTCTCACCCATCCCTTTTCAGATTGATGATGTAGAGAGTGTGAAGTTGGAGACTCATGGCTTCACCAATGAAGAAATACCTGAGGCAGGGCAGATGGTACGAGTTGATTTGGTGGGAGGATTTGCGTTGCAGAAGGTGACAGAAGATGCAACCTACTTCCGGTGTGTTGTCATATTGTAGTTGAATTCTTATCTCATCCGGTCATTCTTCCAAGATAGAGGAAATTTTTTGCATATTAAAATCTTCTCTGAAGCTTTATTTAATCCTGGCATGTTCTTATTTTTCTCTCTTGGGCTGCCTTCTTGAGAGAAGGAATTCGGAAGATATCTCGTGTAGAAGGGCCTGTCTCAACACTCTTGAAGGATCATTAATTAACTAATCTGCTTTAACCATACATTTGGTCAATACCTATCGTTGTGTATTAGCATGCCAAGACCTTCATGTGTTTATGTAGCATTTATTTCTTGACGTGGTTTCACGGCCTTAAGCAGTATACAGTTGGAATCCTGGAACCTTGATTCTTGTTAAAGTGTGGTTGCCATTGTGGGCCTGGCCCATGATTCAAGTCAACGAAGCATAGCAGTGTGCTTAAACATATCAATTGCCAATAGATGATATCTATTGAAATCTTAGATGAGTTTTTTCAAGCATCATGGTTCTGAGATAAAGAAAAACTGTGTGGTTTTGTCAAGCAATATTGTTTATCCTATCACTGTTTGGTGTAACTAGTTTAAAAGCTTCAATCTTGTGTGTTGGTATATCCACTGATTTGCATGTGATTAGTTGTGGGGAAGAATATGTATTGCATGAGCCAATTTGAAAATATCCTATTGAATGAATGAAGTTGATATGCCACTATGATCCATGACACAAGTTTCTACTTATCAACGCTTTGACAGGACAATAGCAAACCTGGATGTGAAGCTAGATTTTGTTCCTCCCTCACTGATAAATTTCATATCAAGGCAGCTCATAGGTAGTGCTTTCAGATTGTACAAGAAGGTGAAACATCTTTAATTAAGCAGAACTTTATCATGTCTCACTTTTTATTATGCTATCCACATCAAAACATGTTTGTTTTCCCGAGTCATCTCTTATATTCTGTTCTCATGGTGTTTTTGCAGTCTGTTCTATCCATATCAAGAGATGATCCAAGTTTTTGGGAGCCACTGGACAATACCTTGTACAAACGGATAACTGAAGCACTGTATTCCCGTCCTAATCAAGATGAGTCTACAGAATCAGAATCTGTTTTGGGTAGTACACATGTGGAGCCTGAAGAGGATAAAGAGAAAGGTTATCAACATGATCTTGAAAAAGATGAGAAGATTTTTTATTACAGTAGTGCTTATGATTCTGGTTCACCCCAAAATGAACCGGCTATAAACCAGAAAGTTTCATCTGAGATTGAGGAGGAAAATGAAGACAAGATTGTTGTAGAGGAAGGTGGGTTGAGAAATCAGGAACTAGTTGAACATAGGAAGTCAACAAATAATGAACTGAATGGTCATGAAAGCGAGGAATATCTCCGGGCTGACAAGAAAGTTCTACTAAGCCCTCCAGTAGAACAAGCGATCGGCACTCTAGACAAAGTCATTCATATGTTGAGAGAGCGCAGACAGAGCCAATCCGCTCAAACTGACTTTGCTGATGAAGTGTCTGAGAAACTAGAAGCTGTTGAGGCTGAGCACCTAGCCGTAGAAGATCATGATAAGAATGGGATAAACTCGTATGCCAGAGGTTTTCAACAATCATCATCATCAGAAGAAATTGTAGGAAAAACGTCACCGGAATCACATAATATAAGGTACTAACAATGCCTCTAGAAAACCACCTGAAGCGTGCATATACATTGTTTTTTGTGCACAACTTCCTACTTGGTTTGCTTAAACTTCTGCAGGACTAACGGATCAAACTTATACTCTAACACCGTCGGCCTCCAAAAAATGGCACGAGAATCCCTAGATAGAAATGTACCCAGTGCTGGTGCAAGTCCTGTAGTGGCTTCACCATTTGTTGCAAATGGGTTGATGTCAACACCTAGTCCAGGCATGAGTACTACTAGTTACAATACTCCAACGCCGAACGACGGCATCCATGAGAACCACCTAATTCAACGGGATGAATCAGCAGGGGAGCCGAAGAAGTGGAGGTTTTGTTGCTTACGGGTTGCTTCTGGACGACTAGTATCTTCATAGTGATCAAGGTATTTAAGAAAACGAACAGAAGATTCATTTGTTGTACACTTCGTTGTCAAAATTTAAATACTTGCTTATAGTACAATAAAAAGTGTGACAATATTGTGAAATATGTAAAAAGCAGAAGTTTTATCCCCTTCAGTTTGCGTATTTGAGACGCAAGAAAGTCCAGGTAGTTGTGTACCCGGTTAGGTAGGCTCTCGTTTGAATGTTTGTATACCAGAATAATTTTTCATCAGTATCAACGAATTTATACCACCTTCTGAAGGAATACATATTAACAAATAAGGTTAAGTCTTATATATCTTAATTTTACTTTGCCAATGTATTTGTAGTATGGATAAATGGGATGAATCTAAATTAATAGTTTAACCCATTTGACGAATCTATTTCTCAGTTAACCTTGTTTAATATATTTAGCTTTGATTTATTAATCACCTTATTTTGAAACAGGGATGTTGGACGTTTTAATAAAATGTGGTCATCTTAATAATTTTTCAATTATCTAAAAGGCATGTTCTCTTCTTTTGTGTTTTGCCCACCTAATCTTCTTTTTAAAAATTAACATATTATTATTGTTATTATTATTAGGGCTATACTTTTTTTTTATTCCTATCATTACTTTGGCAACTGTTAATAATAATATTATTAAAAGTATTATCATTAATTTATATTATTTATATTACTATCATATTCAAGACTTACTTAGTAAGTAATAAAGATTAGTTGTAGAGATAAGACCTAGAATGTCTTTTCATATATATATATATTAGGTTTTCATATATTTTGATCCGAATAAAGTTGTAGCTTACGCAAAAATATCCAAATTTATTTATTTATTTATTTATTTTGAAAGGAATATGTATTTATTAGGGTTCAAACTCCTATTGAAGTTTCGTATGGAAACACTAATATCACTAGGTTAAAGCGGACTATCAATATTGAAATTTATCAAATTTAAATAAAACAATTGTTTCTCTAAAAGAAGAACATTTGTTCATACGTTGGTTTATTTTCTAAAGAACAATTGTATGAATTAGATTCCAATCCTTACCCTTTATTCATGAATATAAGAAATATATATATAGTAACTACGTCAAGACTAATATGGTTGGCTCCTAAGTAATGGAAAAAAAAATTATATACAAAAGAATATTCAAACCTATTAAATCTTATTCAAATAGCCAATATTTTAAATATCATAGGAATATATAATATTCCTAATAAACCACCACCTGTCAAGTGGTGCATGAAGATTCTGAATGCCCAACTTACCAAGAAAAATAAGTAAATTGTGGCTTAGCTAATCCCTTGGTGAAAATATCTGCATGTTGTTTACTTGTATACACATAAGTAGGAACAACGATACCACATTGTATTTCATCACTAACAAACTGATAATCAAACTCAATGTATTTAATACATTCATAAAACTTTGAATTTGATAAAATATATAATGTAGCTTGACTATTACAATAAAGTCAAATAGATAGGGTCACCAAAAGATTCTTAAGTCATTTTAATTTAGAAGTAGTCATGGATATGGACCTATAATCATCTTTTGCAAAGGAAAGATATATAATGTGTTGTTTTTTCATCTTCCATGAAATGAAATAGGTGAGGCTCCTAATGAAATAAACCACCCTATAAGTGACTAAAGAGTCAAATGAGAACTTACCCAATGAGAATCTCACCATGCATATAGTTGTATATCGCAATCATTTGAAAGGATGATACCCTGTCCCATATTTCCCTTAAGATATCTAACCATCCAAAGAGCTACTTTACATTGCTCTATTTAGGTTTGTTGCATGCATTGGGTAAGCACATGTAGACCAAAAGAAAGTTTAGGTTGTGTAAAAAATAAATAAATGAGCCTATCAACCATGTGTTGATATTTCTCTAGATCTTTCAATAACTTCCCCTCTACAAGATATGACTTATGATTATGACCCATAGGAACATTAGAGGGTTTGGATCCTAATAATCAACTTTAGAGACAATGTCTAATACATACTTGCACTAACACTAAAATATTCCTTTTGGACTTCGAGCAACTTTACCCAAAAAATATTGAAGATGTCTTGAATCTTTCATATTAAATCATTCACTCAAATAGGTCTTAAATAGTCGGATAGAATATTTCTTATTATCTGATATAATAAGATCATCAACATAGACCAAGAAATTCACCTGTAATTTAACAAACTAAAACCTCAGTGCTTAATGCAATCCATATAAGGACTTATGAAGCTTACAAGCTTGCCTTGAATGCTTAGCACAAAAGCAAAGGGTGCTCATATAAAAACTATAACTCCTTATAAATTAGGCCTATAATGTGTGAACATATATATGCTTGATGATAATTTGATGGTATTTGATCTTTCTTAGGTGTTTGAGGTTTGAGTTGCAAAGGATTTGGAAAAGGTTGGAAAAAGAGGAATAAAATGTATTTTTTGGCGCATTAGTTGACTAGTTTCATGAATCAATTGATTGGTCTGTCATTTTTAGCTTGGTTTTTTATATTGTTTTGGAAATGTATTTTGGGTTTAAGTTGCAAAAGATTTGGAGAAGTTTATAAAAAGAGGAAGAAAATGGATTTTTTTAAGTGAATCTGTTGATTGGTTTCATGAATCAATTGATTGGTCCATTGTTTTTAGTTTGGTTTTTTATTCATGATAACTAGCCAACTGATTCTAAGGAACCGATCAACCAATTTGCCAGACCTATGAGATTTTTTTAATTCTATAATAAAAAAAATTGTTTCTAAATGAACTTTAAAGATTTAAAAGGTGGTTGATGGCCTCAACATCATTATCTTAATATAAAATCATTAGAATGTAGTTATATTACCAACCTTAACCTCTATTTTTCCTCATTTTTCTCTCAACCACCTAGTGCCTCTATTTTTCCCTCTCTTGTGTCTTCACTCATTTTCTCCTTCAAGTTCTCTACTTTTGAGTTCCTCTGTCTCTTCTAATCCTTCATCTATCTATTTCTCATTTTACTCTAAACAAAGATAAGGTAAAATTTAGGAAAAAATTGAGGATTGAATTCTTTCATTGGTGTTCACTTTGGCGAGGTTTTATTTTATGATTTTTCCTAACCTCTTATTTTATTCTCTTTTAAGGTGTTCAAGGTTGAGATACTTTTAGCTAAATGTTTTTACCTTGGTGTTTTTTGCTAACCTTCACTTGAGGTAATTCATTCTTACCTTATAGTGTAAAGTGACTGAGCATGTGGGTTAGTGTAGGTTTAGAATTTTAATTTCTTTATGCTTGCATGATAATAGTAGTGTCTATTGTGATCCCTGCCTTGAGTTTTGGTATTTTAGGAAAATTGTGAGTTATGCATGTATATAACTTGGTGATTAATTGGAAATGCAGCATGATCAAATGTTTGATCATGTACAATCTTAGTTTTGTAAGTGTGTGATGATATGGTGGTGGTTTGGTTGTTGTTGATGTCTAAATTTTATATGTAATAAATTTTGAGTAGCATCAGCTCTAGAAGCCATACCAAGTTGTCGATATAGAAAAGCAAGTACGGTTGTACATCATGCATAACCTTCAATTCGGCTAAGATCTTGAAAAAAATGATATAGTACGGATTAACTTTATCAACCAACTTATCGACAAACAACGATAGGCCGATCAACCATAATATATACCTGATCACTTTTTTCTCATCCCTTAACCAGTATGATTCACATACTTCTTGTAGCCATTTAAATGGAAGCCCGTCCTTTCGAGTTCATTCACTTGCATTTCCTCCATCCTAAACAAGGTACCCATTGCACCAATCAATTGCCCACACGTGTCTATTGTTATCTCCAAATGTAATGGATAACCATCAACTCGTAGCCCTAATATATGATGTACATCTAAAAGAGCGATTATCATCTTACCCTATGACATATGAAAGTTATTGGTGTTTGGTTTCCATCTCTCAATAAATGCTAAAATAAGTGACACGTTCGCATGCTCAAATGTGTAGGATGGAAGGTGTGATAATCATGTTTATCTTATTAGAGCAAACATTCTGTCATTGATGCTTCTAATAAAACTTTTGAAAATCTTCTACCTCATGTGGATCTTAGGAAAACCACGATCCTAAAAAATAAAAGAAAAAAATATAATGAATATATATGATTGGTTACATATAAAATAAGAATTAAGAAATAATAAATATGATAAACTTGTCTTTCTTAACCATAAATCTAAAGTTGCGTGACCACCAAAGCTTGAAATTAAATAAGGGATTATTGGACCTCCGGGACATGGCCCAAACAAGTACCATTCATCCTTCAGTTGTATACTTTTTTCATCTTCACTAGCATCACCATCATCACCAGCATCCCTATCATCATCGTCTTCCTCCTCCTTCTCATCATCATCATCACCATCACCACCATCATCATTACGCATATAAGTTGATAATGATGCTTGATCAATAATGTGGGGTGATGATGCTGACAAATCTAATGATTATCTAGAGCCACCAACAGTAGGTGGGTAAACTGAGGATGATGGTACTCCCATGGTAGGCCATGTCGTTAAGGTAAGAAAACCTATATATTCTATAGATAATAGAAAACCTCTAGAACCGAAACCTCCAACCCTCAAACCTCTAAACCCCAAAACTCCTACCCCCAAACATATGTACCCTTCGAACCCCGAACCTCCAAAACCCAAAATGCCAACATTGACCATAAATGATGGACGACCTGCATAGTCTATAAATGTTGGAAATTTAGAAGCTTAATGACTAGAACTTGGTTGTTTGGGAACTTCTGCATATTTTTGTTGTTCCGATGCTTCTTCTGATTCTTGTTCATCAGCTTTTTATCTCGTCGTAATCCTCTGGCAGTACTCTTTTCGAAATTTCTCAAACAAGCCATCGGAGTAGGTTACTTAGTAGCTGTTATGTTACGTCGTGAAGAAGCAGTAACATGACGACCATCAGTTTTATCTACTGATCTGTCTTGTCTGCGATTCATCTAAATTTTAATAACAAAACTAAGTCAATTAAAATTAGGTATATGAATTGAAGGTAATAAGTCATCTCATAAATAAAACCTAAATACATATGTGACAGTAATATAATTATTAAATATCGACCCATATTATAATAGTGAAAGAGATATGTATACCCAACCTTATAACTAAAATACAATATCTTAAATTAATCATATACTTTATTAATTAAATACATCAACAATATTTTTATTAGTTACTAGTAGGAGTTTAGTATAATATAACAACTAAATTATACTTAATTATGGTGTTTTATAAAACTAATCTCCCGATATATTTTTTCAATAATCCAACCAAATTTATCTAAATATATTCCATAAAAATTAGCAAACTAAATAAATCTAATACAAATATAAACATATTTAATCTATTTATAATAGATTTAATAAAAAAAGTAAACTAATCTAATCTATTATCATATCAATATAATTAAAAACATTCACCAATAACCCCCATCACATAACAATATTTAACATATTTAATGAAAATATAAATAAATATAATAAATATCAAATCATATATAAATAATACAATAATATAATTAATAGAGTATTAACAAATCTAAAAACATAATAATCAAATTTAACCAAATTAACCGTGATTAAAAAATATAACTAAAAAATATAATTAATATATACAATTACACATCCTAAAAATGACCAAAAATCCTAGAATACAGAGATAATTTACCAAACCTATATTTACTTAAAATATTAGAGCATAATTAATATAATTAATAAACCATAATTAATATATACAATTACACATCCTAAAAATAACTGAAAACCCTAGAATATAGATATAATTTACCAAACTTATATTTAATTAAAATAATAGAGCATAATTAACAGAGTATAATAGATCTAAAAATATAATTGATGAATTTAATCGAATTAACCATAATTAAAAAATATAATTAATATAAATATAATTAACAAACTATCATTAAAATTATAATTAATACAAATATAAATAAGAAACCCTAAATCGGCGATTATTACCCCAACTACGACAAAGATTGTCGAAGCACGACCTATACCATCGACAAATGCTTCCGCCGTCAAACACAAACCCCACAGGCACATATTGTCGAAGTCTACATCTGCCCACGGGCACAAATTGCCGAAGTTCAAGCCCTTCCACGGACACGTTTGGCCGTTCCTCAATATCGGCCCTTTTTTTGTTAGATCTAGACTTTCGTTATATAATAAATAAAAAACTCACATATTTACAATTAAATTAAATTTTTTTATCTATAATAAAAAAATTATATACTAGATCTACAATATAAGTTATATTACTGCTAAAAAATTAAAATTTAAACTCATAGATTTACAACTAAATAAACAAATAATTTTAGTTAAACTCGTAAATTTACAACATAACTTCGGTATATTTTTATAACAGAAATAATTTTATTAACTAAAAAAATATTAATTATTTATTTTTTATGTGAGTGGCGAGAAGGAAGACGCAAAAGAAGGTAAAAGAAAGTATAACAAAAAAGTTTCGGTAAAGAGATAAAGGAGGCAGAATAATTTTAGTAGTTTATGTACTAATATTTTTTAAATAGTAAATTTTTGTTTTTTAAATAAATATAATATAGCCTTCTTCTTCTTCTTCCCCTTGGTCTGGCTCAAAACTAAAATAAAAAATAAAAAAACGCTGAGCAAACTCTGCTATTGGGCCTAAATCAGCTGAACTCAGGCCCTAGTTCTTCTACAATTACGGCTTGCTACCGAAGAAATTCTTTTACCCTTTTTGGGGGGAGGGGATGAGTGAACCAAAAAAATTCTGTGCCAGTAGCTACTTGCTTTCTGTTTTCTGTTCTGGATTGTGTGCCAAGCCACAGGAAGAGATCAGAATGGGGTGGGTATGGAGGGACCATGGTGATGGTGGAAAAACCAGTTCCGACGTATCCGGCGTTCATAAATCTAATGGCAAAATCCGTGGCGGTGAATATGGATTCTTCGACAAGGAAGATCGTAGCGTCTAATTGCAGGACTGAAGAGGTCGAAACTGGTAAATTTGTTCGTAAGCGCGAGAAAACTGAGCAGATTCTCCGGGACTGCGGTGGCAGGTGCGTCTCCCTCTCCCTCTCTCTCCCTGCTTCTATTTCTTTTTATATTGATCTTGGGTATGTTAATATCGGCTATGAATTTGGTATTATTATCCTTGTTTTATCGGTTGTTTCCCCGTACTTTTTTATTTGTTCTTGATTACTTGTCCGAGTGCCTAATAAGGTTGCTGTAAAAATATATCAATTGATAGCATCTCTTCTATAATTTTGTTTCATTTGCTTCGACTACAATCCCGGCTTTCGATTTCTCTGCTCCTCGGCCTCTTTGGTTGTCACAAGGAAGTAACTTCTGTTTAATGACACTTTTAATGTCAATTAACAAGTCACCGTGTTCTATTGATTTTAGAATTTAATACTGTTCGAGTTCATCAAATATATATATATTTATTTGGTACAAAGTAGGTGAGTTTTTACTAGAAAGGTACTATTTTAAATATGTGTAGTATTTACGTTCCATTTTTTTTTTGAGGTATATTAGCATTATATTAGCTCAAACGAATATTATATTAGATGCTACATTCTGAGCACTTTGTCTTTATGTTTGTCAAAAACATTGTACACCGTATGTTATACCTTCTTCAAAAGTATTATATATTATGTACTATATGTTCAAAAAAAATAAAAATACTATGTATTATATTATTCATTATTTATTAAATATATAGGATATATTATACACCTTCTTTAAAGATACTACTTACTCTATATATATATATATATATATACATATACATATACATATTTTATAAATTTGTGTGTCAAATCTGTTAGATTTTAAAAGTCAAAGCCAAGTTTTTTCATAATAGTATGCAATATGATTAGTATTATACAGGGATGAACTTAATTTGTGGAGGATGATAGAAAGAGAGTGAAATGGAAAGTAAACTCTGATTCATACCCAATATGAGCTTGGAATTCTACCTAAAGAGTTTAGTTGTAAGTTGGTCGAACCTCATGTTTTATTTGATTGAGTTGCTTCTCTTTTTCCCCACCTTTAGCATACTTATATTAGGTGCACTTATCTCCCTATAGCTATGATCCGTGTTTTTCTTTTGGTCTGTACGTGTGTAGTGCTTACTGTTATACATTGATGGGACACCGTCGTGATGTCTTTTCGAATAATGTGTCTGATTAAGGTAGAAAACATGAATTTGAAATGGATGGCTGGATATTTCAGAAGCTGCTAGAACTTTGACATAGTGAGGTTGTCGCTCCTTCTGTTTCATTTGTGTCCGTTTATGGTATGTCTGTGTGAAATTCAGATAGGGCCATGCTTATACTAATGTTGGTGTTCCTAAGGATTCTTTTAGTATGCTCCTTTGATTGTTGTGTTTATAGTTTGTTTAGTGGTATTAACAAAATAATTTGATTTGATGTTTTCAAAGCTTCAGTTGGCATTGGTTGGATGGAATACCCATGTTAATTTATTTGGCTTCATTCTCAGATTTCTAGCTGCTTGATTAGGATATTAGAAAATAATTATCAAGGGAGGTGTTCTTTTATAATGTTATTGATGAAACTGAGTTTTGGTTTATGGGCTGAAGTTCATGTTTGATATTTTTGGACTTGATCTTATATTTTGCAGTGGACAGCAGTTGGATCAAATTAGAGGAACAAATGGTCTAGGTTGTTAAGTACTTAACATTACATGCTGGTATCATGCATCCTCATTTTCCTTGGTAAGGCATGAAAATGGTAAAGGATAAAAATGGAAGAGAGAAGAAAAGGGGGGTGGGGCGCTAAAGGGCTGAAGGAGGGATTGAATGTACATCTGTTGTGACTTGTGACAATAAGAGAGGTCCTTCAATCAAATCTGAAAGTTCTGAGTCTGTCGTCATTTTTATTTTAGGTACAGTTATGTATTCTGGAGCATTTAACAATATCAGATGAAATGAAACTGATTAGTTAGTGTACCTCCAACATTTTCTACTGTCTGTATTGAGAAAAAGTACGTCCTTGCATATGTATATATATATTCTTGGAAATTAGGCCAACAATGTTTGATGTGCTTGAATGCTGCAAATTGGCACTCCAATTGATGCCAGTAAGTGGTCTTAGCTTAATATGTGTGTTAGTAGGAGAGCCTATTTTGCAACGAACTTCAGAATACAGCTTGAGGGGGTTCCAAAAATGTGACCTGATATGTGGCAAGTTGTTAGTAATATTTTTGTTGGATTTTGCTATATCGGAGGTTCATGTCTAGTTTCAAACTATTTTTCTTCATGTTCAAGGGGGATAGCTACGTAGTATATTCCCTGCAGTTGGATTCCAAGGCAAGGAATACTTTGTGGCATCTCATTATTCGGGTTTCGGGATATCAAACTCATGTTCATGTGGAGGGGGAGAGGGAGGTGATTATATATGTGTGATTCGTCTTGCTGCTCTGTTCTGTTCTTCTTAATTGAGCCTTCTGCTTCTATTTATTCTATCTTGCGCTCGGCATGTAGAGGGGCTTGATGTTTTGGCATGTGATTGAGAGTAGTTTGTTTTTATGTGAGTGTCCAGCACTTTGTGTTTTGCTTTGATTAGTTCCCTTTGATTTTTTTTTTCCGTCATTTTTTACATTGGCTTGTTTTATTCCTGACAGACCTACTCAAGTGGTTCGATCCAACTCAGAATAAACAGAGGAGGATGTAAGTAACGAAATGAAGAAAAGTTCATCATCTATTCATGGACCTTCAGATCTCCAACTTTTTCAGTTTCCTGGACTACGCAATGATATTGAAAGAATTGGGCGTAGCATTTTTGGTGGCTTTAGTCGCTTCTTTGAAGCTGCAAATGAGATAGGAAATGCCTTCCGCCGTGCTTTTGATGATCCAAGATTGTTCCGGGAATACCAATCGCCATCCTCGGAAGTAACCCTCTCCTAAGCCCAAGAATTCAGAACCTGGAGAAGTCGATCTTTCTGGGCTTGCTAGGGATGTTTGAAACTTTCTGAGAGGTTTCTTTTGCTTCTCATAGGCTGCTGGAAATATCAAATATGTTGAGGTTGTCCGCTTATCCTGTCCCTTTTTGTCTTTTTCATGGAAAGGGCTTTGCTATATTATACATTTTTACGTGATGGTGTAGTTGCAAGGATATCCTGGATGTTATGTCACTTATGTGGATCGTGTTACCGGTGAAATGGAAAATCGAGCTTTGCTAAGTTAGTGCTTATTATAATAATATTGTTTAGAGCCGTGTTTAATGACACGTCTCTAAATAAGCTAGCACGTCCAATTTTTTCTTTATCTTTTCATCTAACTTAGGTTATATTTATTTTTAATCTAATTTTTTTAAAATAATTAATTTTAATAAATAGTCCTAAATAAATTTTTAATCAGAGGACGTGTGCCTCACCTCCCTCGTATACATCATTTGCTTGAAGTTGACTCGGTAGTTGAAACATGATCGTCTCGACCATCTGCAACATGCATGGTGCAGTTTTGACGACGTGCGGGCAAACCAATTTGGGCATTAAATAAGCGGCGAAGAGCTACTCTCCACTTATTATTAAGAAATATACCGGTATGGCCTAGAAGTCCAGAATGCAGTCATCACGAAGAGATCATTATGATGATGATGATGCAAGTTAGAAGCTCATGATGCTCGATTAGAAAGAAACCAACATGCCAAACCTATATATATGGGACGTTAACAAAAGTCAACCGCCGCCCCACAGTCCCCACCCCACCCCACTGAAAAAAAGATAGTACTCTCTCTCTCTCTCTCTCTCTCTCTCTCTCTCTATATATATATATATATATATGTTCTTTTATTAATTTTTTTATTAAAAAATTAAAGTTTATTTATTATTTTTATTTTTAATTATAAGTATATGTATTTATTAAATATTTTATTCTTTTTAATTATTGATTTAAATATAATTAAGATTTTATTATTTTTTAAAAAATATATACAAATTAAAAGAATAAATTTTTTAAAGATAAACAAAATGTACTACTTGAGCAGGGGCTTAGATCGGACATTTTTATGGGACAAATTTTTTTATTGAAATGGTAAGATACTGACAATCCGCTATCTTGTCTGTATGGACATGAGATATTGGAGCCTGCCGTTGGTGGCTAGGTGAACGAATAAAATGTCAAAATTATACTTTATTTATATCAAAAATGAATTATATATATATATAATGTTATTTTATAAAAGTGTAAACTTATTTTTTACTTGTTTATTCACCTTTTTTTAGTATAATTTTGCTATATTTTAATGAATGGTGTTAGTAGGATTTTAAACCTATATTTATTAAAGTATATAAATTATTAAAATATTTTTTAATACGAAAGGAGGAGGAGTAGCAGTAATAATAGTAATAATAATAATACGAGATAAGCTTAACTTTGGTTCGTACAAAGTGGGTAATAGTCTAATAGGTTCATCAATTCAAAAGCTTAACAGAGGTGTGTTCAGATCAACATAATGGTATTATGGTATGTAATGGAATAAATAATAGAACATGACACCATAATCTATATATCTAAACCTGTAATTAAATTGCCTCCTAAGACCATGTACCCTATCATAAAAATAGCGAACGACTTACGATGGAAAAAATCTTGAGCTACGAAATGTCGACCTCTTGTATATGTAGGATAAATATGTTATTGCTTAGTAATGGTGCTAGGCTTAGTACGTAATTCTCAACGCAACATAGACAGCGGTGAATTTGGGTGTAGCTCACGCTTGAGCTATCTCTAAACTGGACCAGCTTACGTTTGAGTCACGCTTGACTAATAATGTGCAACAAACCTCAAACTAATACAATGAACAATAACTCTTGTTTGAGCTGCTATTTTGCAGCTATCAGGATCATTTGAGAACCAAAGAGGATGTAAAAAAAAAAGACATTTGTGGGTAAAATATGGGAATAAAAATAATTTGGTTTGTTCTTAGACTTCGAATTAAAGAAAATAAGAAAATGGTATTTTGATCATTTCCTAGAAATTTGGTCATTTACCAAAGCATGTCCATTCCAATTCTATCTTCTAATTCTCCCCAATACTTTAGGGGTAAGAGTGTTTGTTAAAACTATTTTAGCTAGCTTTTAGCTTATCTAATCCAAAATAAGTTATTTTGATCAAAATAAAAAAAAATCTTTAAATAACAACCTTTTTTTTATTTAAAATCCTTTTTTTTTCTGTTCTAAAGGCTTGTTAAAATAAACTCCTATCAATGGGCTAGCTCTTTAGCTACCCAACTAAAACATACCCTAAGCCTCCCTCCTCGCAGTCAAAACCTTCAAATCGTCTTCTAGTTGGACCATTCCATTAAAAGACGTTGCTTAGTGCTTGGTCATATCTTGGCCATAATAGTAACAAAACAAGAGAAGAGGGAGGAGACGCGTTTTGGTTTTGAAAGGTTCCTCAGAAAAACCTGTGATCTCTCTCTCTCTCTCCCTCTCTCGCCTTCCCTCCCCGTCTCTCTTTCTCTTCCTTTGTGTGCTTCATCATCCCAGTAAACGAGAAGAATTCATAACCCTATTCAGCCGAATACCCAATACAATACGATATACGTCGTAATTATTCATTTTCAATATAATCTTAGTTTTTTTTTTAGCTCTGCTCCTTCCTTCCCTCAGTCTCCCTTCTTTCCGTTTATCCTAAATGTTTCCTCAGTTTTAAAAATTTTACGTCCATTTCTCAAAGTTTCTCCAGTAATTCGTGAAAATTGGTTGTTTTGTGATGTTGGCGGCGTTAGTTTTCCCTGCATGATTATTATCAGCTTGGCTATTTGGGGTCGAAAACATCTTGTTGGCGAAATTGCCTCAAAAACCTTTTGAGGCTTTTATCTATTGGTTGAGTTGATTTTTTTTTTTTCTGTATTTTGGTGGATAAATATCATTGGTATAAAATGCATTTCCAATGCTGAATTCACAAGGGCGCATTTAGGGCTATCTGACATTGTTCTCATCTGTTAGAATTGTGGCCTGCACCTATGTTTCTGTGTTGAACCTGGCTGCTTTTCTTTTTCAATTTCTGGTATATTAATTTCAAAACCCTGAACCCATTTTGGAAGAAAGGCAAATGGGTTCTTGTATTGAATATAAATGGTAAAAGTAGGAGGAAATTGCGGTGGTAGTGGGAATTAGTATCATCCCCCCATGGGAAATAATTGCGTATCCAGGATTGCCAAGGATGGATTTTGTCAAGGATTTACAAAATCGATTGGTTGGTCGAAGCCATCGAAACTGAATCATGAAGACGACAATGGTAAGAGTAAAGATCCTCCCTCCGTTCAAGTCAAGCCACCGGATCAGATGAAGATTGGGAGGCAGGAAAGTAGACTAAGCAGGCAATGCAGCAGAGTAAGCAGACAAGAAAGCAGGATGGGCAGGCAAGAGAGTAGATTGTCCAGGCAAGGAAGCAGATTGATAAGGCAGGAGAGTAAAGTAATTATGCAGCCAAAACCAGTACAGCCTAATCCGCCACAAAAGCCTGATAAGCCTCTAAATGTTAAGAGGGTATCAAGCGCTGGGCTTCAGGTGGAGTCTGTTTTGAAGAGGAAGACCGGCAACTTAAAGGATTATTACACTCTGGGGAAGAAGCTTGGGCATGGACAATTTGGTACTACATTCCTATGCGTGGAGAAAGCAACTGGTAACGAGTATGCTTGCAAGTCTATCGCAAAAAGGAAACTGGTGACCAGCGAAGACGTCGAGGATGTTAGAAGGGAAATCCAGATTATGCATCACTTGGCTGGGCATCCTAATGTGATCTCCATCAAGGAGGCTTATGAAGATGCTGTGGCAGTTCATGTTGTCATGGAATTGTGTGCTGGGGGTGAGCTTTTTGATAGAATTGTCAAACGGGGTCACTACACAGAAAGGCAAGCGGCTGATCTTGCTAGGACCATTGTTAGCGTCATAGAGGCCTGCCATTCTCTAGGAGTCATGCATCGGGACCTTAAGCCTGAGAATTTTCTTTTTGTGAATGAAGAGGAGGATTCACCACTCAAGACCATAGACTTTGGATTATCCATTTTCTTTAAGCCAGGTATATTTCATCTGAAACTGTGAAGTGGGGCAGATTAATCATTTTCGCGTATACTCTCCCTGATTTGGATTTTTTTTTTCTTCATGATATTAGAATCCGGCATGCATATTCTAGTAAAAGAAACTAATCACTATAGAATTTGCTTAAAAATGCCTGCGGCATGCATATCACATACTAGATGCTAAGAAACTAATCACTATATACTTTGCTTAGAAATGCCTGCTCTATAGGGCCATTTGGAACCTGGTCATTATCTTAGAGGAATCTACATGGCAGCTGTTAATATCGTGGGATGGATTTGGTTTTGAATTTCGTGACTATGTTAGTCGTTTCCTGTACTACATACATTACAAAGCAACATAAAGTGATAGGGATATAGGAGTTGGGTGATACTTTGTCATCAGAAAGGAAGGGAGGACAATGCCTTTTATCCATATTTCCTTTTTTTTTAGCCATTTAGCCAAATTGATTTGATCTGGTTTTAAGAGACGGGTTAGTTTTACATATATTGTTTCATTTAAATAACTGTCCATTTTTGTGAGAATGAAGTACGCTCTTATTCTGCCGCTCACTTCAAAATCAATTACGAAGCACTATGCAATGAATTGACTGAAACTCTGTTAGTTGATATAATGAACTCAATCAGCTTACCTAGCATTATTAGTTTAGGCAACATCAAAATTTTATCTTTTGGTATTCTAGATATTTTGACTGTACTGATTCTACAGGGGAGATTTTCAATGATGTCGTCGGAAGCCCTTATTATGTAGCACCTGAGGTTCTGCGCAAGCGCTATGGTCTAGAGGCAGATGTTTGGAGTGCAGGAGTTATCCTCTATATTCTGCTAAGTGGAGTGCCTCCATTCTGGGCTGGTAAGAGTCGGAATACTGACCCCACACCACCAACTTCTATGAGTTTCTGAATTCAGTGCTTAAATATTTAGCCCAGTCCTGGCTGTCGTGACCATCCAGCTCTCTTTCTTGTTGAATATTTATGCAGAGACTGAGGAAGAGATCTTTGAGGAAGTATTGCACGGTGATCTGGACTTCTCAACAGATCCATGGCCCAATATCTCTGAAGGTGCAAAGGATTTAGTTCGAAGGATGCTTGTCAGGGACCCTAAGAAGCGTTTGAATGCTCATGAAGTTTTATGTGAGTTATCCGTTACGATAGACCCATCACTTATTGTTCTTCTACTCTGGTTTTACGCATCATGGCAATAATTGTCATGTTGAGAATAACCGTACTAAAAAGAAGAGTGCTTATGGTAGAAGTAATAGATATGTGAAAAAAATTTGGATTCATCCATGAAAGTAGACTGTATCTTCCTGACACATCCTCGACATAAGCTCAGATACAATGGGTATTTTGATGAATAAATTCCATTTGGCTTCTGTCTTTTACTTGCTGACATACATCAATATCTAGTATATTCAAGTGCTAAATTGGATATTCATGCCATGGTCCTATTATCCGCTGTATTACTCACATAATTACAAGTAATGTTGTGGATCCAATGGAGTGGAAATGAACAGGTCCTGTGTTGGATTTTCTCTACATTTCCCCCTCCCAGTGCTACCCTACCAAGACGCCTTTATTGATTGGACATTCCAGACATGCGCAATATTCAATTCCTCTAGCTATCAAATGAATTGAAAAATATGTTTTTGCATTTGGATGCCTTATTGCTTATTTGCATCTTGAAGGCTGTCATAAATTTTGTGAGACTTGCCATGGGTTTAGGTAAATCTTAACCATGCAATAGCATAACACCATTCTGTCGGAGAAAAACTAAAGGGAAAATTGAATCACTGATGTTAAGATGATCATATAGATTTGCAGGCTTCTTCAAGTAGGTAGTAGTGCTGATGTGTATTTTGGTTTCCGGACTATCTGCAGGCCATCCATGGATTATGGCTGATGGCTTGGCTCCTGATAAGCCTCTTGATCCTGCAGTATTGAGTCGGTTGAAGCAATTTTCTGCAATGAACAAGCTTAAAAAAATGGCCTTGAGAGTAAGGAGTTTTCTCACAAGCTAGCTGAAACTATGTATTGATGTAATTAAGAGTTGTCTAATCTTTTTTCTTGTTCTTATGTAATTCTATGTTGAAGGTTATTGCAGAGAGACTTTCAGAGGAAGAAATTGCTGGGCTTAAAGAAATGTTTAGGACAATAGACACAGACAACAGTGGTCAGATAACTTTTGAAGAACTAAGGGAGGGGCTCAAAAAGTTTGGTGCCAACCTTGAAGAATCTGAAATCCATCACTTGATGCAGGCAGTAAGTATATTTACACATTTTAGGGACTCGAGCCTAGAGGTCTTAGCTACAGTAGTCAATATTAGCCTATGTGTCAGTGTCGGTTTAGTTGCAGCATCAGCATTTGTGATAAGGAAGATCCCCGGTATATTTCATTTTGAAAAGATTTCTCTTATTTACCTACCCACCAAAATAAAAATATAACAGGAAAAGATTGGCATTTAAGTGGCTATTCAGAGTGGCAAAAACGAGTATTGCATTCAGTGCCTCATATATTTTATTTCGTTGCTTTTTCTTAATAATAATAATAATAATAATAATGTTACAGCGTACTAGTAACACTTTGACTTCCAAGTTTTCCATCGTGTTGAAGCTGCAGAGACATACTGCCGCATTATAGATATAGTAATGTTTTGATTCGATCATTATCTTGGCAAGGACTAATTGGTTTTATTGTTGATACCGCAGGCAGATGTGGATAACAGTGGTAGCATTGATTATCAAGAATTTATAGCAGCCATGTTGCATCTAAACAGACTTGACAAGGAAGATCATCTGTATGCAGCTTTCTCCTACTTTGACAAAGATGGGAGTGGCTATATCACAAAAGACGAGCTTCAGCAAGCTTGTCAGGAATTTGGGTATGATGATACAAGCTTGGAAGACATCATTAGAGAGGTGGACGAGGACAATGTAAGTGCATTTCCTCATCATGAACTACCATTTATGATATCTCATGATCTAAATTTGACATCACATTATCTGTGGCGATATGTATAAACACGCTTAAATATTGTACTAGAACGCTAGACGAGTAATTTAACTGTTTCCTTGGCTCTCTTTCTCTCTCTCTCTCTCTCTCTACTCAAGCTATAAATTTTGATGAAATTCATAATAAAACTCATAATCTCTTATCTTCCTTGTTTACATGGACAATCATTATTTAGAGCTGTCCCCAAGCATAATTAGAGGAGTTCATTAGTCTCAGTGGGCACTTCAACTTGTACTTTCTCTTTTGGTTTGTTCGCATGATCATTGCTGAAAATGCTGATGTTCCTCTACCCCATGTGATAGTGAATGTTAGAATCTATCTGGAAATTGTCAGTTCTCTTCGGAGAATGAAATCTTTGACTATAGATGGTGGCTTTTACTACATGAACATCCCTCTGATTACTCCTCATGAGCTTGTTGTACTTAAGCATGATGTTGATGGTGATGTGATTTTCTGATTAATGTGAACTTGTTCTTTTTGGTATAAATCTGTTTTGAGGATTTGAATATGACGGGTGCAATGTTTTGTTTTTCAGGATGGACGAATAGACTACAACGAATTTGTTGCAATGATGCAAAAAGGGAATGTTGACATGGGTAAAAGAGGTGTACAGATTAGCGTTGGAGTAGGGAAGAACTAGAGAGGCTGGTTAACTATAACATAGTGATCAAGGTTGCTTCAATTATGATTAGGTTTCAATATTTTGGTCAGTTTGTGTAATTGCCCATCTTATCCACGGGCGTGCTGTTCTTCCGTTCATTGTATACAAAGTTGTTTGTTATTCAGGTTAAAGAAATGAATGATCAGCTGCCTGGTAGATGTGGCTTAAACTAATCAGTCATCTCCCCAAGTTTGGACTTGCTTAATTTATTCTTGCAGCTCCATTTTTGTCATCCTCCCGCCCTTTTTTTTTTCTTGCTTATTTGAACTACTTTGTGTATATATTAAAATGTAACGAAGACTCTTTTTCTCTCTTTCTGATCTGTTTTTAATCTGAAGCTCTGGCACGAAGCGGTGGATTTTCCCACTTTGAGGCTGCAAACACAGATATTTTGGGATGGTCCGTCTCCAAGGTTTTGTGAACCTCTAAATTTGTAGGGCACGCCTTTAGAGATTGAAATGAGCACAATTTTAGATTATTTATATAGAGTACAAAATGTAATATACCGGTCAAACGACTGCATTTGTTGATACTTTTGCTCGTTGGTGTCATGCGTTGCGTCGAAGCAACGGGAGGAACCGCCGGAAGACCTTAGAGATTGAAATGCACAACTTAGATTATTATGGGACTGAAACGGGACAGGACGAAACGCGAAAACGATATTTTTTTAAAAATTAGAAAACGGAGATGGCAGGAAACGTCAAAAAAATTATATATATATATATATATATATATATATATATATTATATAATTTTTTTAAAAAAAATAGATTAAATTTATTAAAATTAAGAGAGAAAAATAAAAAATAATTCTATTATTAATAATTATTAATTATATTAATTTAATTTAATAATTATAAATAATTTTAATATAAATTTTAATCCGGAAACGTTTCCGAGAATTTTGCCGTCCCCATGCAACACGGGGGACGACACCTAACAGGGCTAAAGCACAAAGTCCAAAGGACCAATAATAGTTATAACCAAATTTTATTACGAGCTTACGAATTGTTTTCTAAATTCAATCAATGCTTAAAAAAATAGATAGACAAACAACTATAACTCTACTTATCAAAAGCGACAAATGTAACAAAGTCTAGCATACCAATAGACCACTGAATAATTAGATAAATAATGGAGTCGTAAAACCAATCACAAACTATACTTTCGAACTCAGTCTTTCTGGTTAAGCTTCATGCTCATCATCTTAAATATTAATAAAGTAATTATCAAAATCACAACTCAACAAATAACCGACCCACCGACCAAAACGAAACTAAGTCATAAAAAAATAACACATACAAAACAATTTAGAAATACACACACACACATTCTAAAAGTCATAAAGATACTTTGAGAAAAATAAATAATTGCAATTTTAAAATAAATAAATAAATATGATAAGACTTTAACAATGATGAACATAATACCTTATAATAAATGATAAAAAAAATTTAGGTAAGATAAATAATCAGTTAAGCGATTACTCATTCAAAAAATATATATAAAAAGGTTAGTAGGATCCAACAATCAATTTCTATCATAATGATAAAAGTTAATATCATTTAAAATAAAAGTTTCGTGTATAGATATAAGAATACCATACCAAAGGTCCTTTGTACCTAGATCCATAAACGACATATTTAAAATAAATATAGTTTATAAAAATAATATTTTATAAAAAATATTCACAATAAATATATCTTTAAATATATTAGGATCAATGGACGAATTCCCTACTTCGGATACTATCCAAATCAATATCAACTAGACATCGAGCAATCCTACAACACAATTTAGCTTACTATTAACACAAAATGGATACACTAACTAAATATTATATTCATGTTTACCCATTTGATTGATTTATCAATTTATTTCCAATATTTAATACTCATCTCCAAATGTTTGTACCAAAATAATTGATTGATTAGTATCTTAATTCTCACTATTTATGCACAAAAAGATGATCTAGAATTAATTAACCTACAACTCTATTGACCGTATCATAACAACCTAAATTAGCTAATATTCTTCTCAGCTAAAATTATAATTCCTCTTCCCATCCTAGCTGCACGTAATAGGCTCTATCAAATGCAGGCTAGATTACCTACAATGGTTTTAAAAATTAGACCAATAATTGAACTGTATCATAATTTACTAATTTAATGATGGAGTGATGGTATATATTAAGTAAAAAATATAAAATATATAAAAAATTAAACTATATATAAATTAACCTACTTTTAATTAATTTTTTAACTAATTTATCGATTTTTTAATTTTAATATCTAAAAATTAGTATATATAATTTAACCAATAACCTAACTGTTTCGTCAGTTGACATCGGATCCGATTTTTAAAACCTTACTACCGACGCCACCATCACAATTATATTTCAACAATTCTCTTTTCACTTTTTCCTTCCTTTCTTTTATTTATTTATTTGTAGTGTCTATCACTATCAAGTCCTATATTATACTTGGTACTACTCTTTTGATTTATTCACTTAACTAGCACCGTAAAAAACTTCCTCAAACCTGAGAGCAACAGCAAAAGAAAAAGGATTTCTACTTTCTTTATTTTGGCTCCATAAGTATCGCCCTTGAAGGATGCCACCCTAAGGACAATCTCCCATGATGTCATCCACGGTGAATTAATCTACTAAGTTAGTGTCTTAAGTTTTACTAATTAAGTAGCAAATATTAATAAAATAATTTTATTAAGGAAGCAAGTAAGACTTAAGTTAGCCAATTAGCTTAGTTGTTTGAATGTAATTATAGTAAAAGGTTATTTTAAGTGACTTATAATTAACTAATAACTAAAATAAAAGAAATAAATAAAGTAGTACCAGTGGAAAGATTTATCATACCTAAATGAAATTGGTTGAGTTAATTGCTTGTGGAAAGATTTAAATTCTCAATCTCTGGTCCTTTTTTCTTCTTTTTTTTTTTCTCTAAATGCTTATTTACAGTGGTATAAGAACTAACTTAAATAGAATTGCATTACTTAGGTAAATTATAAAATTATTGGATAATCTCTCTTTTACTAAGATACTTAGCCAACCACTAATCCTTACTAGTGGCATATTTGTTGTTGACTGATACATTTTAACTTAGTCTTTTATGGTAAATCTTCCTCCCATTTAGTTTTCTTTTTTTATTTAACCTAATAACCAATGCCCGATACCTGTCATCTAATTAACTATTTAATAACCAATTAGTGTCTATTTTTTTATTACTAATATCTTTTCACATCAATCACGTTTTTTTTTCTTTTTTCGCACTTTTTTTTTGGGTTATTATAAATATAGGGTAGGGCATAGCCGTCCTACTCATAGTAAAAGGAGGGAAAAAGTTATTAGATAAACCTGGTGTATTGAAAATCAAACGCATCCACATATACTTTTATTATAATTATAATATATTTTTAATACACTTTTTTATAAAAGTACAATAAAAAGTATTAAAAATATATCACAACTGTATCAAATGTACATGTGATGTACCCTATTTTAAACGCATCAATCTACATAATAACTTCTCAAAAGAGGGGGTGTGTGTATAGGAATTTGCACAATATAACTTTAGTTTATACAAAATATATAATATAACTCCGAGGTTTTTTTTTTATATATACAACAAATAGCCTTGAATTTTGGAGATTTCTCACCACATAAGCATGTATGAACAATAACCCTCAAACTATGTGTCAGACTTCAAGATTTTAAAAAATCGCCATGCAAAATGACATCAACCCTTACCCCACTTGTCGTCCTTTCCTCTACTTTTCTTACCCATTTTTCTTTTTAAAAAATCAATTAGCTCTTTTTTTTTCTTTTTTCTTTTTAACTTTCAGTTGTGTTTTTCATTTACTTTATTTCTTGAACAAAAGTATAAAATGAAAAATAAGAAATTATAAATAAGAATATAAATAAATTTAAATATAAAAATAAAATTAAATATGCTAAAAAATAGTATTTGATAATTTGGGATTATTTTCCTTAAACTTGTGTTCAATATATATAAAAATTTATTTCTATTCTTATTTATAATTTCTTATTTTTCATTTTGAACTTTCAATATATAAAATCTTTGATATGGATATCTAAAAGTTATTTGATAATTTGGGATTATTTTCCACTTATTCTCGATCTTCTGACTAGTTTTAAGGGTCATGTGGCATACGCCATATAAAATGATGATGAGGTAATTATTATTATTATTATTATTATTATTATTATTATTATTATACAAATTGGTTACTATTTTTTTTACCTTGCAATTAATTATTCTAATATTCTTTTTGTTGTAAGAACCACACGTTGTACTAAGGGTTAAACCAAGGAAAAAAAGCTTAAGGAAACTATTAGTAGATTATGTTAGCACGGGTATTGCCTATGATTACGTAGAGACCATAGGCTCGAACCATCTATGTAACATATACTTCCACCGTCACAATATTTTACTCATCTCCACTTAAGTTGAGAGGTGGCACCAAAAGACTAAAAACCTGCACCTTACATTCAGTGGAATGATTATTACCCTACATGACTTGATTTACATTATGTATCTTAATTTTCATAGGTATAAGTGTATTAATGAGCATTTGTCTAGTGATGGTAATATGGTGGAGCTTCTAGCCGACATGTGGGGTGAAACTGAGGTGATGGTGAAGTTATCTTTTGTGAAGGGCACCTTAATTGCATTAGACAATATTTTTTAAGCTTACGAATGAGCAGGTTTCAGACAATGAGTCTTATGCTCTATTTTATATATGGCACCTGCTATCTCGCATGCTTTTCATAGATAAATACAACAATTGTACTCCATTATCAGTGCTAAGATTGGTACGTAATCTAAGTTAAGTGATAGGGACCTTGGAGCTAGTACTGTAACATCTTTATATAGGCTACTCGGGATAGCATTTAGGATCGAGTGTAAGTAGCTAGGTGGTTGCATTACACTATTAGATATAATAATTTATTGCTAATTATTAGCTACAAATTTTGTTTGATTGGTAGTTTAATTGATTATATATGTGTTATAATTATGCACAAGCAGGGATTTACAAGTATTTTCCTTGCTTTTTTTAATGAGTTGTTCTCATATATATAATCCATCATGTGATACCACAATGATGAGGTGGGATACATTTCATAAAATGCTTCCCCTTAAATTAATGGATGACCTAATTTAATATAGAAGTCAACTAGTTCGCTAAAGGCGCATTAGGTGGATGACATAATTTATTGGTTTTTAAAAAAAAAAGATTTTAGTAATCGATATGAATAACATTTATACTGTTTTACATGAGTTTTTAGGTTGATTTCTCATCGTTCGACAAAGATTTGATGATTAAACATCTTGAGCCAATGTACCAAGGTGGCTTGTATTTCATGAATATTAGGGAGTCTTACATGCTAGATTAAGTTGCTCAACAGTTTGGGTAACCCCAACTCATCCCTATTCCTCTTATAGTTCTAGCACATGGATTCTGCCTTAGTGCAAACATTAAGAAGTATAAGGTAGATTACTCCAATTGTGCATCATTTTGGAATGTTTGGCCATACTATCAAATGGACTTGAGCTCCCAATTTTACTATTTGACATATTAGTTTGATGCCTCAACTCAATATCTTTCTTGTTATCATCCTTAGACCAACCTAGTAGTCCATCGTGTACCAATAAACGAAGGACCAAGTGATGTTGTATGCATCAGAACAAAAGTAGAGACAAATAATGCATTGATGAGTGGGTTTCTTTACTGGTTCAAAGAAGAGAATAAGGGTGGAATTAATAAGGATAAATATTTTATTTTTACTTATCTATGATCTTATTTACTATGTATAATGTGACCATAAGGATCCAATTCTCATTAGATACTAGAAATTATTTAATTGGGAATTTATATATTTGTATTTTGTTTACACCTAGAAAATATAAGTTATACTAATTTATTGTTATTATTATAATTGCAAGAAATAGTAATTTATAAGAGGAAGTGTTACTTATCAATGGATATATGATCATATAGTTTGCTTATAAAATATATAGGTTAAGAGTTTTTTTTCCTTTGAAAAAAAAAACCTCCCAATTACTTTCTACCAAACAAACTTTATTTAAAAAAAACTTCATTTCTTACAAGGTTCTATTCTATTAGATATCTAACAAAGCTCATACCATAGTTTTTAAAACTGAACCGATCGTTGAATCAATAATATTACTGATTTAGTGATTTATTAGTCAAATCAATGTTTCAAAGTGTTTGGATCAGTGGTTCAAACTATTAGTTAAATATAAGAAATAAATAAAATTTATCTATAAAAGTTTTAAATCTGAATATAAATTATTATAATTTTAATTTTATAGAATAAGATGTTAAATTTATATTTTTGATAAGTTTCATATATGTAAGTATAAGCTTAAATTATTTAGCATTTATATAATAAAATGTCGAATCATGTAACTTAATTAGCTTTCTATATTTATTTATATATTTTTGGTAGAAGGAAATTAGCAGCTTTCTGGTTAAAATTTATAATAAAAGAAATAAAATACTTATTTTCAAAGCTCTATCCATAAAGTTGATTTGCTTAGGGTTGATCAGAGCAAAACTCTTGCAGCTTCTTTTCAGACATAGGCACACTTCACCTCTCTCTTGCTCCCCATCGTTTATAGTTCGTTTGAATTAGAGTGAACCAATATGAAGATAATAATTAAAAATTAGCTTTTGTGAGAAAAAAATTTGAAACAAATAGGAGTGAATATTTTAAAATATTGACTTAGGCGATGGTAGGATGATGGAATGGTAATTTTGTCAATGCATAATAAAAGTGTTTTTTTTTAATCTTTTACCTAAGTTATTTCTAATTGTAGGAGCAATAATATTCACATACGACAAGATTTTACTTAATTTTAACATTGCATCTCAATTAACTCTGATTTCACATATAATAAAAAAGAGAGTGAATCAAGGTAAATTATGACGATTTGAAGTAAAAATTTAAACTATATGACATAACAAATTAACTACCAAAATAAAATAAATTAAGGTGAATCATTTTATTCATCTTAATGTAAATGTGTTATTAATCTTTAAGGCTTCCATTGTTACCTCTCTCTTTTTTCTCTTTTCCTTTTTGGCTTCTCTTACGAGCCTCCATGGGCATAAAACCTTCATGAAACTAAAAAAAAAAATATATATCCTTTAATTGCTTTACTATTTCATCCCACCTTCGACCTCCATCATCATCTGACATATTAATATCTGTCACAATGCAGCTAAAAACCAAAACGATGATGTGAGCCTGATGATGTGAATGAAGAATACTGGCGAGCAATGAACTGTGACAAACCGGCGACGATATACTGCGACGAAGCCACGGCAAACAGACGGGGAAGCGCAAAAAATAGGTTGTGATGACAGGTTAGAAAATACGGTTTTGTTAAATTTGGTGCTGAAGACTGAGAGACACAGAAAAACATGATGAAACGACGACACACAGTCTCAGCCTCACAGGACAGAAGAATGACCCATACCGACCGCGATTCCAGCGAGCAAGATACACAGCACCGCAATCAAATCCGGCCCTACATGTACAACGTGGAAAATGATTGAGGCACGTTAGAGATGTTAGAGATGATCGAAGATCGAATATTTGATAATAATAATAATAATTATGAATATTTAAAAAATTAGATATTTATAAAAAAAATAGTTTTAAATATTTAAAATTTTAGATTAAATAGTACATAATTTATCAAATATTAAAAAAAATTGATCAGATAATAAATAAAACAATATTTCATAAAAAATTATTCAACCTAAAGATAATCAATCAATTCAGTTTGAATTGATTTGAACTAATAATTTATTTGAGTATTAAAGTGTATTATATTTAATTAGTAAGTCTATATTTTTAGTAATATTTAAATATTTAATAAAAAAATTAATTAAAAAATATAAAATTTACTGAACATAATTAATTTTTCAATATATATATATGTATATTAGTTATCGTATCAAATATTATTTATATTTATCGGATAAAATATTTGATTTATTTTATTTTTCTAATTAATCGTATGAATTATTTAATTTTTTAGATGGAATCGATTCGAATGAATTCGTTGGATATCAAATCACATAAATAATTTTAATAATAAGAGTGTGTACCGACTTAAAATTGAATCTTATCAAATTTTGATTAAAAATCATAAATTTTTTTAAAGTAGTGATTGGAGTTTGGATCCAAATAATCAATTCAAGATCAATTTAGGGATATAATTAATAAATTATATATATATATATATATTAATTAATTAATAAAATTATCTATTACATCGACAGAATCTGTCCCTTTAGGGCGAAACTGGGATCGGAAATTGAAACCCAAAATAAATGATCTGTCCGATCTAAATTTTCAATCTGGACGAAATGTTTAACACCCTAACCTACTGGAGATGAACTCGACGATTGAAGAAGACAATACGTATACGGGAGATGATGTTTGTTTGCATTAGAATAATGGCCGTTCTGATCTGGCTACGCCGCGATCGTATGATCCACCGCACGTTTGGCGACAGCTCATCGGTCATCACGGAACGTTTAAATTAGTCACTATCATCGTTATTCCACGTCAAAAAAATATTGTCCGGACGTGAAGCCAATCACGTTGTTCGTTGGTGCCACGTCATGGTCTGGGTTCTAGGCTGGTGCTGGGTGCAGTCAATCTCCCTCCTCTTCCAACGCATTATCATCCTCTCCGTCAATCATTGAATCACATTCTTTTCCTTTTCCTTTTTTCTTTTGTATATTTTAGTATTTATCTATCTGTACTCTGTAGTCTAGAGTCTAGAATGGTCAATTTGAATACTGAAATCAACTTCCTTTCCTTTCCGCTCCTAAGCTATCCGCCAGCTACTTTATGCAACATTCTATATATGCATCGAACTATACAGAAAAATTGTACCTCTCTAATTGTTCAAACATCAATTATTTGCATAAGAGACATAACAAAACGTTTATGGAACATTATAATCGGGATTAGAATCAAGATGAAAGCGACCCAAAAGCAAATAAAGCAAAAATAAAAAAATAAAAAAAATGATATGCTATGGCAATTGGTGCTACTACCTCCATCTACTTAAAAATGTTAAGGTACTTCAATATCTAAGACTTTATAAAAAGGATAACGCCTCTATTCTTACTATTTAAATTTTTTATTTTTATATAAAAAATACAAATATAAAATAGTGATAGCCGCACTAAGTATAAATCTTATATTCTTATCTTTTTTTTTATATAGGTGATAAGGCTAAAAATATTTTGACTCAAAATAAATGACAACGAAAAGATATAGATAATAATATAAATAAAAGCATACGAATAATACATCATTCATACAACATATGATATAAGAGTCCAATAAAAACCGACAATAAAAGAAAGCATAATACTGCGAGACTAATTTGTCTTTACACTTATTCCAACTATAACTAATTGTACATCTTATACAAGTCATACAAGCAAACGCCATTATCCCCCCTTAGCCCTCAAGATACCACTCGTCAAAACCCTTCAACAACTACATGTTATGCACATACCCATCTAAAAATGCTCACATAACAATTACTCATGCAATAACAAAAATCATTCATAAGGTACGCAATCTCATGTGATAACAACAATTAAGAATAAATGTGATCTCATAAATCTACATACGATAACAACCAATGATACCCTAATAAGAGCCAAATAACAACAAGATGCCAATAAAACTCAACAACTAATGAGGCAACCATAACTTAAATTGTTAAGGAGAGAACTTGGTGATTTATCTAATCCAACCCTAACATGTTCGCACCCGTATACTCCATCATCTTAAGAATTTATTATATTTACCTAGATTTAATGCTCAAGCAAAATAAATAAAAATGTCTCAGTCCAGGGCCACCTCAAGCCCAACTTAGATTATCTTAAAAAAAAAAGAGTCAAAAATACAAAAATAAGAATGCATAAACACAATCATAAAAATAACAGCAAAAGAAAATCCAAAGAGAGAGAGAATAACACACTAGAAGAAAAAAAAAGAGGAAAACAAAAGGAAGATCAAGGAGCTAAACATCACAATTAACCACAAATGTAACCTCCTTTATTTAGTTAGAATAAATAAAGCCTAGATAAAGGAAATATAGAAGTGGACCAAGGAAGTAAAGAGGATGAGACTAAGAGAGGGGCTCACAAATCTAGGCACAACGAATGGATGAAGAACACCAACCAAGGCTAACAAAAGAGGAAAGAGAGGTGGGAGCAAAACAAGCTAAACAAAATAGAGTAAGAATTATGAAAAATCAAGTAACACAAGATGCATGAAAGGGAAGGGTTGGGGTCGAGATATGTTGGCCACATGGATTGAGGCTTGCTTGAGAATACTTGAATGAAGAAAGTGATGGGGTAGGGTGAGGTGTAAATGAGGTATAGTGCAAGTAACTAAATAAACGTAGACCAATTGACCCAACTAATTTATGCCACTACATCCGTTGCATGAAATCATAAGCAAGAAAGGAAAGAGAAGAGTTGCCTTATTAGGTAATAAGTGTTTAGGTGAAAAGGCGCAAATTGGTAGATTTAGGATGAATTAATATGTATAAGGTTCTAAAAGTTAAAAAGATAATCATACACCTCCTAAAGTTATTAGCAATAAGGATACAACAATATTAGAAGATTAGGAAAAGATTGAGCAAAGATCTAGATAAGAACATAATCACGAAATAAAAACTTAGACAAACTTGTCAACTGGTAGATAATGATAAGTCAATTGGTTTCACCAAATACCCAAAAATAAAAATAAGTATAACTAGTTGATTGGTACATCCGAACTAGCCAAGCGGTGATCCTAAAGACCAAAACCTACATGGGACTAAGATATCTACCCAACCAACAGTCAAACACACATAAAAAGTAGAATTAATTTCTCGTCATGAAAATATAATCTAGCAAATTACGATTCTAAAATTTTAAGTAATACATGTCAAATTTCAACTTGTTTAGTTTAAAGTAAATGAGAAGTCAAAATCAAATGCAGCTTTCTTTTAATGAATCGATTTTATTAGTTAATACAGCACCGACTTTCCTTTTTTTATTTTTGTCTCACATATACATATTATTAAAAAAAAATTCCTCTATTGCTTTTCAACATAAATCAAACACAAATTAATCAAACTTTCAAGTAATTACCTCCTTAATACCTCAAAAGCGTGATTTCTTTAGAAAATTACAATCATTAAATATACCAAATAATGTATTGGTATATATGTTTGAAAAAGTAGCAGTTGATTGTGGTTAGTGTTTGACTGTATTTAGTAAAGTAAATTTATTAAAAATAATATAAATTTAAAAAGACTTATCCAAACAAAATTAAAATTTTAAAAATTACCAAAAAAAAAAGAGTGTTAGAGCCTCCAACGTAGACCCACATTTATAAAAACTTACTACAACTTTTGGATATCCATATCATCAAAGATTTTATTACCTACCTACGGGATGGATATTTCTGTCAGCTGTTACTTGCTCGCAAGCTCATATAATCAAAAATGCAAGCAAGGTTTTGTTTATGCACCTCATTTTGAAAGAAAGAGACAGGATCTGTCAAATAATAGAGAGGCAGGGACGGAGAACATTGGAGAAAGGGGTAATTGAGTAATTAAATGGTGTGCCACCAATATCGATCTAATCACAAATTCACACTCACTATCCATCTGTACTACTGTGTTCTCTGAACAGTAGCATCCCCGTCCTATTTTCACAGGCTGCAACCCTGTCGTCTTCCCTCCATCTTCTATCTCGTATTGATCAAAACAAAAGGCGAGAAAAGAGAGGTAGAAAAGAGAAAAAGGAACGGGAGAAAGGCACCACCTGACACCCATTTCGATGTATTTCTGAATTCGAATTAATCATTTACTCTTTTGCTGACATCCCTCTGGGCACACCACCAACACCTGCTTCTTTTTTTCCTTCTTCTACTACAACTACCACCACCTTGCCGGTCATCGTCTTCTTCAAAGGGTATGTTCTGAATTCTGTAAAACTTTGATTCTGGTAGTTTTAGGATAAATTATTCATGTCTTCTAAATCAAGTTCACTGCTTAATGGTGCTGGATCTACGTGTTTTCATTAACATTCAAATGTACCCATCGGATCTCTATGATTTTCATCTAGTTTTTTTAGCTAATTTAATTATCTTCTGCTTAGAATCATAGATCAATATGGCGACGAACATCTATTGAGGAAAACCCTTGTTTTCTTTTTCTTTTTGGAGGGGGAGGCAGGGGTGTGGGTCATGTTGAATTTTTCTTCAATTGTGGTCCAATACACCAATTCCCTCTTTATTTTTTGTTCTTGTTTTTATTTGTTTATAGTGTTAGTTTATCATTTTCGGTGGGAGGCTTGCTGTTGGCGTCAACACCGTAGTATAATGGTGGGTCGGAGTATAGAAGTTGATATGATGGGGATGTTGTGAGATTTTGAGATGGTATTGAGTTTTTTTTTTTTAGTCTTCACAGGAGTGTTGTTTATTTTCTGAATGGAATCCCAAAATGGGGTTGTTGTTGAGAATGGAGGTGGTGCGATTGATAACAAAAACACTGTGGAAGAATTGGCTTTGGATGTCAACAATAAGGATCAAGCTGCTGAGAATGGTGAAGGAAAGGTTTCTCGGTCCAATGGAGTTTCAAATAATGCGACAAAGTCCAATGGTCTTCAAACATCCAAGGCAAAGCCTGGCGTTTATAAGGCTGCCAAGAAAACCGGTGTCAAAACTGAGGTCTCAAAACCCTCTATCTCAAAGGTAGTACATCCTTGCTTCTTATAAACCAAAATATATTTTTTTGGCCTTTTGTTGTTCTGATTTTCATTTCTCACTGATCTGATAATTCTTCTGTGTTTGTGGAACATTTAGGACTCCTATGCAAAAATTGACAGTATTTCGAAACACAAGAGGACAGCCAAGGAGCAAAAACCTAATTCTAAAGCTGCAACCTCCTTACTCAACAAACACCAAAAGCCAAGGCTCACCCAAAGTCTTTCTTTTCCATCCAAAGGTCTTCATGGCAATGTGCAGAAGAGAAGCATTGATGCAGCGAACCCTTTGAAACCAAAGCCTAAACAGTCACTTCCTGATGGTAAACCATCAAAGGCGCCTTGCTCTAATGAATCACCAACCCCGGCCCCATGTTTTAATCATTCTAACGAACAAGCACCATTTCATGAAGACAGTTCGCAGTCATTGGAATCGTCCGTACTGGCTCCTAACGTGATTGATTCAAATGGGAAAGGCTCCGAGGGAGATGATGCAAATCTTAAAGAATCGCCTCTTTCAGCTTCCATTGTGGATCAACCTAATGAGAAAATGTCCAGTGTATTGAATTCAAAGGGCACTAAGGACGGAAAGACACCTGCCAAACAAACTTCTAATTCCAGAACCATTAGACGGTCTGTGGTATGGCTTCATATTATTACTTCTTCCCTTAATTCTTCATCTCCCTGTTTTCTTTTGCCATCTTGTGTTCTTACTGTTCTTCTCACTGTGATGATCAGTCAGCAAAATCCGGTGCAAATATTGCCAACACCAATGATATGACATCTGATGTCACTGGGTATGATTCCCTTTCCTTGATACAGTCTACAACTGTAAGAGAAAACCGGAATTGTATTTAATAAGTCGTCATTTGAATAATAATTTGTCATTTCCTTTTGCCTCTGATATGATTGCAGACCAGTAAATGAAGGTCTTAAGCCATTAGATGAAGTAGGATCACCAAAGGACAATGAAGATGCTAAATCAGCGACTCAGTATTATTCTTACCCTATACCATGATTTTTCTTGTTTGAACGTTATATACCACCATATTATGATGATAACAACAATTTTTTTCCCTGACTATATTATATATGTGCAGAAGTGACAGCCATAATGGGAGTCGGAGGAGCAGTGGCATTGGTTTCTCATTCAAGTCTGATGAACGTGCTGAGAAACGAAAGGAGGTAGCCAATCAATCTACAATGTTTTGTTTCTGATTAACTTGTTGGCATAGATTATGTTGAGAATAATGTCCTGAGGTTTCTGTTTTTATCAGTTCAATATGAAAATGGAAGAGAAGATCAGTGCAAAGGAGGCAGAAAAGACTAATCTCCAAGTTAAGTCGAAGGTTGGGTCTTGATTTTGTATTTCTTTCTAGTTTGCATTTTCATTTGTAGTTTTGGCTTATAGGTTGTTTCTTTTCTTCAATTCTGTGCATGGGTCTGCAGGAGAGCCAAGAGGCAGAGCTGAGGCAACTGAGGAAGAGTTTGAGATTCAAAGCAACACCTATGCCAACTTTTTACAAAGAACCTCCTCCAAAAGTTGAACTGAAAAAGGTCTGTAATCATGAAGTGATTTCATTTGCTATAAAAATGCAAGCTTTGGAGTTCCCCTTATTTGTTGCTGCAACTTGCAAGTAATTGAAAGAAGATAAGCTTGTTATAGTAGCCTTTAGCTTAATCTGAGAGCTTTTTAGCTTTAAGATTTCACACTTCAGCTAGTTTTTCAGGTAGTCATGCCAAAGATACGTGGTTAGCTAAAGACTTCCAATCTATAGCTTGTTTCCTTGACCTCGTAATTGCTTGTGATCATTTATTTATTTATCTATCCGAAGAGTTCATCAATTTGATGGTTAGGAAAAGCTTGTCCACCCGCTGCACTTGCACAAAATATACCATTGTGTTTGCTTGTTACATTTGTTGATTCAGTCCCTCAGCTTTGGGCATCTATTTATAGTTTTGTGTCATGATTTTGTCTCTCTTTACAGATACCGATAACACGTCCGAAATCCCCGAAGCTTGGGAGGAGCAAAAGCTCTGCAACTGCAACAGATAATTCCCCCGAAGGAGCTGGATCTTGTGCAAGCCCATGTCGGAGCAATTCTCCCAGAAGGTTTCAAGCAAATGGCGACAAAAGCATTGATGCTTCAAAGATGCTGGTGAAAAAGTCACAATCTAAACTTCAACCTCGAGAACCGTCTGGGACTACTCCTCGAAGTGAAACAAAGTGTGCCAAATTGAAACAGAAGAACAAAGAGAGCAAGACAGAGGATGAGAAAGGTAGTACCACCGAGAGAAAGGAGGGGGAAACTTTGATGCCTGTTCAGGATAATGCAACAACCCAGCTCGACGATGATACAAAACAAGAATTGGCTGAGATTGCGAAGCTGCCTCAGCAAGAGAGTGGAATCATCGAGGCCTCCGCTGCCAAACCTGAGGCCATGACTGGTGAAATTATGGTTGGAGGCTAGAGATAAAGGGATGGCGTTCGTTCCTCTCTCTCTCTCTTTCACTTTCTTTTCTTCACGTATGATGGGATATATTAATTCTGTGCGCTTCGTCGTTTTAATTTAAATGCCTGTGTCTGTAAATCAAAGAGTTGTATATTTTATTTTTGAATTATTTTTGGTATTTAATTTGCTATGGTTGAGAAGGGAAAAAGGTGATGGGTTTCAACTGTATTGGTAATTTTATTTGACAGCCAACATACTGTTTTTGTTGTCTTTCTTTCATCTATACAAACATTTTTTTGGTTTTGCTTTCCTCATTTCAGTGTATAAAAAATCATGTTCTCCTTATTTCTAAGAAATCGAAGCCTTCTTTCTTTGATTATTTATGGACTGCGTATGTAGTAGGAAACAAATCTGATGGGGAAAACAGATAGAATTCTTCTACATGAGGTGTTGTGGACGACCAGAGATATAGAAATGGGTTTAAGAAGGATTCTAGACGAGGAAGGAAAGTTCTTAATTCAATGTTTGCCTATATTATTCAGCTTCATGGGTATTTAACAGTGAGCGGCAACAACGTTCACCTGACTGCCGAACAAGCTAGCTAACAAAATGACAGCAGCAAAGCACCTCATCCTAGCGGAATTATTGTTGACTCTTGCTAGAAAAAAATGACAGCAACAGATCCTAGCAATATTAATTTAACTCAAGAGCTTATGCAGACAATTTATTTGGACAGTGCAGTCAGATGCTTAAGAAAAAAAACACTTGTGGCATGAAGAGTGGTATGTCTACCACAATAAGGCGGAGGTTTGGGCATGATAGACAAGCATACTTAGTAAGGTCCTTTGGGATATATGCAAGAAAAAAGATACTTTATGGATGAATGGGTGCATTCTATATTTCTATTTACCTATAGGGGGGTGATGTATGGGGATGCAGAGATATACAGATGCTCATGACATCTATAATAGTTACTCAAATTGAGACTAATATTTTTAAATATATGCCAACAATCATCTTCTCACTGCCTTGTTAGTATAGGAGGTTACTATAATATGAAGACTTGAGACACAAAAACCATAAAATCATGTGGTATTCTTTGGTGTGGTGTAATCCTGCAACACCTAAACATTTGTTTATTATATAAAAATCCAAGGGAGATTGTTCATCAAGGATAGAATGCACCACATGGACATGCCCACTGATTTGAAATGTATTATGTGTCCAAATAGTTTGGAGAGCCCTTCTTACCTTTTTTTGATTGTCCATACAACTTGAAAATATGGGGCAAAATCAGAAAGCTTTTGATTGTAGGGATACAATAGAATCATGGACCAGAGAAATGATGATCTTAGCAAAGAGGGCCAAGCAATCTAAAGCAAAGAAGAAATTGTTGTGTGCATGTTATGTCACATTTGTTACCTCTATTTGGTATGATAGAACTCTTGAATTTTTAAGAGTTGTTGTAGATCAGATGATTCAATGTTGAAAGAGATTAGTTTCATTGTAGCTAGTAGGTATGTTTACCCGATTCAAGAACATAATTAAGCAAAATGGAGAGGATGCATTGATGTTGATGTGATTCAACTAGTGCTACCTTAGATTGGTTTGTATTAAGATTTCCCTTGATTGGTGGATGTAATTTTTCCCATTTGGTAGTAAATAATACTTAATTACTTACCCAAAAAAAGTATTAATTTAACTCTGATTAGAAAAGTTGGACCATGGTCATCACTTCCTATGAGAATGTAGCCAACTAGTTTATTGGGTTTTGTTGGTAACCTTTTGGCCCTAGATACAACTATTATTCCATCAAAGTCATAGTTCTTTATATTTGTGGATTCGGATTAAGAACGGATTTCTTTATCACATTTAGTAGTAGGCTAGTCGGCTAATATCATCTTTTTAGGTTGCCCATGAAATGGAAGTATATCTTTGGTTGCGGTTTGTGGCTTGATATAGGATCTGAATTCCTTGCAAATGGAAGAAGAGGTCTATAGGATGTTGTGATTAGATCAATGGGTAACCCCTTCTTTCCTCTATTCATTTCTATTGTAGGAGTAAAAAACAACAAGAAGAACATTATATGCATGATATGACCTTGAATTTTTAGAAATGAATGATATAAGCTTGAATTTAAAGGGTTACCCCACAAATAATTGTATAACTATGGGAATCATTAACCTTTTTAATTTTATTTAAAAAAAATGAGCCCTATAAAATCACAAATTTACCCTCAGTTTAATGAATCTCATTTCTTCCATTTATCCCACAAGTTTTCCCTCTCTTTGCTTATATATATTTTCTTCCTAATTTTAAAACATTTGCTCTATTCCTAATGCAACAAAAATGTTTGGTTCAATTATACAATCCCCTCCCTCATCTTTCACACTCCCTCTCCTTCCCCATCCTAACATACACATTGTACACTCTCCTATAATACCCTATCCTAAAATCATTCAAAATATATTTAAAATAATGTGAATATAAAATAAAATGATTTTTGTTTTGGAAAAGGCTTGAAAAATGGGTAAAAACATGAGTTTTAGATCTATCAGTCCATCTAGGAACCTTAGTTATTATCCCTAAAGAACCATCTAAGTGGTATGTGAAAACTAGTCAATTAGTTATACTAGTAGATTGGTACTCTGTAACTAGATAAGTGGTATGTGAAAACTATCCAACGAGTTTTACTAGAAATTTCAGGCATGATTAAACAATATGGATCAAGCATTTGGGATCAATCATACAAAAAGGAGCTAAAATGAGGCAATTTAAAGATAAATATAGGTAACAATGGGTTGAGAATGCATGGTTTATCTTGAACTAGAATGTACGGCTAAGCAGAATAAAAAATATAGCATGATATATTCATAATTTGAAGAGAGAAAAAAAAAATAAAAGTTGTAGATATATTCATTAGGTTTCCAAAAGCATTGAATCATCTCATTCTAAGCTCAGGTAAAGAAGTTATGGCCAAAATACCGAAATTTACTCAATATTTAACAAAAACCTGTAAATTTGATTCAAGATTGTTAATCTATGCATGATTTAATCTTTTTATTAAAATTGAGTTTTTTAATTTAATTATTAGTATGTTCTAATTCTATTTTACCAAGGATATGGTAAAGCCCTATTCTTTATGATGTTGATTAATTGAATGCTTGATTCTTCAATTGTTTGTGTGTTTTGTGTTATTGTTATTAATTGTATATAATTAATGAACTAACCATCGTTAATTAGTATTTAATAAGTTGAGTTGATAATGAGAGTTAATTCTACACTTTAGGTTGAATAGAATAAAACAAAATTAAATGAGTTATGAGAGTAATTGTATGATTTCTACAATAATAGATGTAACACCTCAAATTTTACTGCTGAAAATTTTTACTTTACGGAAGCAATAAAATGTCATGTCACATCCAATATAGAAAACATATCCCCTATACATAATCCATGTTGGGTGCAAAGCTAAGAGTAAACTCATACTTAAGAATAAAGTGTGGGAAACACTTGACCCTATAATAATATAAGGTTGTGAAATAAAGAGAAGAGGGATAATAGAAAATAAAGGTCTAAAAGTTCAAAGAGATAGAGAGAGATCCAAATAACCAAGCCCTATACCAACCTGAAATAGCATTCACTATAAGCAATTACATCAAGATCCTTAATTGAACAGTTTCCTACAAAAGAAAGAGGTGTCTGCTAGTGGAAATGTGAAACACTCATAAAAAGCACAATCAGTATGTTACAAATTGAATAAAGTAACAGTACGCATTAATAGAATAATGCATGCATAGATACAAGATTCATATGACAAGATGGTTATTATACATATGTAAAAGCTCATGATACGAGATTACTCAAAAGAGAAAAAAAATTATTACGGTTCAATATTAGGTGGTTACAATATTTCATTTACTTAGTCACATTAAGATTAGAGAAACATTTTGTAATATAACCAATAATCTCCTCTTTTCCCCACAAATAAGAGAAAGATAGTCAACATCATTAATATTCTCACATCTAGAGTAAAAGATGCTTGGGAAATTAGTATACCTTAAGTATGTAGGTCAATGGATTAGACTAATATAGAGTATATCATGGTCATTAGATTCCAATAGAATGGACAATTATTTCAATAACTTCAAACACTTAGAATCACTTGATCCTAACTCATGTCATATTTAACCTTATGTATTAATGTCTTAATTATTGATCAACCATCACTTATACATAGCATTGTATGTCTTGACTTACTTATTATCACAACACTTTCACTTACATTACCATTACTTTATCATATGGGATATTGTTTATCATTGTTACATGAAATACTGAGTTTTAATTAATTCATTCCAACAATTGTTATTATTTAAAACACTTAAAAATGAATCATATCTAATCAAGTCAAACATGTTATAATCATATGGAGAAAAGATAAGACATAAAGCAAGACAACAAGCATGAAAGAGATATTCATAAGAGAAAAGACCACAATATCCTCACCAAAATCCTACTTCACACTTAATTCATAATGCCATCCATATAACTCACCAAAATTGAAAAAAAATTCCAATATATCATTATTAGGAAAGTGTCTAAAAATCTGGATTAAATTCCAATATTTTTTATATAAAATACCAAGCATACCCCTAGGGTTTTTTAATCTATTTTAAGTCATTTTCACATAATATTATGACTTTTGTTAACCATAGTAACCCAAACTAATCACACATCGCAATTATCATATTTTGGTCCGAATAACACTTACAAAACCTCAATTGTCCAAAATCATCCCAAAATGACCATTATGTCCCTATGTTACCTAAATACCTCAAATCTCTTATTAATATAACTTATTCCATACTCCACCAACCCCTATTATATTATGTATCAAAATTTATGTAAAAATCTCAAGGAATACAATGGCATGCCTAGTTTCCACCAAAATCTCACCGATAGAGTGAAACGCTCTTAGGTCGAGAGATTTACAATTCACATAATTTTCAACATTTTCCAAAATTTACCAAAATCACATATAAATTTCCATGTATAATTAAAAATCTAAATACATGATTATATTAACTTAAAATAATACACAAGGCCACAAAAATCATAAAGGCCAAAACGACCATTAGCTATAATTCATCCAAAAATCAATTTCTCAACAAAAATTCTCAACCACATTTTGATACATGAAACAATATGCTCAAAAGAATGCATAACATAACATCATATTTGAGAATTAATGGCAAAGTCTAGCAAGGCCTAAATTATGTAAATTTTGAATGAAATCACATAAAATTATAATCTTGCCAAGTAATATATGAATACAAGTTAAAAAGGAACGGGAACATGACTTCTAGAAACAAAACATGTCAACATGAAAGTTAATAAGAATAACACATAACATCAAAGCCCAATCTAGAGACACATATCCTAGCCACAATCTACTCCAGTCACTAAGCAATAAAATACTCCTAAATACCACCTTCACCTTAATCACCTAAACAAATAAAATAATATAGAATTAGCTAAAAAAATTAGAGCAAGAGTTAGAATAGGAGAGAAAATTAAAGGGAAGAAAACAAATGTTAGTCTTGAAAATGAAGACATTAGGAATAAGATGAACAACTTCGCAATATACAAATCTCAATCCATTTTTGTTTAAAACAAACACTAATGGACTATGACTTAAGATTTTGGAATTGATAAAGTGAATAGGAAAAGGGAGGAGATGGGAAGGGAAAGATCTAAGCACAAGATTGGCAACCACTAACAAGTACATCCCAAGAACAAGAAGATAAAAGAGAGGAGACAGAAAAGGTTGAAGTTTAGAGATTTACTAAGTATAAATGAAAGCCAATAAAGCATGAGGCCCATATAGCAGTCAAAAATAGAAGAGAGAGGAAAGGAAGAGTCAAAAGTAGGGTCACTTGCAAGCCAGATGAGAGGTGGAGTATGGAAGAAGAGGGTATGGTAGTGTAAGAGTGTAAAGGAGTGGTTGGGGACGATAAGTTAATTGGGTGATGGCCAAAAATGTGGTTGATTAGGCAAGAATAAGATATGATCTTAGCATGGGGTGTGGGGGAGATAATTTTTCAAAGTCAACACACCTAAGGAAGTTAATAATGAATAAAAATGATTTAGATAAGGTAAATTTTCCAATAAATTATTAAAAATGGATAAAATAATCAAATAATTTTAAAAAATTATGAAAATTAGAAAGGCATAGAATTAATCTAGGAACCTAAATATATAAAAACATTAAATATAGGAAGTGATTTGAAGTCAAAAGGAAATAAGAAAAATAAGAATGACGATAACCGACTAGCTCTGGTCGACCAAAATGCCTAGCTAATCGACCGCAAGACTTCCTAAGCGATAGGCCTAGAATGTTATTCCTCGGTCAACCAAAGGCAATACTCGACCAACCACTAGTCGGCTGAAATCAAAATTAGGGTTTTGAGGGGTAAAAAGGAAAATGATGGGTTTATGGCTTAAGATGAGAAAAATAAGTCAGGGTTAAGGGTTAGGTAAGGAATAATAGCTCAGCATCCTAAGATTAAGATTAGAAATTTTCAAAGTGTTACAATAAGGTATGATAATTAATTTATTAGTCTTACAATATTATTCATTATTTAAATTATTTGACTAGATATAGTAAAAATAATAATCAGCGATAGGATTTCATAGCTAGAAATAGTGTGTTAGTTATATACTCTTGTTGACATATAGTTGATAATTACAAAAGTCAAATAATTTTTTTATTGAATTTTATAATAAGATAATTGTAAACCCGGACTCTTTGGTAACTTTTATTTATTGAATTCATCTTCTTTAGATTTTATTTATTTTTAGTTTACAAAAATTTTAAATTGGTTTAGACCTTTAGTTATATTTTTTTTTCTAAATTCAATAGTCTATGCCTAATTAGAGTAATTAGAGTGTAATAAGTTATTATTTAATCTTTGTGGGATGATATTTGATTCTCATAAGTGACATGTATTAATTGTGACCAGTATACTTGATGACAGATATATTTGGTTGACACCAAATGTCTGGTCCAACCAATGTATTAGCAAACAAGTCATGCCACCATATAATGGTTATCAATATCACTAAACCAGTAAAATTCGGCCAAGAATTTGTCTAAGCAATTTAAATTGATATATTGGTCTAAACTTTGGCTAAAAAAAATAGTCGAAAGTCAGTTAAATTCATAAATAGTTGAATTTTTTACATATTTTATGTTTTTATATAACATGTATCATTGATCCAATCAATTCAACATAATGGTCCGGCCACCGAATCAATAAACCAATAATGATGCAGGTTTAATGATCGATTTGGTTGTTAAGACTATTGTATGAACGATATATCTATTATGTCCAAGAGTATGATCACCCAACCAAAAAAGTTTTAAGGTTATCTCATGAATCATGATCATGGTGTAAAAGCCACTATACTATAGTAAATGATTTTTTGACTTTTTTCTTTATAAAGTTGATATTTTAAACTAAATATGTTGGCTTTTGCTTGGTAATGTCATGTGTACATAATCTTACCACGCCAATAAATAATGTTAAGTATTAAAAATAGTACTTCACATTGATAGTTTATATGTACTGACTTGCAAGGAACAACAATTTATAATTGTAATATACATACATACATATCAAAAACAATAGAAATATAATTCACATTTAAGAGTATGATGAAGATCAACATGTAATATTAACTATCTTATGTCACATAGTTATTAACTTTCCATATAGTTCAATATATAATAACTATAACTATACATACATATGGAAAAAGAAAAAGAAAAAAAGTCATTACTCAAATTAATTTGCTTTAAATCATACTCTTTGTGACTACTAATATGTGCGATTATTTTTTGACATAGCAATTGTAAATAAATAAAAATATTTTCTTTTCAAGAAAGCTATAGCTCAATATATTGTTTGAAAGAGAAGGAGCAATTCTATTTTATTTGCAAGTAGCTTAGTTTAATTAAATATATATTTTTTCATCATACATAATTATTTCTTAATGTTTAAGAGTATTAAATCTATTTATTTACTAATCACTTAATTTTATTTTCGGTATGCACTTGATTTAGCAAATGCCAAGTACAACTATATATTAAATACATTAGTGATACTCTAGTCTTTATAAAAGTAAAAAAGGCCTATATAATATTTTATTTATGAATTAATCATGCAATGTTATAAAGAGAAATTCAACTTGCCGGAGATGAAATGGGCCCAATCCTGCTTTTCCGGCAGGTTTTTTTTTTTTGTTATCTTTTTTTTTCTTTTTCTATTTTGCCAACATCATTAACCTAAGCATTACGGATAAACGGCAACCTACGCACTCCATGATTCTTCCGTTCTGTGTGCTTTTCGGAAACCTCAAGGACATTAATAAGAGCAGACCTCCGCATAATCTCAGAAAAGATGAACAAATTATCGTCTTCCTATTGATCTTGGATCCAGAAAACAAGCGTACAGGAGGCTCATATACACAGGAATTCTTTTTCAGCCGGATGCAGAATAGTGACAAATGAATCAATCAAAAAATGCGTGATTTAATTACAAAGTTTACAGACATGATAATGACCACAAACGTTGCTGTCTTTTTGGTGGGGGTGAAGAATCTGAGGTGGATTCCCAAATACGATACGAATACCAAATCAAATCAACTTCCCATCTGATGAACGGGGTTGACAATGCTTCATCCTACAAACTGCAAGGTTAAGAATATGTATAGGGTCAAGAACTTTTGACATAAGACTAAATTATGTACATGAATCCTGAAGAATCTGATCAGAACACTTACAATGTCTGCCATGCTCCTCTTTTGGGAATATTTTTCCCCTTTTTTTAGGTTTGAAAGAAGTATACTCATAAACAAAGTACTCCAAGTACTTGACATGCTACTTCCAGCAACTTTCCTGCCATAAACGAATCAGTTTTGGATCAGTAAAATAATTAAAGTCAACTTCTCAAAAAGGAAAAACAATAATAATAATTCTACAATTCACATATATAATCAAACGATCATAGTAGCCACTTACATAATCAAAGACAACCTTGCTTAAATAAAATTTTCATGAAGCAGTATAGTAGTAAATTGTTAAATGGTACAAAAATTTTGCATTATATTAGTCGATGTCAGCACGTAGAATGAATGGTTGTTTGGACAAAGGACTGGCAGAACAAATTATTTATGGCAAGTGAATATTTTATATATTATGCAAGAGAATAGAACATTAATAGGTGTTCCAGGGAAAGGAGAGGACTGAGGCGTGGCATAATGTTGCATTATATTGAAATAGGGAGGGAGGGGGGGAGGGAGAGAGTGTTGTCGGCATCAAAGTCGATAATTTGTAGCACGGAATGTGGATCACAGCTGGGACTGGTTTGGGCATCTTCAGATTATTCCATTCGCCCCCTCCTAATTCCATACTAGCAAAATCTCTTAATTATCATCACAAGCTAGTACTCGTACAGTGCTACAACTCAAGGGTTTTCATGGTGTAGCGTCCATCAGATCAGGTTGCGACCTAGGGTTCAAAATCTTGAGAATCATCACAAAACACTAAGATAACCCAGATTCCGGCCTTGTTCGATAAACAATTTTTAGGAAAACTTCGGTCAGATAAACTGTACGAGTACGTCGCAAAGACTTTTTTGTATTAAATAATTGAAATTGAAATAAAAATACTACGTTTTAGAAAAGCTCAAAATAATTGCGTAATATATTAGTTTAATAAATATTAACCTGTTGAGATCAGTTACACATGAAAACTGCTAAAAACTACAAATATGCTCCCTATATATTATTTAAAAACATATTACTCCCTCCATATATGGAATAGCAACATTTTCAAACTTTTCACACTTTATTAAATAAAATATGCTTTCTCAGTTTTTAAATAATTATCATCACCTATATTGAGAATAAACTTTAATGATCAGTATCTTTTAGAATATTTTAATAGACATTATAAAAAAAGTATTATTAAAACATTTTGAATACACGTATAAGAATTATAATTTTTATATTATAATATATTATAATTTGAAAGAATTTAATAGAACAAAAATGAAATATAATTTTTGACTTTCTAAAAACGATATCCTTTTTTCGTACAAAAAATTATGAATAAAGTCACAGTCGTCTGAGGGATTACATACAATTCATGCTATCAATTTGGTCAAATCGTATATTTTACTACCAAGTATTCGCTAGTAGTGCTACTTACGTAAGTGTATAACCGAACCTTTATCAAGCGATAGTTTTAAGAGGCAATCTATATCATGGATGTGGTGGGTCAAGCAGAGGGCCAAGCCCAACCTATATCATGAAGGAAGACACCAACTCATTTACAATGTATTACATACTGTCATTCATCAAATTGTCCAAAACGCGTCTAAAAAATCAACAAGAAGATATTAGGTGGCCCACTGCCAGCAAGATCATCGGTGATCGATCATTCATACAAGGGGCCTACAAATGCTTTTAAAGAAGCAGTAGCAGCATATATTTATGCCCTGATGTACCACTACTACCAACTACTAAGAGGGTGAAAATTGAATACAATTCACAGCTTCGGTTAAAAATGGAAACCCACAAAATAGAAATGGAATTTAGAAAGCATATGCTATCTTGCTTTACGTTTCTCTCAAATACTAGTGATATCCGTTCATTTGGATGGGGATGAATTAGGATAACAGTAAATTTTAGGAATTTACCTAGTAAAGAGAATAGAATAAAATTAAAATAAATATTTTATAATATTATTTGAGCAATATTAACTTAAGTTTGATAAATACTATTTTAATTTCTTGTCATTGGTTTGGATAATATTAACTTAAGTTAGATGAATGTTGTTTTAATCCTATTTAAATTAAGATAAACTAAAGATAAAAAAAAATAAACAAAAGACGCTCACACTTTTTTATTAAACAAGGATTTCTGTTCTACAAGATGATAAGGTTAGTAGGGGCCAATAGGGGAATAATTCACCCCAATAACCCAGGTAAATCTTTAAATAATCATCCACAAACGAAAAGAACGGAGGCAACTCCAATCCGAACGGACATTACAAGTCAACTACGCCAAAAATCTCCTAATCCTCTAGCATTGATACTTATCCGAACAAACTACTCTTTGGTTTTTCTTCTTGGTCACATAAAATGCAAATGTCTCAATGGATCAATCAACCCCGCATAAAAGAGTGATGATTGCGGAAAAGACCGACAATGATACTATTCAATGACCTCTGAATTACTAAAATTTTTCACTATTGCCAAATCCTACTAAATAAACAAAAGCACTATGACGTTTACGAATCTGACAAAACAATAGAGCATTCATTTGCCTCATGAATCCTGCTTCACGAGTCACGACTAGCTCATAGACAAGAATTTTGTTGCTGTACGCAGTTTTATATTAATAATTAAACTTAATCAATCAACCGCTACGGAAAAGGTTAAGAGCAAGGTAAATTGTAGCATTGATTAGTTACCTCGTCTAGGTTGCTTAGCAACAGCCACCTTCTTCTTCACCGCCGGCGCCGTCTCAACCTTCTTCGTCGTAGGAAACAAAACACCATCGATGCCCTGAACAGAAATCCTCCCATCCGTATAAATATCCGGATCAAACAAATACACTCCATCTTTCTCACCACCGTCAAACTTGACAGACCCATCCGCTTCCTCGGCCACAACCTTAAACGGCAGTCTCAAAGTATCATATTTTATTTTCCCAAATCTCCTGACCGCATTATACATACTTTCTTCCGTCTGATACTCCGGTATTATATGATAATACATTATCATCTCCGGTGCTCCCGGTTCACTCAATTGATCCGTCGTTAACTTCGCCATGGCTTCATCATTCGGAGCTAGTACTGTTATTACATAGCCTTCTGATACTAGTTTCCCTATTTCAGTTGCTAATGAGGTTAAATTAACTAAAATATCCGCCATCTCGTTATAACCTCCATAATGCAGCAGTGTAGTGATGAAATCTTTGACTTGAGTTTCACCGTCGAAGTGATGGTTTGGCCCGCCAGGACTCGGTGCGGACGCAGGAGCTAGGGACGGACCCGGCGCCATTGCTTCATAGATTGAAATCGCCGGCGTAGGGGATGATTTCGTGGCGGTCTTTTTCTTTAATTTGTTCGTCCTTGGATCGACTACTGGTGCTCCTTCAGGCTTGACGGCGGAAATGGAACGAAGATTACGACGACGATTGAAGTCTTCGATAACTGATTGAGGTACCAGAACTTTCTCGATTCCGTGAATTGCTCCATCAGGTCTCACAATCGCGTCTTGAGTAACCATCTCTACATCCTCCACTAACCTCCTGTTTCCTCTCACGGACAGCCGTATTCCGCCATTAGAGAGCGTCCTGTGGTGAGTAGCAGTAAGCATATGGTTGTTGCTGTCGGAGGGAACTCGGCCATAAACAATATGGTGGAGAAGGAGATGTTGGAGAGACCTAAGATTACGAGGTTCGAGTAAGAAACGCTTGAAGTCCGGGTCGAGGTCACGTCGGAGAGCTTCATTTACGGGGGCGAAGATGGTTATGTTGCGGTGGTGTTTACTAATAGTGGTTTCGAGGGTTTGAAGGAGATTCGCTTTTTCGACGAGCTCGGAGAACTCTGTGTAGTGGGAGTCGTCGAGGAGAGTGACGAGGATGGAGTTGGAGTTTATTGAGGAAGAGGAGGAAGGAGAAGGCGCGGAGAATGCAGGTGGAGTGAGTATGGATATGATGAGAACAAGGCATAAGATGGCGGAGGTGGGGGATGCAAGGCCGGAATCCATGGCGTGGTGCCGACGACTGAGGAAGGAAATAGAGGTAAATAATGTTGTTGAGTGAGGTGTGGAGGGAAATGAAAATTTAAGCAAAATTTGTTTCCCTACTTCAATGCTGGGTTTTGTTCCCTGATGACAGCTGTTTGGGAGGAAGAATTTACTAGCTTGGATTAGTTTGGTAGGTTCTGGGGAAGAGGGAAAGTAGTCTATCGGCCGGCTGCCCGTACTGTATGGGGCTTGGGGAAGGAGCCAGGAGGCGGTGGAGGACGAGTATTAAAGGAAAAAAGGACGGACACGTTGTGACGTATACGGACCAAGGTAATCTTTAAATACGCGGACACGGACAGTCTGGGTTAGTAGGGGGCCCCACGTCATTCATCCTGGCTGTCAGAAGCTGGCCATGGACCTTCGCGGCTTATTCTTTTTCAACCACTTTTCTGTCTTCGTCCAATCAGCCAAGCCGAGCTGCCTGTTTTAGCTATTCAGGGTTCCGCGTCCAATCAGCTACCAAGCCGAGCTGCCTGTTTAGGCTATTCAGGGTTGCCAGTTGAGGTGGGCGAAAGTTGGCCGACCGTGGTCCCAGCCTCCCCGCCCCCAGGCCCAGGTACACTGGAAGAGCGCTAAATTAGCAGAATCGAGTTCTTTTCTTCTTCTTTTTTTTCTTCTTACTAATTTACCCGATTCAATAAATGAATTGATCCAAAAATAAATGTTTAAGTTTAGTTCGTTTAATAAATAAACAAGCCTAATCTAATTGAGTAATTGAAATAATTTAAGAGGTTTAAATCCTTTTGATTATAAATTTAACTAACGAATAGGCATCTATAGACTAACCTTTTGTATTTGACCTAAGATTATACTAACGTTTATCAAATATAAATATTAAATTTAATGGATACTAACTTTTTGTAAATGAACTAAGGATTCGTATAAATATGTATTCTCTTGGTTCTATTATATCTACATTTTTTATGTGCAACGCGATGATTAGTTATTAAACTAAATATTATAAATAAATACTTTATAAACATTAATTTTATAAAGAAATTTTCTAATATTTTACATTTTTTCTCACAAATTTTATCATAATTTTTATTTTTTATTTTTTCCTCTAAAAACTCATTACATACACACACACACACACACTTAATGAATTATTTATTATGTAAAATTTATTTTTTCTATAAAAAATCACTATAAATATTTAATACTCACACTTAATGAATTATTTATATAGTATAGTAATTCATCATTTTCTTTTATTATATCAATCATAGGTTACACTTTGTATATTATTTACACTTTCTTACAAATTTACATATTCTACTTTTTCATCACAATTTTTCTTAAAATTTTAATTAATTCATTGCTCATAATATTCAAATAAAAAAGTAAATTTTTTACATAATCGGTACAAATTTCCTTATAATTTTCTTAGTTTTCCTTTATTTTCCACCACATAGAAATCAATCAACCATTAAATAGTAAATGCAATGAATTTTGTCCATAACAATTTTGTTACAATATTATCTAATTGAACATAATAACATAATATAGTATTAATTAATCATAATTTGTTTATTAAATTACATTTATATTCAAATGGAAAAAGTAACTATTGTTACATAAACCATTATAAGAGCTTATCTAAATACGACTTATGTTTATTTTTAACTTCACCGAAAATTCTTATAATTAATCAAGTGCAGCTAATGTGAGTATTTTATAAGTTGCATATCTTCTTATGTCCTTTAGTTTTATCATTTTGAATTAACATGTTGTATAATTAAACTTTTCATCATCTTTGTTTGCTTGGATATCCAATAAATAAAAAGCTTTTGTTGGTTTTAAGGCTACAAAAAATTCCTTTATTCACACTTATCATACATTGAGTATAAATTGAACAGATCTTTATTAGTGATATATCTTATATAATCAATAACCTACATTTTCATATTCAACTAGTGAGAAAATGAACCCAAAAAATGATAATGTAACAATGATTATAATTCACACAGTCAAAAAATAAAAAACCTATGTGATGTACATGTAACCATGAATTGCACTGACTCTCTTAACTAGCATGACTATAAGACTATTGTGATACTTTTAAATGAGTTATTATTTAACACTTATCTAAACATTCATAAACGGCCTTCTAAATTAGATGGTTCATGATTCATCTCATTAAATAAATAAATATAAAAGTAAATGTGTATTAACGAGTAAAATATAAATTAAATAAGCAAGTTGAAACAAAATTTTATATTTTATCAAATTAGCTCTTCTCATTTATTATATACTACTATAGACTTATTATATGTATATTATTTTTTTAAACTTATCATATCCTACCAAATTGACAAAACTTTAATTATAATTAAAACGTATAAAATTGATGATAATAATTGTAATAATTATAGTATTGATAATAATAGACAACTAATAAGGAAAATATTAATTGTGATGGTAATAATATTATAACAACAACAACAACAACAACTCATTGAAACTTTTTATCTAATTAAACCTCATCGTGTTAGCAAAAGCAACTTCAGTAGGGTTGTGAAGAAAATTAGAATCTAAAATGCAATCCAACTTTGGTAAAATAATTATCCCTAAATATGTGATTGCAATCTAAGCAAATAGTTGGTCCAATATTTGATTTGATTATTTGAAATTAATATAGTGACCTATGTTTGAATGTATTATATTATATTTGGAGCATATACTATATATATATTTGGCAATTAATCAATTTTAATAATGCCAAAATGAGCATGAGGTACAACTCTTCATGGCACCATATATTCATATATGTCTAGTTGTTGTAGATCTCTCCTATGTAAGTTTCTCTTTGCTTCTAAACCACGTATAATATACGTTTCCTTAATCATCTCCCTAACCAAACTCCTAGGTAGCATAACTTTGTGCTAGCAAATTGCTCGATTGCTAGTTGTCCAAATACAGTATAGCCCTTATGCCAACTCTGCCCTGACTATTTGTTGAAAGATTCTCCTTCTTCTAGTTTTGTTTCTAAGCCATTAAACCAAGACATCCCAAGTTGTTATTGGTAATATAACCCAGAGCTAATATATATCAATCTTTAACAATCCTATGCAAACTCGCATTAAAGCACATATGAGTTAAGGATTTAACCTGGTCTGCACATATACCACACAATGGATCCGAAGTGATATGCGAAGTTGTAGGTCTATCTTTAATGATTTTTTCATGATGGAACATAATCTACGCGATGATTTTATGCTTAGTAAGGTCGTCATATATTCAAATAGTAAAGGACTAAGGTTGGAGGGGTTGGATGTCCTTGTACAATTTTTTATGTTATATCTTCCATTACCAAACAACAGTTATTAATTTAAAATGATGATAGTTGTGTTCTCAATATTGGGATTTTACAAAACCAAAAAAAAACATAAGTACGTCTCTGTTATGTCATGCTTCCTCCGCATCAAATTATAGAGTCCCAAACCACCCTTTTTTTGAGGCGGACACATTGTTTTGCAAGCCACTAAGGTTTTACTCTCACTATCAATCAATCATGACTAGAAGAATTTCCTACACACAACATCAACCATTTGCACTACCTTCTTTGGAAAATAAAATATTTGAGTCTATATATGATTATCCCTTCTCAAAACTACTTGTAGTAGTTGAAGCCTCCCTACATAGCTCAAAATTTTAGTCGTCCAACACCTCACCTTCTAAGGTAAGCTATCAAGGAGAGGTTGGTAATGCCACATGGAGAGTGAGGCATTAGCAAGAGGCACACCCAGATACCTTAAAGGGGAATATCCCCTCTTAGCAACCCATAATTTCCAATAACTTTGTTTTCATAGGTTGTGAAATACCTTTGAAGTATGCATCACTTTTTCTCATATTTTCCTTAAACCCATAGCATACTTCGAACTATCTCAGATGATACATTATTAGTTGAACTAATATTGTCTCCCACTTGCAAATTAATAACAATTATAAGGGAGGGGTATCTAAAATGGTATTTGAAAGTAAGGTTTCCACATAACATCCCTAACATAAACAAGTATATAGAAATAGGCTCATATGACCTTAATTATCTCTTTTTAGCAAAAGGATTAAGCAAAGTACCATTTACATTCCCCGCCACTCTAACGGTGGGCACGCGACTCATCACCAAATCCACAAATGGCTTAAGGAATCCATATACTATAATTATTTGGTGAATAATAGACCATTCCAGAGTATCGTATGCCTTTTGAATATCCACCTTAAGTATAGTTCAAAGGCCAATGGACTTTTGATTATAGTGTTTCACCAGCTCATAAGACATCAACACATTTTCACTTAAGCTATGACCCTTCACAAAATGCAATTTGTGATATAACAAGCACTTTATGTATGACATATTACATTCTTGATAACAACGTCTTTCATATAATATTGTAAAAAACATTACAACAATAAATTAGCCTAACATTCTTAGCCTAAGTAGTGTCGGGGACTTTTAGAATTAAGGTTACAATTTTATTATTCAATTTCTTTAGTAATATCCTAATCTACCAGAACTCTTGAATTGCAACTATAACATTATGTGAGATCATAGCCCAATTTTATTTGTAAAAGAAATGGTTTTATCCATCCAAACCTAGAATCTTGAGATCCTCCACAAATAACATAGCTACTTTAATATATTCCTTAGTAATCGAGCTTAAAAGATATCTTTTACTTTCCCCACTAAGACACTTTTATCTATAGAACCAATTATCAATCACCTATAGTTTCTTAGAACAATTACCTAATATAGCTATGTAGAATGATGTTATCTCTTGATCCACTCCTTCCCCAATCATAGTTGTACCATCCTTCCACAAAAAAGAGTGTATCATGCTATGTGATTGTTTCCCTTTCACATTAGCAAAAAAGCAATGGATATTACAAACTCTCATCTATACATAATCAATGTAAACCTTTTTTTAGTAAAAAAATATTCCTCTTATTTTGCATATTGATGCCATATCTTTGTGTTTTGTCTCTCTTGTTCTAGCAACAAACTATTTAGGGGGTTAGTTTATAGCTTATGATTTTTATCTCCTCCCATGCTTGTAGTGCTTGTTCTTCGTTAGAAGTACCATGTCCCCAATGTCTATTTAGGATTTTAATTTCTGTGTTAGTGATCTCTACTTTTTTACTAGTTGATAGCACCTACTCTTGTGTTGTGACTCTTGCCACACCTGTTACACAATGTCATTGAATTCAAAAAAAATTATACCCAGATGGTTTTGAAATTTAAAAGGCTTTGGACCCAGTAATAGAGGCTTCCTAATTTCTAAGATAAAAAATGAGAGGTGAATGGGTTCGAAGGGGGGTGAAGGAAGCAAAATTTGTTATTTTCGGGTTAGGGTCTTTAGGCTAGAAAAGAGATAGATGGGGGAGGTTCCAAGGCAAGGGAATGGTGCAAGAGTGAAGAGGGGGTTAGTTGGTGGCTAAGGGTGGTTTCACGGCGGCGGCGGCGGCGGCAAGGCAGCGAAGTTGGCTGCCAAGATGGGTCGAGGTGAAGGGGTGAGAAGGAAGGAAAAGAGGAGGGAAAAATAAAGGGTTAAGGGAGTTGTTTTCGGCCAACTAATGCATGGTGGTGGTAGAGGGGGTTGCAGGGTGTCGAACGGTGGGTCGGGTGGCGGCAAAGGTGGCCGGAAGGCGGCAGAAGTGGCGGTTGCAAGTGGCTCGGCGGTAAGGGGAAAAATGGGGAGAAAAAGGGAGAAGTGGGGAAGGGAGGAAGTGAAGGGGCTCGAAGGTGGCTTGGGGGTCTCGTGGTGGCGCAGGGTGGTAATAGGTGGTGGTAGAAGGAGGCACATGGGCTGAGTGCGGTGGTGCAAGCGGCGGTGATAAAAAACCGGGGAAAAGAATGGAGGGAGAAGGAAGGAGAGAAGAGGGAGCTCGGGGAAGGAGAAGGGCTCGAAAATATGGGGAATGAAGGGCTGGGGAGATGAAGAAAAATAAGAGGGAGAAGAGAGGGGGCAGGTGGTTGGCCGGCGAGAGGGCGCAGGTGGCAGGGCTGGTCGGGTGGCAAGGAGAAGGAAGGGGAGAAGAGGGAAAGAAACAGGGCGCGCAGGCTGGGGTGCAGGGCTGGTTGGGTTCGAATGAGGAAAGAAAATGACGGGGGAGAGAGGAAGAGAGAGGGCAGGGAGGTAGGTGGTGGCTGGGTTGCAGGCGGCGGCGTGCTCGACCATGGCAGAAATGCTGGTCGGGCGTGGGAGAAGAAAGAAGGGAGGAAGAAGCTGGACGAGCGGCTGGACCAGCGCAGGAAAGAAGGGGAGCCGGCCGGTCCAGGGAAAAAAAAGAAGGAGGGCGGCTGGGCTGTGTTGGGTGTGCTGTGCGAGGAGGAGAAGAGGAAGACGGGCCTGTGGCCCAACGCGCAAGGAGGGGGGAAAGCAGGCCAACAGCCTGGCGGCCCAAAGCTAGGAAGAAGGGAGAAAAAGAGAAATAGGGGAAAGGAGAAAGAAAAGAAAAAGCAGGAAAAAGGAAAGTGGGAAAAATGAAAAATTTTAAAATAATTAAACTTATAAAATAATAGGATGTAATATTTTTGATAATAAGTTTATTTAATAATTTAATTTAATATAATTAGATATATGGGCTTAAAAAGGATAATTATAGTAAAACACTAGTTTGGAAATTTATTTAAATAAAATAATATGATAAATAGCAAAATATTTATTTTTGATTTATTAAATACTCCTATCTAAATTTACATACTCTAAAATCCATAAAATAATTAAAATAAATAATTTTAAAAGCAAATTTTATTTCAAAGAAAAGTTATTTATTAGAATAAAGGTTTTTGAAATTTTTGGGGGATTACAACTAATTACTTACAGTAAAACACCTTGTGAGTCAGGGCCAGACCGGTCCACCGACAAATAATAGTGGTAGGGTATATTACCCTCGCGACCGTTCCATATGCTAAAATAGTGGCAGGGCATGTGCCCTCGCGACCGTTCCACCGGCTATAATAGTGGGGTTCCCGCACTCACAAGGACTTGTATAATCCGAGATGATTGATTAATGATGGACTAATGGCCTTAAGGCCCGAGAAGTATAGATTGATAATTATGGCCCATTGACAGTGGTTGACTTGTGAAATATGAGAATGTACGAAAGTGAATGTTAAGTATACATTATGAATATCTGATTGACTTGTTTAATGTGTGAAGTAATATCTGATTGCATTGTTAGATGTGTGAATATATATGAATCCAATTACCATGTTACACATATTGATATGTACGAATATAGTAGTATTTCATGTGTTACATGTGAACCTGTTTTTACGTGTGTTTTTAAAGGGTTACTCAGTACCGTAGTACTGAAGGGTTCCCCTCATGGGGCCCCTGCCTATTCAATGGGCAATGCCCCTTACAGGTCGTGTCCAATGCTTTCATGTGGGCCTCGAGAATGAGCGTAAGGAACTATCCAGACTTGTTAAGATGTTAATTTGCCTCTTTAAAATTCATAAATTCAATGTATTTGTTGTTTTGTAACCACCACTGGTGGATTTTACTCTGATAAATTATTTATCGCGCTACTCTGATTTATATATGCTTAAGTTTCTTGTAAAATTGTATTTTATTCTTTAACCTTAGCACTTAGTATTGGAACGGTATGAGTAAACCGGTCTGGTACTAAGTGTGGCGGTAATACTTCCAAAGTTCACGATTTATTAAATTGCTTCTGCTAATTTTCTTTTAATTAAACAAAAATTTTCAGGACTGAATTTTGGGGGTGTTACAATTGAATCCTAATATTTCATATGGAATATTAAAATGTAAAAACTCCAACCACATCATCCTAGGTCTTCCACGAAATAAAGTGTAACATTTAGAATATAATACTAGTATGTTTCATAACATAATTTAAATAATTTAATGCTTTCACATACTTTATATAATATAAATAGTTTTTAGATTTACCTAATTCCAAGCTAAGAAAAAGAAATAAAAAAGTTTTTCTCAAGATAGATTAAAGTTCTCTTGAATTCCTTTCAAACATAACAACAAAATATATTAGAAATCATATTATTTTCAAACCAGAATCAAGAAAATAGAGCTTAGATAAAAGATACAAGATCAAGGATTACTCTTGAGGATTTGGAGATAAAATGAATACTTCCAACAAGCATGAGAATGATCACACGCTCCACCAATCGCTAAGGTTTTACTCCTTTTTTTACCTAATGTTGCATTAAGGGGTCCATTCTAGTATTTTTGTGAAGTTTACAAGCTTTTTCTATGGTGGACAATGGGAGATGAGGTCATGAATGGAAAAGAAGGAGGGAGATGTTGGTTGGGATAAAGGGTAAGAAGGAGAGGAAATGAAGGTACATATGATAAGGCTAATTGAAAGTAATGAGTGTAATAATTACATATTAGATATTTATGCAATTTGTATGCCAATCAAGGGATAACAAAATGATACAAGGGTGAGCATAGTAAGAGGAGGTGTTTTTCATGGGAGAGGTGATGCATGAGGGAGACGAGATGTGGGGGAAATTTAGGGGTCTTTTAGTTGAGGTTGGAAAAGTTAAGGTAAAGTTAGTTGGGTTTAACCCAATCAAACAATAAAAATATTGAAGTAAATAGCAAACAAGATCCAAAAATCACAAAAATTCAAAGAGATATTGAGAACATCACTTTGAGGTTACATATAAATTTTCGTGATATTTAGATAAGAAAAAAAAAATACATTAAATAAGGTACTAAAAGTAACGATAAAGTTTAAAACAAAAATTCAAAATAAATAGAAATACAATTTTAAAAATTATAAAATATACCAACTCAATATTTTAAATGTTTGGAACCCTAAAATATGATTTCCTTGGATGTTATATAAGGATAATAATTTTTGGCCTAAAACTCACAGACATAAATAGTGATTTTAGCAAATGACGCATCCAAACTCGAATTGGAATATTCTTTCATAAAATTCATTTAAAACACCTTAAATAGCAAGATAGAAATTAGAAAAATGGTTGGAGGTGAAATTTACATTTTAGAAAAAATTATCCAAAATTCCGCAAGTTGATAAGAACTTAAAAAGCCTTACGGAGCCTAAAATTATAGCAAGGATTTTGATTTAGTTAAAGTATGTAACACATTTTGGTATAACTAAAAATAAACTTTACCATTTAAGTGTTACAATACTAAGGGGAAAAATAATTTGAATATATGTTCTTTAATATTTAGGAGTCCATCCTTGACTATAAATTATGGCATCACCGATATGTGTATACATTACAGACATGCGATGTTGTTCAAAAACTTAGGTAAAAAGAACGTATGTTCTCCTCATCTTATTTTTATTAATTTAATTTAAATTAAAAAATTTAATTATTATTATTATCATAATAATAAAAAATATTAATATTATTACTAATTTACTATCATTATTATAGTAATAATAATAGTAATAATAATAATACTTAACATTAACTAATTATATATATACATACACATACATAATTTAAGTTTTTTTTTATATAAATTGATGTGAAAAGATATGATAAATTTCGAAAATAAGTTGAGGCGAGCAAGTTCAAATATTACGAAACAAAATGAAAAAGATTGAATAGTAGGAGGACCAATGGAGGATAGACAGACATGTAAAACTGAAGGAGGGTAGTATGAAGTTCTAATTGAGTGCTTGTTTGAAATTTATATTTTTTATATAATGTATTTAAAATAAAATAATTTATTTTTTGAACAAATAATTATTTTAGATTATTAATATTTTTTTTTTTACATATTTAATATGAAAAACATAAAATAAAAGGTTTTTTTTTTTACCTCTATTATCTTCAAACTAAAAGAGTCATTAAAAAGGATGTCCAATACATTAAATTATGTAAAGTACATACCAACATGCATTGATTCAATAACTTTGGTCAAATTGTATTTGTCAAGTTTGCGCAAACTGACAATCTATAATACCAATTATTATTATTAATAATCGAAAGGAGATCCTGCCCTTTAACGAATACGGCGAGAAAGATTATTAAAAAAAGAAACCGCAAAACATGATCAGATTTTTAAAAGATGCGATAAAATAATTAAGAGGTTTACAGATACTAAGGAAGCTTCGCATGAATAAATAATAACAAACCGGCGGAATCATGCATGCAAAGGAAATCGGTAATGTCCCTCCAATGATTATCATGCCCAGCTTTAACGCAATATATAAAACTAACACCGGGGTAGCTGGTGATATATACTAGGAATATAATAAACATGTCGTGATCATTAAGTAAAGTCACAGTAGTATTCATGCATGTCGAGATCGAAACAGAGAGAAGGATGGACAATATTGGACTTAACTGGAGATATCAATAACCATGTGCGACTGATGGGTTGCGGTGTGCATAATCCGCGGGGCATTATCCAGCCTGTACATATTCAAGTGATAACCGACCTATTTTTTAAAAAATATTTATTATAGATTTTACCACATATTATTAGGAGTTTCATAATTTAAAATATAAATATATAATATTTATAAAAATTTTACTGTATTTTTTTCTGCTACTCAAATATTATAATTTTCTAATAGATTTATATTAGTTTTTTTCATCTGCCGAAAATAGTTTTTACAACCTATTGTGGATAGTTTTTGGACATGAAATATAAATACATAATATTTATAAAAATAACACCGTTTTTTCTATCATTCAAATACTATAGTCTCCTGAGAGAATTATAGTATTTTCTTCTACCTAATAAGAACAGTTTTCACAATCTATGATATGTAATTTTCAAAGCCTAAAATAAATATGTAATATTTATAAAAGTATCACTATTTTTTTTCTTTTCTTTTTTAGTATTCAAATACTATATTTTTTTGAGCTGCTTATGATAATTTTTTCTATGTACTAAGTTTAATTTCTATCACCTATCGTACATAATTTTTTTAGTTAAGAATAATAACTTTTATTTCTTACTAAGAAAGTTAGTTTTTATTAGATATTCTTATATATATATATATATATATATATATATATATATATATATATATATACATTTAGGCTATGATACAAACTACTATCTAAAATACAAACGTAAGAATCCTTAATTACTGTTAGATCTAGAAGATTTAAGGGCCGAAATTAAAATAAATTTAGATTAGGTATTTACTAAATCTTGACCATTGATTAAATACTAATCCAATAATTAAAATTGGTTCATATATATGTATCTTAATAATAATTTATATAAGATCTACACCCTATATATATATATATATATATATATATATATATATATATATATATATATATATATATATATATTGGTTGGTAATCAGCTTGCTAGAATGAAGACCATAAGTAACTGGGAGTCAAAATACAAAATTAGCGGTAGATATTTTCCAGCTATCCCATAGATTAAGCTACAGCTTTACTTCTTCTTGGGAAAAATTCGAGTACAATTCTGTCGCAGCAAATACAATAGATCAAGCCACGTGGTTTCCATCTACATTGGATTGTAACAGGAAAGACAACAACCAGCCCGTGCGGGCGTAGCTCAGTGGTTGAGGCAAGGCAAATTGACTCAAGTGGTTCAAGGTTCGAATCGTGACAGCCGCAGTGTGGGAGTTTCAACCCTCCAATGTGGGGGTGGTGATAGATGAGATTTATATGTTATTTTGCTAAGTAAAAATGTCATTTATTCCTCATTAATTTTATAACATGTAATCTTTTCTCGAGTTTTTCTCTTTTGGATAGATTTTGCAGGAAAAGATAAAAATGAAGAAATTCAAAGGAGAAATCGATGGAAAGAGAAAAGGCAACAAAGAACACATCAATAGATATGGAATCAATGGAAGAAAAGACTTGAAATGAAGAGTATATATCAAAGGGAAGATTGTGTTGAAATTTCATGAAGAAATAATGAAGGAACAAGAAACACGCCCCCCCCGTGTTTCCTAAACACGGCCCGTGTTTTTCTATCAGCACACAAATTTCAGCACTTAAAATTCAGCATTTGGCCGAGAGTTCAAGGAAAAACACGGGGGTCCCGTGTTTCCTAAACACGGACCGTGTTTTTCTCAAATTCTGTAACCGTTCGCGCAACGTTTCCCCGATATATTTCTAAAGTTTGAATATTCAAAAAGGTGGTTCGGGGGGAGTTCGAGAATGGGATTTTCTCTTTCTCTCTATACTCTCTAGATACCACATGTAATTTGTAATTCCAATTCTTTTTCTCTCCATTGTATTCAATTGAACAATCAACAATCTGCAATTCAATTCGATAAGTTCTACTCCATTCCTCTTTTAATTGCAAGTTTTGATTTTTGATTGAATGCAATTCAATTCTCTTTGCTGCATTATTATTTTTCTTGTGTTTAGTGTTTCATTGTTAATTTATTTATAAGCATTGATGTTAATTATAGATTATTGCATTTAATTGTGTGTTACTAAAATTATGTAGATAATATAAGGTAGGAGGATTTGATGACGGAATTAGGGTTTTGGATTTGAATTCATGATTCTAGATGGAATTTAATTGAATTGATGGACGGAATTGAATGATCTCGCATCATAGATTAAGAATTTAAACTAATTAGACTGATCACCTATCTATTTTAGATCTTAATCTACGCTAGGATAACGGAATTAATACTTAATTGTTAATTAACGTTTCCATAGTAGCAAAATATTAATTATTAATCTTGTCCATTAATTCGTATGATTGCATGATCCGAGCTTATGTGATTATGGTCATAGTTGACTGCTTTCCATTCGTAATGCTTCCATTAATTGAATCTAGTGTTCTTAACCTAGGTTATTAATTGGTTAGGTGATAAATTGAGAGCTTATTCAATTTATTAAAATTGAGAGAAAGCAAAGAGATGAATTATTATGAGTTTCTACAAGTCAACGTTAAATCATTTAGAATATTTCATTTCTCCATGATTATTTGATATCCTAATTCCATAATCAATACTTCCTATCCTTATTCATTAATTAGTGAGTACAATGTTTTATTATTTATCCATATTTTAGATATTGATGATAGAATTATATGTTATTACATAACCGGGGTTTTAACATCGATTATGGAATTATTGATTATATACCATTCCTTGTGGGTTCGACTCTTTCTTGCCATATACTACGTATTTGGGAATTAGGATTTATTTATTAAATTTGTTGTGCATACGACAGTGCATCAAATTTTTGGCGCCGTTGCCGGGGAATGACAATTATAATCTTTATTTCTGTTTTTGATGTTGTTTATATAGATATATATATAGTAATGTGTTTGCATACATGTGTCTTGCTTTCTAATTATGTGATCTTGTGTTTGTTTGTTTTGTTCGTGTCTAGACAAGAAGTGTTAGATTTGATTTATTCATTCACCGGGTATGAAAAGTAATGGGACTAAATCTTTTTACAAAGGCTATTTTAAATCATAATAACTGATTTGATCACCATCTTCCTAAACCTTAAAAATAGAAATTGAGATTGTGATAGTGATGAGGGAAGGAAAGTTAGAATGGTTAGGAATCAATCCATGCATTGATTATGAATGAGATGAAATGAAATTCAAAAATTGGTGGATATAACATTGTGAGCGCTTGAGCCTATTCTTTGGATACATTGTTTATCCAAAATATATTTTTCTTTTGTGTGTGTTCTCCAATGATATGTGAAACTAGAATTTGCCATTAGTTCTCTTCAAGACTGCATAGAACTTAAGGATATTTGAAAATGATAAAGGCACTCTTCTTTCTTTGTTAGCTACAAGACCAAATAGCTCACCTTGAAAATTGTTATCCATTGCATAAACCCTTTGAGCCTAAAGCCTTATTCTATTGATCTAACCTTTATTAACAACTAATCTCCATATGCATTTTTCCTCCTTACTCTACGACTAGTGGAGCAATAGATTTTCAAGGAGAACTTATGTTTTGTTAATAAGGTGAAATATGAGTATGGGGGTGTGGATATCATAAAAACAAATGGAGGAAGTGGCTAAGCATTTTTCTTCTAAAAAATAAAAGAAAAGAAGAAGAAGAAGAAGAAGAAAAGAAGAAGAAGAAGAGAATAAAATTTCATGTCTTTTGAAGTTATTAGGTCGAATGGAAGGGTGTGAAGATAAAAAAAGAAAGAAGAAGAAGTTAAATAAAAAGGGAGGAGGTGAAGTAAAGGAAAAGAGGAGGAATTATTATTTAATTGAAATAAAGAAATTGCTTCTCTAGTTGGTAGAGTCTAGCTACAATACCAAAATTCTATCCCACCTTAGAACCCTAGCCCCATGACAACCAAATTTCAAGACCTTTTGATTATGATATACTTTAGTTCTTTGTAGCGGTGGAGAATTGAGAATAATGGCAAACATATGGGCGATCATTATCATTTGGAGAATATTTGAGAGTAAACACATCATACCTTATACACATAAGAGTGAGCGTTTTCACATACCGAAAGTAAGAATCTGCCAATTTAAATTTCATTAATCTTAATCTAAATTTGCATGGTGAGATACTAACTATATTAACTCTCATTCCCTAACCACTTAAGAATTTGATAAGACTGTTTATAAGGTGTGTTAGATGTGTGACCCAAACTGTTTTTAACATTGTGATTTTATGATTTATAAGTGTTTTAAGTCCCAATGCATGGTTAAACTCTATGAATGAATAAATTGAATCTCATAGTTCTTGTAGTTTAGAACTTGTCTCATTTGTAATCCTTGATGTTTCGTTTGTGCAAGACATAATGTTGCTTGAGGACAAGCAACGATTTAAGCATGGGGGTATTTGATAGATGAGATTTATATGTTATTTTGCTAAGTAAAAATGTCATTTATTCCTCATTAATTTTATAACATGTAATCTTTTCTCGAGTTTTTCTCTTTCGGATAGATTTTGCAGGAAAAGATAAAAATGAAGAAATTCAAAGGAGAAATCGATGGAAAGAGAAAAGGCAACAAAGAACACATCAATAGATATGGAATCAATGGAAGAAAAGACTTGAAATGAAGAGTATATATCAAAGGGAAGATTGTGTTGAAATTTCATGAAGAAATAATGAAGGAACAAGAAACACGCCCCCCCCCCCCCCCGTGTTTCCTAAACACGGCCCGTGTTTCCTAAACACGGCCCGTGTTTTTCTATCAGCACACAAATTTCAGCACTTAAAATTCAGCATTTGGCCGAGAGTTCAAGGAAAAACACGGGGGTCCCGTGTTTCCTAAACACGGACCGTGTTTTTCTCAAATTCTGTAACCGTTCGCGCAACGTTTCCCCGATATATTTCTAAAGTTTGAACATTCAAAAAGGTGGTTCGGGGGGAGTTCGAGAATGGGATTTTCTCTTTCTCTCTATACTCTCTAGATACCACATGTAATTTGTAATTCCAATTCTTTTTCTCTCCATTGTATTCAATTGAACAATCAACAATCTGCAATTCAATTCGATAAGTTCTACTCCATTCCTCTTTTAATTGCAAGTTTTGATTTTTGATTGAATGCAATTCAATTCTCTTTGCTGCATTATTATTTTTCTTGTGTTTAGTGTTTCATTGTTAATTTATTTATAAGCATTGATGTTAATTATAGATTATTGCATTTAATTGTGTGTTACTGCAATTATTTAGATAATATAAGGTAGGAGGATTTGATGACGGAATTAGGGTTTTGGATTTGAATTCATGATTCTAGATGGAATTTAATTGAATTGATGGACGGAATTGAATGATCTCGCATCATAGATTAAGAATTTAAACTAATTAGACTGATCACCTATCTATTTTAGATCTTAATCTACGCTAGGATAACGGAATTAATACGTAATTGTTAATTAACATTTCCATAGTAGCAAAATATTAATTATTAATCTTGTCCATTAATTCGTATGATTGCATGATCCGAGCTTATGTGATTATGGTCATAGTTGACTGCTTTCCATTCGTAATGCTTCCATTAATTGAATCTAGTGTTCTTAACCTAGGTTATTAATTGGTTAGGTGATAAATTGAGAGCTTATTCAATTTATTAAAATTGAGAGAAAGCAAAGAGATGAATTATTATGAGTTTTTACAAGTCAACGTTAAATCATTTAGAATATTTCATTTCTCCATGATTATTTGATATCCTAATTCCATAATCAATACTTCCTATCCTTATTCATTAATTAGTGAGTACAATGTTTTATTATTTATCCATATTTTAGATATTGATGATAGAATTATATGTTATTACATAACCGGGGTTTTAACATCGATTATGGAATTATTGATTATATACCATTCCTTGTGGGTTCGACTCCTTGCCATATACTACGTATTTGGGAATTAGGATTTATTTATTAAATTTTTTGTGCATACGACAGTGCATCAGGTGGCTCCTTGTGTGCACCACGGAATGGACCACCTTGGTCCTTGGTTGCTGAGTCACCGTAGTTTACCGTTCAACAGCTGTCGGGCCGGCGGTTGGACCCCTGGGGGCGAGGGAATCCCCTTTTGACTCAAGGAAAGACAACAACCAAATTACAAAAGCAACATCTAAGAATTAAATATTAACTAAACTCCTTTTGGTGAAGCTAATCACTGAAGGAAAGTATAGATAGCATACAAAGCAAAATCTGTTGTACGAAGCAATATCCGAAAATGCGAAAGTAAATGGAAAGAAGAACTTGACAATTGTGCCACGAACTGAATTTGTTGCGCTGAGGTGATTATTCAGATGGATTGTGGTGCAACCTTTACGCTATTATCGCTTTCAATATTAATACAACGGGCTTCTGGATCCGTACATTTAAAACCGAAGCTATAAAAATTGTAGATCAATACCTAAAAATTGTATTTGTTCCAAAAAGAGTTTAAGCCCGAGAATAAGAATTGTTTTTCGTCATATAAAACCCAATACCAGAGCTTCATATAAATAGAAAATAGGTAGGGTAAAAAAAACACGCTCCATGACGATGAATGTTGAAGGACACGTTGAAAATTCTTATAAAATGAAAACGAAGAAGATAAAGTCAGATCAAGGAATCAGACCAGTTGAGTGGGTGGCGGATGGCGCGCAATTGGTTTGAAGTCTAGCTTAAGATCAACATATAAAACCATCCCAAACTTTTATCTCAAACAAGCCATTATAAAGGTGGGGATATAAAATACTTTAAATCCAAATCTCCCACCAATGTGGGATATTGGAAAAGCAGTTACAATAGTTTGTCATTACTTATAGCAATCCCCCACCAATAGAAAAATAAAAGAAAAAACACAAAAATAATCTGGGCAAATAAGGTACAATACTTAAGTATCAATATCACAAGGATTGAATTAATACATAATGAAATGAGACAATAATTGTATATAGGCAGTGAACGAATCTTGAACTACCTTAACTTCAACCAAGACTCTTACAATACGTGTCTTGTCTTTGAATCCACGACTTTATAAAAGGCTACCCACATTCATACTCATCTAGGTTAATTCATCTTGTGCGCCTCACAAGCTCCACCATGTAAGATTATGGATTATTTAATAACATAAAAATGCTCAAACTTATATTCATCAAGTGGTATGCTCATCTAGTCCATCTCACAAGGACCACCCAAGGTTAAGGCTATAAACTCATTAAGAGACTAAGCTCATCCACCAGTCAAAGTACTATAATATGCCATAGGGATGAGAATGTAGTATAATAGAGTAATCATATGGTATCAACCATACTTTTCTTAACTCAAAGGCTTAAGCCCCATCCCTCTTAATGATTTGAGAATAACTCTCCTCGTTAAACCCTTTGTAAGAGGATATGCCACATTTATCTCTAATATGATAAACTTTAAGGAGATCACACCATTTCTTAACAGTTATCTTACACAAATGTTTCACCTCTTACCATTATACACACCGTTCTTGGTAACACAAATAGCTGCATGTGAGTCACAGTGTAAGAAAACTTACACACAAGGTTTCCTCCACAAAAATACATTTGCCAACAAGTTCCTCAACTACTATGTTTCTTGATTAGCAAGTTTAAGGGCAATAAAATCTGACTCTATAATAGATTGAACAATATAGGTTTGTTTAGAAAACTTCCATGACACAAATCCTCCTCCCAAGATAAACATATAACCACCAGTAGAACTGGCATCATCATTATCAGAAATCCAATTAGCATCCGTAAATTCTTCTAAAACATGAAGAAATTTACAAAAATATAAATAAAAATCTTTAGTACCCTTAAAGTATCTAAGTAAATAACGAAGTACTACTTGGCTTGTGAATATACCTACTTAGTTTATTCACCACATAGGCTATATTAGGTCTAGTATAATTTATGAAGAACATTATACTACATATGATTTTTAACATATTCTTCTTGTGAAACATTAGGACCTTGGTTCTTTCTCAAGTGTATGCTAGGGTTATAAGGGATTTTCATAGCCATTTCATTAAAACAATTAAGATTTTTCAAGGTCTTTTCATTGTAATGTGATTGACACAAGGAAAATTCATTCTTAATTTTTCTCATTTTTACAATAAGAATTACATTAGCTTCTCGTAGATCTTTCATATGAAAATGAGAAAATAAAAAGGATTTGGTCTCATTAATCATAGTCACATTAGTGCTAAGAATCAACAGGTCAACAATATATAGATAAATAATCACACATTCTTGTCAAAACATCTTGGAATAAATACAAGAATCAGATTCAGTCACTACATACCCATCTATCACAGACATATTTTTCGTACCATTGTTTAAGAGCTTATTTAAGGCCGTAGAATGATTTTATCAATCTATAAACTTTGTTCTCCTGACCCTTAACCACACATTCCTCAAGTTATTCCACATAAAATTCTTCTTTAAGATCACCATTTAGAAATGCATTTTGAACATCCATTTGATGGATTACAAGTCCATAGATAGAAACGAAAACAATCAAAGGATGAATGGTGGCAATCATAGTCACACAAGGATAAGTATCAAAAAATTCACCATCTTTCTTTTGTTTATAGCATACAATCACCAAATGAGCCTTAAATTTATCAATGGTTCCATCAATTCTAATTTATTTCTAAAGATCCAATTACATTTAATCGGTTTATAGCTTCTTAGCCAGTCAACTAAGTGCCAAATGTGAATAGACATAATTAAATCTAATTCATTTTTAATTATTTATTTTTAGAAACTAGTATCAATAGAAGTCACAACTTCCCCATAAAATTTAGGATTATCCTCAATCAAATAAGCACACTTCTAAATTAATTTTATCAAGATTGTCATTCTCAACTAGGAAAGAAGTAACATAATTAGGCCCAAAAATAGTATTTATCTTTTGTCTTTTACTTCTCCTAGGTTCATGAATATAATCATTCACAACATCAGAGGAAGAAGGTATTGATAGAGGCACATAAATAAAACATTATTGGAACTAAAAATATCACATAAATTCTTTTTCATGGGAAAAATATTCTCAAAAAATTCTACATTTCTAGATTCATAAATAAAGTCATCACTTAAATACAAGAATATATATGCAATATTGTTTTGAGTATAACCAATAAATGCACAATCAATTTTTTTCCCATATTAGTCGAACACCCCCACACTTCCATAAATTTCAAGTTAGGTTCAAAACATTTCCATAACTCATAAGGCATTTTTATCCACCTTCTTATGAAAGAATCCATTTAAAACATAACAAGAAGACAACACAACTTTTTACCACGTCTGGTCAGATAAACCAAAGCCTAATAGCATAACATTCATCATTTCTTTCAAAGTTTTTTCCTTTTTTCCACTATATTATTTTGTTGAGGCGTATAAGAGGCATCGCTCTCATGTATAATACCATGACTATCACATAAGTTCTTTAGGAAGTTAGTTCCATATTCACCATTCGTGTCAGACCTAAAAATTTATATTTTAAGAACATTATTTCTTTCTCATTTTTATTTCAAAGGAGTTAAACTTTGGTATTCCTAGAATAATTATTTATGAATGACACATAATACCTTTTTCCTCCCTTGCTCACCATATTTTTAACATTAGTTAAGTCTATATGAATAAACTCTAATAACTTGGATGATCTCTTTCTAAAAGGTTTGAATGACCTTTTAGCATATTTTGACCTCCACACAATAAGACAATTCTCATAATCATTAGTATCCAACACTTTAATTAAATTCATACGTTATAATTTATCTATGGAAGATACGTTTAGATTCCCTAACCTACCATGCCATAGTGTAAAAGTCTTAGTAATAAAAGCAGAAGTAGAATCACTTTCATTAATTGAAAGAGTGTTTAGAATAAAGAGACCAACAACCAATTACTCCTTCGCCACTAATGCCCCATTCTTGGTAAACGCAACTTTATTAGCCTCAAACGCTAATTTTAGTCGAACCCTGTCAACCGAAACTAGGTTTTTACATAGAGAGGGTGCATATAGATCATCATTTGAAGATAAAGTTTTTCCAAAAGTGAGTTTTGGAAGAACCTTTCCTTTACCTAATACTCCAATAATTGTTGAGTTGCCTATGAAGACTATATACCCATCAGTAACATCCTCGAATTGGTAGAATAGGCTTCTATTGGCACACGGATGCTCAGATGCGCCGATGTATGGAACCTAATCTATTTTGTTGTCAACCAGATTCACTTCCACCACTATTGCAACAATAATATCCTCGGTCTCAACAACCTCATAAGTTTGATTCTAGTTCATCTGGTCCTACCTCCTATAACATTGATAAGCCTTATGACCTATCTTCCTACAGACATAGTAGGTCACCTTCTTATTTTGAATCTCATTCTCCTTTTTTAATTTGGATTGATACTTGTCGCCGACATTTATTTTGGGGCACCTTCCCATTTTCCTTAGACTTGTCCTTAAAAGCACCAGCCTCAATCACATTAGCAGCAACGTATCCAGAAGCATAAGAAATTTTGTTGTCCTTTAAATAGTTTGCCTATTCTATCATATGACCGATGAGATCTGGCAAGGTTATGTACTTTTTCTTATGCTTTAAATAGTTCCTAAAGTCACTTTAGGATGGTGGAAAATTTTTCATTATCATGTTGGCTTGAAATGTCTCACATAATTTTATTCCTTCACCCAAGACTTCAACGACTAAGATTTCATAATCATGGACTCGATCCATTATCAATTTGTCGTCAACCATCTAAAACTTCAGCAGGTTTTCAACAACATACTTCTTTTTTCCTACTTTATTAGAACAATATTAATCTTCATAGCATCCTATATATTCTTCATAAACTCAATGCCAAGGAACATATCAAACGAGTTTTTATTCACATGTGACAAAAAATGGCCCTAAATAGTTTTCATGTCTCTGTCATATTTTTCTTTTGCACCATCATCATATCTGTTAGTTACAAGTGTAGTGGAGTTGTATTAGGATTAACAAGAGAGGTGTCAATATCCTTCTGAGTGGGTGGATCCATGAGCAACACAAGCTCAAACTTAAGAGCCTCGAACAAAATCAACAACCTTTGAGACTTTCTACGGTAACTAGTAACGTCCAATAGCTTAACCTTTGACATATCTAGAATGAATCTTGGAACTGTAGCACTAGCCATAATAAAATCACCAAATAATGATACATGATTCTAACAAAAACCACAAGCACTAACATGATCAGTACCCAAATCACTTCACAGTAGCACTGAAACTCTATAGCAACGAAAAAAGAAACTATAACATATGAACAACAATCTAACCCAATGATAAAGCTTGATATTCATATGAAAGTACAAAATACTGAACACTATCACACAACACCAAAAGCTGTACAAAAACTAATGGAAATTCTAATGAGATCAATCTACTGCATAATTGTTGTGTGTCAACAGTACCCAAACAAATAAGAAGAACTAGAAAAAAATTGAGGCTCAATAAGTATTGTATTCAAATTCCTATGCCAGACTTGAACCATAGTACCCAAAAAATCAGGATTCAAGAATGTCAAACAGTAGGCGAATAAATTTGAAAACACTAGTTTCGGCCAATAGCAAATTTGAAGAAACAAAGCCCAAACACAATTCTATTAATCCAACATAACTACTTATACTACTCGAAATAATTGCTTTAGAATGATGGAAAGTATGAATTACATATTTACATACACAACATAATTTGTTGTATGAAGCAATATTCGAAAATGCAAAAGTAAATGTAAAGAAGAACTTATTAGTTGTTGTGCCACGAACTAAATTTGCTTCCTTGAAGCGATTATTTAGCTAGACTATGGTGTAGTCCTCCCACCATTATTATACCCAAGGTTAACACAATGAATTTTTAGATCCGTGTACTCAAAATCAAAGCTATAGAAATTCTATATCAATGTCTAGAAATTATTTGAGTTTTGTAAAGGTTTAGGACCGAGAATAAGAATTGTCTTTCATCATATAAAACCCAATACCAAAGCTTCGTATATATAGTAAATAGGCAAGGTAAAAAATTGGAAAAAAAACGTTATGGAAGTTAAAAGACACGTTCAAACTTCTCATAAAATTGGGACAAAGAAGATGAAGTTGGCTCAAGGATAGGGATGTAAACGGGGCGGGTTCGGGGCGGGTATTCCCATACCCGTACCCGATACCCGATAAGTATATTATACCCGAATCCATATCCGTACCCGAATGGATATCCATTAATATATCCATATCCGTATCCGTCGGATATCCGTTACCCGACGGATAATCCGTTACCCGTTTAAATTATCCAATGGATATTACCCGACGGATAATCTGTTACCCGTTTAAATAATCCAATGGATATTACCCGATGGATTTTACCCGACGGATAAATCCGATACCTGTTTGAATTTTTGCTTAACCTATCATATATAGTATATGATATATAAAATCTATAATTTCAATCAAACAACCTATTATTTAAAGATCAAATTTTGAACTTGCTCCAACAAGTTTAAATCTTCAACCTGCTCCAACAAATCCATATTATCAATATCACCATTCACCAATTTATCAAACAATAAAGCAATCAACAATAATACAAGTCTAGTTTAAAAACACCATAGCCAATAATGTTTGTTTATACAAATACTTCCACAAATAAAACTGAAATCAATGCATGTGAAACATAATAATATAACTTCGATTAGCTAAAAATAGCATAGAGAAGCTGTTCGTTTTGAGCTCCAAAAATTCCATATCACCATTCACCAATTTGTCTTTCCATCTTCAACCTTCATATCTTTTGGTTTATGCATTCATCTAAAAAAACATAAATAAATTAAATAATTAAGTGTAATCAAATATTTTAATCACTAATAATATTTATGACAAGTTTTACCTCATGCTCACCAACATCTGAGTCGGATTCTTCATTTTGCAAGGTAAACCTATGATAAGTTGAGTTCGCAGTACCATCATTATCTAACAAAAATTAAAAAAAAATTAGAACATTAGAATTAAACAAATATAATAATAGATATATTATAATTATTTAAACATCAAACATATAAATTTAAATATTACCTTCATTCCTTATACTAGCCCAAAGCCAATCTCTACAACACATTAATGCTTCTAGAGTTTTTGGGTGTAATCGGTTGCGATGAGGACTTACAAATCTCCCGCTTGTGCTAAAAGCTGACTCAGAAGCAACTGTAGAAATAGGGATGGCAAATACGTCTCTGGTCATTCGTTGTAAAATTGGATACTTAGTATTTGTCTTCCACCATGATAACACATCAAAGTCATCCATTTCTGGCATCACAGGCTCCTCCAAATAACAATCTAACTCGGTCTTCTGTGGCACACTAGTTATGTCTTGGCTCGCCAACCATTGATTATAATTAAGCTTAAGGGAGATTCTAGAACCCGAAGTCACACTACTAAGACTTGAACCACAACCTTGACTACTAACACCAGAATCGTGCGATATTGATGAACTTCTCTCCCTACGTTTATAATTCTCTTCATACTCATGAAACAATTCATAGCATACTTTACGAACATTATCTACCTCTTCATCATAGGTGCTCCCATAAATGATAGAATAATAAAACTCTATCAACTTTAATTTATACCTCGGATCCAAAATAGTTGCCACGGCCATCAGTTCATGAATCACACTCCAATATTTATCAAACTTTTCTATCATTTTTGTTGCCATACCACTAATAATTTCATCTTGATCAAGAGACCATTCAATCAAAGACATTCTGACTTCACAAACCTTGGGAAAGTATAAATTGGCAGTAGGATATCTACTCCCAGAAAACATCAAAGTGACATCATAAAATAATGACAATTTCTCACAAATAGATCGAGCCAAATTCCATTCATCACTTGTAGGACAACAACTATAATTAGATTCCAATCGTGCCAAGCGAGCAAACACATCTTCATACATTAGAGCAACATCAAGCATCAAAAATGTTGAATTCCATCTTGTCCTACAATCATGTGTTAACGCTCTACTATACGGAATTTCTTTTTGACGACAAACCTCCATAAACTTTTCCAGCCTTTTTGGTGTGGCTTTCCAATACATCACACTCTCTCGTATGCTCTCAATAGCTTTTTGAATGATTTCCATACCATAGCTAACAATAATATTAAGCACATGAGCAGCACAACGCATATGAAAATATTTCCCACGCAATAAAAAACTCTTCGACTCAAATCTATTTTTCAAATCTCCGATCAAAGCATCATTGGTAGTACAATTATCGACGGTCAATGTGGTAAGTTTTGAATCAATATTCCATTCCATCAAACAATTGACCAAAACATCACACAAAACTTCAGATGTATGCGGACTTGGAACATAGACAAACCTTCAACAAAATACAATAATACAATAAATAAACCAAAGAACAACATATAATTACATAATATTAATAATTGCAAAGAACTACCATTTTTATGAATTTAGTATACCTTATTATTCGACTTTGCAAGGTCCAATAATTATCAATCCAGTGAGCCGTGATAGCCATGAAACCCTTTTTTTGATTCTGAGATGTCCACATATCTGTTGTGATTGAAACTCGACTCTTGTTACTACTCAACAACGACATTGTTTTATCTTTTTCATATTCAAACAACTTGAAAATATCGCTTCGCAAAGTGTTCCTTGAAATCATTTTAAATGATGGTTGAAGAGCTGATGAATATCTTCTAAAGCCTTCATGTTCCACTATACAAATTGGATACTCATGCATAACTACCATATTACATAGCTCACGCCTTGCAACTTCTTGATTGAATTCAAAAACCATAAGCTTTCCTTTTCCTTCCCCCTTCTGATCAAAACACAACTTAGTTTGTCCTACCCCTTGTATAGGCCTTAAACGTACACATTTCCTCATGTGATCATGCAAATGAGAAGTACCATTTTTTGGATCACCGCTCAAACTCTTATTACAACCTTTACAAATTGCTTTTTTCAAACCGTTAATTTCTGCCGCATTAAAATAATCCCAAACAACTGAAGTTTTCTTCCTTTTTTTCACTAAAGAAAATGGATTCACTTCTTCTACCTCCTCATTGGTTGATGGTTCACTAGGTATAGGATTACTAGCTGCGCCGGAAGAATATGGTGGTACACTGTGTGAATCAGTATTAGGTTGGCTACTTGATGCCATCAAACTATTTTAGGAGATCCCAAACGCTGCACAACAAGAGAACATATGTTAGGTTTTTTTTTGTTACAAAAAAAATTATTTTAAACAATAATTTGGGTCACCTTAGTTTTTTATGGCATCTTTTTCGTTTTTATATGTTAGGTGACTTCTCATTGCAGCTTATTGATATAAAGTTAGCAACAAATGAATTCTGAAACCCTAATTATTCTTATTTTGGATGAGTAGTAATCTTTAGGAGACGCGGATAGTAATTATTGAATCATGAGGTGGGTGTGTTGCACCAATTTAGTAAGTTCATCGCAGAGTTATTTCATATTTGTTGAACAAGAGTATGTCCTGATTTTGTGGAATGAGATTTTTGTTGCATTTTTTACATTCCATCTTTTGAAGAAGAGATTGAATTTTGTGATGCAGAGTTTCTCTTCTTGATGTTGCTGCTGTTGTTGTTTATGGGACACCATGATCCATGGTTAAATATTTTTGGTAGTGAATTTCAGATGTGATGAATGAGCATTATTATATATATAGGAGAATTAAATAAATAGAATTTAACCCATAACTAACTTAAACAATAATTTAACCACAGCTAAATAATTCTAATAGCCTAACAGATTCTTACCTTCAGAGAACTGTCATTCTCTTATTGTAAGCTGGTTTTGGTAAAAACTTTTGTTTGCTATCCAGTTGTTCCAGAAGTATTATGTATTCCACTCTTCTTTGTAATCTATTGTACAGTTGTTTCTTGTTACTGTTTCCTTTGAGAATATGATCCAATTCTTCATTGTTCTACTTGTTGAAGTGGTTAGCCTTTGATTTAGTGGATGGAATATATGTTCTAATCAATCTAATAGTTCATAGATGATGGTGCTTCTATACTTCCTAATTCCATGGAATGTTCATCAAACGTAATGCCTGTGGAAGGCAGTGGCATCTAATGTGATAAGATTCTTGTTCCATTAAAACTAGTAGCTAGTTTATTACGAATTGGTGGAGAAAAATATTGTTGGGTTTGAATCTGCAAGCTGAAAACAATACTAGCTAAGAGATGAAAATGGACAAAGAAATGGATGAAGGGTCTAGAAGTTCAATTGCAACTGATATAATTATGGTATTCAAGACCCTCGGCGTCGCTCTTAACAATTTCCTCCAATTCTTTCCTGCGTCCCACCCCCTATTACTTCCTGTATACCAGATTCCTCTCTCTTATGAGTCAGCTTTTTCCTAACAAACTTACTAACATAGCTCCTTACTCGATAGCATGTCCTGGACATTCCTTTACCCAATAGCAAAATCCAACGTAATTTACCATGAACATTAACATAGCTCCTTACTCGATAGCAAAATCTAAGAAGAAAGGAAAGAAAAGGCAACAGTCACACACAAAAAGAGAGGTAATTTGTTTCATATCTTTCGAACTTATATCCTGGTCTTGAGAACATGTTTTCTGTGCTCAGTCATGCTCATGTTTAAGAACACTAGCTAAGATTATGCTAATATTAATTACCCATCTCCTTCATCTTCATTTTTTGTTTGATTATTATACATATCTTTTTCAAGGCTGAACGATGTGCTCATGAATTTAAGGCAAACAAAGCAAGACTGGTATGCTTTTTGTGAATGAAGTCGAGGGAAATGAGAAGATGAATAGGAGGGAATTAAACACAGAATCGCGCACGCATCCAAGAACGAAGAAGAGAAGCTGACCAATACAAGATTTTGAAAAAAAATGCTGCGTGAATCGTAGAACTGTCGAAGGAAGACTGAAGCAGAAAGGCCCGAAACTCAAGTCGAACTTTCGATTCTGTCGAACAAGAACAGCAAGTCAGCAACGGTGCAATGCAAAACAGCCAAACAGGTTACAGGGGCGGGGCGGCGAATCTATTCAAACGAAATGGATTAATGGACTTGGGATACTTACTCGAAGTGTCGATTCTCAGATCTGTTGAACAAGAACAGCAGCAACGGCGCAGACGGCAGAAGCAAAACAGGTGGTTACAGGGGCGGGCGGCGAAATGATTCAAACGAAATGGAATTGGGATACAGGATACTTACTCGAAGTGTCGACTGTCGATTCTCAATTGAATTTCTGTTGAACAAGAAGTCAAGAACAGCAGCAACCACACGCAGAAGGCCAAAAGCAAAATAGGTGGTCTTAGGGGGGGGCGGGCGGCGAAATGAATAAATGATTCAAATCAAACGAAATGGAAATGGAATTGCCGAATTGGGTTGATTAGGGTTTGGCAATTGTATCATAGATATTAGATAAGTTAAATTTAATTGTTTAATTTAACTTAATTACTATTATAACCTTACTGAATATATTGAATATGTTATATATATGAGGGGTAAAAAGGTAATTTTATATCGGGTTTTATCCAACGGGTATTAAAACGGATATGGATACGGGTACGGATATGGAGACCCATTACCCGTATCCGTACCCGAACCCGACGGATTTTTTTTCTCCACACCCGTATCCGTACCCGAACCCGTTTATCCATATCCGTTTATATATCCGTTGGGTTTTATCCGTCGGATATCGGATAAAACCCGTCCCGTTTACATCCCTACTCAAGGAAACAAATCTAAAATTTGCAAAAAAGGATAATTGAGCCTATCCGAATCAAATACCCACAACTTGGCTTAAATGAGTGGCGGTGGGCACACATGTGTGCAGACCAAGGTATAAAAGTAAGCCTTTAGATGATTCCATTTCAATCTTTAATTTCAAACAAGACATCACAAACGTGGTAATATAAACTACTTTAAATCCAACTTCTCACCTATGTGGGATATTGGAAAAAGCAGCAACAGTAGTTTGCCATTGCCTCCAACAACCATCACTATCCTAAGGGCATGCCTTGATTTAATCTGTTACCGTGTGAAATAAGTTGATGAGCAAATTGGAGCGCCAAACTTGTTGCTGATGGTATAAATATTTGTGCATTTTGTTCTGTTTCTCTATTGTTGCCGCGAGCTTTATGTATGAGTGATGCGAAAACGTCTCAAGTTGTGGTGATTTCAAGCCTTTTCTTTCAGATGATGATTATCGGCATACAGATATTTGGTGGCCTATATGTGCACTGGAATTTGAAAAAGAAGCTTTGACCTTTATAAAATTTTTGATAAACAATCCCTAGAACTTTCTGTTGGCAAAAAAAAAAAACAAATGAAGACTAAAAGCCCTAAATATCCTAACTATATGTCTCTACTAATATATGACCATCCTTATATTAAATATTCATTGATAAGATTAATATGTCGACCCAGAATAATTAGTTTCCAACATATGCATTATTCTTCTTAATCTGCATATAATTGTCAGTTGATGTTTCTATTTGATCAATTTCAGAAGAAAACGTATATGAGACAACGACCATCTCTTCTCATGATGAGTAGTAACATTAAGCTTGGAGTTTCAGAAAATCAGCTAAGCACGCTGATGATCAGTAAGCGCATGCCAACTAGCAATAATATTATCTTGCCAGCAAATAATATAAAGCATTTTTTTTCAATTTTTATTTCTGTATCAATTGTTTAAAGTGGTTTCAGTTAATCATATCTTAACCCATCATCGAGACCAGCTATTGCTGTATATTAATTCGACAATTGTATATGTACACACACACACACATCTTGCCTACAAAAGTTTACCGCTTGCATGGTTTTTTGCTTTTTCTAATTTCCCGCTATGCTTGTGAGATCACCCTCCATGTAGTAAAACATCACCCAAACGGTTTTTGTTTCCTTTTTGCCCGTTTTATGTCATTGATCAGATATAAAGTGATTCTGCGAGGGCTGTTTTTACTTACTCTTTCCGTAAAAGATGGTCTGGCCATCCTCAAACATTGTCAAAGTTGTATTGAAATTGCAGAGAAACAATACAATTTGCCTTGGAATAAGAAAGAATGCAATTTGTTTTATAAATACAGATGAACAAAATATGCATGAGTAATGAATACATGCTATTAAACAGAAACTATTCAATAAATTAACTTTCGTGTTTTCTTTTTCAATTTTCAGGCCCAAACAACTTTTTTTCAGACAGAGGTATGTATACACTATACAGGTCAAATTCTACCCCCTCCCTTTCTTTTTTCTCTCTACTCTTGAAATTGCGCCATTAGAACTAGGACGCGGACAAGGCTGTAACATCATCATGGCAACTCAGGGACAAGGTTTGCACTTATCTGACCTCAAAAAATTCCCTCTCTGTGAGCTATATCGATTTCTCCAGTGCCTGACATTAGAGAATAGTCTTGCACAGTTCATCAGGTCGAGCTAAACTGTGCCAAGGAGGCAATAGAATACGACGTTTCAATGAATCTATAATCTCAGTTATCGAATTTTCTCTCTTTTTTTGCATTTGCGACATTCCGGTTAGCCGGGTTTTGCTTGTAAATATGCTTTTGAAGCTTGTAAACCAGTTGATTGGCAGCTTCTAAACTCCAAGCTTATGATGATCGATCACATAGATACCGTTTCGTGTCCAACTTATCGATCACTTAATAGCTCATGTCAGTTCGCGTGATACATTATTTTTAGAAATTTTCAAAACGACCTCTATCATTTACCATATCGGAATGAATTTAAGTTCATTTTTTCAAGTTACATTCCTATTTTTGCCGTGAGTATGGAAGTGATAATTCCAAAGATGCTGTTGAGGATGATGACATTTGATGTAGTTTTGAAGATGGTTTTGTATGTACAAGACCACTATGACTTTGGCAATAAAGGCAATTAACTAATTTGTACTAAACAATGACTATTATGTATTGCCTAGTTAATTTTCTATCACGATGAATGGTTATTATAGGTTTATATTTTGGTAATAGGAATTATCAACAAATATTGTCTGTTTTTTATTGGTAGAACTAAATGTATATATGCACATGATAAAAAATGCATAACCAACAATATATATTTGTTGGTAATAGCTTCTAACAGTAGATATATTATTGTGGTTACCGATCTTAGAAGTGATTAGTTTTTTTTACTCACAATGTCCTTTTATAGGTAATATTTTTAATTATAGATATTTTTTTTGTGGTGAATATTTTTATTCACAAATATAATTGTAGGTATAAGTTTTACTAACCGATAGATATCTTTTAGCATTACCAATTATTCACAATAATATGTGTGTGTGCGCACACGCATGCATGCCTGCATTCGTTTTTTGGTTGGTAAAAGCTTTTACCAATATAAAAAGGATTTATAACAACAAGTAAGGTCTTGTTGGCACAAATTAATTGTTTTGTTAAGTTTTAGATTTTATATATAATACTTAACTTATCTTTGCCCCAATGTCAGACTAAATTAATAGAAAAGAAAAGAAAAAAAAACATGCACATCTTTCTCCTTTCCCTAACCCTACTCCTTTTCCTTATATGCATCACATAGAGATCACTTTTCCTCCAAACCAACAACCACATCATAGAGGCTCTCCAAGATCGGCAAAGTGCATCATCAACAAACCACAAGTAGATTACCCTTTGTTAGTTTTAGGGGTGCATTGTGTCAAATTTTATATATAGTACCCATTTTACCCATTCCTTTACATAGAACTAGAATAGTAGAAAAGAAAAAAAAACACCTCGTAAACACCCCTCTCACAACTCATCTCCTCCTCATATACAACATTTAGAGCTCCTTTCATCCTCCACACCAACACCAAAAAAACATCAAGGCTCCCTTCCTCCTCTACACCTTAGAGGCTCTCCAATGTTAGCAAAGTGCAGTAGCAACGAGTCACCACCAATTCCCTCTTCTCCATCTCTCATCTTCCCTTTCCTACAATTGATGTAATAGCTCCAAATGACCCACACCCTTGACCAAGCCACCAATGCAAGATAACAACATGGTAACAACAACATAATCTGAATTCCATTGCACCAATTGTAGTGTTGGCTTGAGTGAAGTCATAAGCAGCGAAAGAAGAGACCAAGTGGAGGCTTCTCTCTCTCTCTCTCTCTCTCTCTCTCTCTCACTCATGTTTTGTTCCTAGCTATGCCATTTCCTTTCCTTACTCTCTCACTACAAATTCAATCATACAATTTTCCCTCTTCAAATTAGAAGGCCGAAGTTACATTTGGTATTGTTCATGTTCAGATCCGGGAATGAACACTCCATTTTCGAATGTACCAATTTAAGGTATTTCATTTTATATAATTCTACCCAAGTACAATTTGGATCATGTTTTATAATCTCCATATTGTTGGTGGATTGTAATTTTTAAAACCTTTCAAAGAACAAGTGACATTGTTAATGCTGCTTGTTTTCTAACGATGGTTCATTAGTAGTAGGGTTGTAAATGAGTTGATCTGAGACAAGGTGGACTTGCGTTTGGCATGTTTATAAATGAACCAAACTTTTAACTAGACAAGCTGAGTTGGCTAGCAAATTTTGTGGTAAATTATCAAGCTCTTGAGCTTTTGCACTATAAATGAGTTCAAGTTCAAAATTTTCACACTCAAGCTCAATCATTTATTAAACAAGTCTAAAAATAAGGCTTTAACTAGACTTATTTAGCTAAATAAACAATCCGAATCGGCTCTATTCATTTACAACTCTAGTTGACAACTAAACCAATATCCACGATTTTATTTTCCATTTCACGTACAGAGTGTTTGATGAAAATTTTGACCTTATCTAAATACTTGTTGAATTTTATTGAATCCTCAAGCTTCTTCTTTAAGATGTTCAACGGAAGAGAGAGTTTCTTTTCTTTTTGTGATCAAGATTCAAAAATTGACCTCATGGTAATTTGATGTTGCTTTCATTTTTGTTCATAATTTTTATTTTGTTATTTGATTTCTTTGGTAGATAGACTAATTTTTATTTTTTTGGTAAATCTAATGGTAGTTTTGTTGTTCATTTTGTTGAAAATAGTAAGAAAATATGCAATGTTATTTATTTATCTATTTTATATTATTTTTTTCCATCTGTAATGGCTGTAAGAGGGTTCTTTAGTTGAGTATTTTGGTAATTTAGTAGAAAAAAGGTGAGAAAAGGGTTCAAATTGATCAGGAATATTTTAGATAATTCAAATTTAAATTAGAGGCAAAAATGGATGAGGAAAAGGAAGGAAAGTGATAATGACTAAGAAAGGGCATTAGAGCCATTTCTTCCCTTATATTTTGTATTTTCAATGGCCAAACCTAAGATTTGACAACCAAAACTAATAAAAGGTTACTTGGTATGGAAAGTTATAAACTCAAGGTTGGCTAGTGAATTTTAAAATATCAGAGGTGTTTTGTATATTTCATTTTAACATATGGATATTTGGTACATTTGTTGAAATATTATAATATTATTAGTAATGATGAATATTATATATATAATTATAAAAATTAATATAATAATTTTTATCAATATAATAATATTAATATTATCATAATTAAGATGATATTTATAATAATATTTAGCTATTATTTCTAATTATTATATTTATAAAAATGAAATTAATAATTATTATAGTTAGTTATTATGAAATTTATAGTTAGTATTATCCTTAATAATGATCATCATATTAACATGTAGTTTATGGTATATGCATAGAAGATGTAATAGTAGCATGCTTCAATGATAAACATGGAATCGTGGATGGTCACACATGTCACAAGAATTAAAAGTAATAGGTGTCACCATAAATCTTGACAAATAATATAAGGCATGTTAAGGAATACATAAAAGAACTCAAGATCACTCAAAGAATGATCAGGGATTATTCCGATTATTATTTTGATATGATAGATACCACATAACTTACACTTATATAAGAATTTTGAGCGAGCATTTAAATTCTTCACCATGGAACTCATAAGCTACTTTTGGTCATTATCCTAAGTAGTAACCATCATATCACATCGCTAGGTATTCTAACACATAAGTGTTAACACCTACTAAGTACACTAGTAAGAGATACCATAACCAACATAGGTTCCCTTGCCTAAACGCACATGCTCATAGGCATGGACAAAGATAATACAGAGCACATGGGGTTACCTAACCCCATGTAAATTTATGGTATATAATATATATAGGCTTATTACAAACACTTAGTTTCATGTGTCTTTCTAGTTGGGTTTTTTTTTTCTATGTGTCTAGTTATTTTGACCCTTGTTCCACTCATGTTCATTCAAATATTTCCTTTTCCTAGTACGTGAGTTTGCAAGCTTATATTATCCTTTTATTTTATTATTATATTGTGCAATGTATTACTTGACTACTGATACGTAGTATTGATATATATATATATATTACAAACTTTCTCTTTACATTTTATTAGTATAGTGTGTACTTTTTCCTTTCTCTTGTCATTTTACTACTAGATTTGAAAGGTACATCACACACTTTAGTCCTTTTTTACATCTTTTATGATTTATACACATACTAATTAGTATAATTAGACTATAATTTAATATTTCTCCATTAATAATGTGACTATCATTGCTATTTTAAAAATAAATAAACAAATGTCATTAGAGACACTAGTTTATATTATTATTATTATTATTATGCATAATACCAAATATATAGTTTTGTTAATTATATTCCTAAGGGACATGTATAAAAATGTAAATATTTTTTTAATTAGTATTAATTTAAAAATGTATGAAAAATATTTGCATTATCCGGTGTTATTAATTGTAATTATTACTACTATTGATAGTTTATATGTACATATATAAGTCTCATAGGACTCCATTGAGTTACAATCCTATGTTCACACCCACCCATAGGTGGACCGTAATCTAAAGCGACCCTTGATTAGCTAATTTGAGAGTCTTATTTTATTATAAGCTACACTAAGGTCCACATGCCACATCATCCAATTATAACCAGTAAAGATCACATAATATTCAAATTTCCCCTTTAGGAGTAACTAAGGTGGCAACCTTTATTACTCATCCAACTTATTCCAAGAATATAAACTACATATTCATGCTAACCATAGAGCATAAAATCTTATTAACATGTAATAATTGTTGATTGACATGCCCAACACCCAAATCATTATTAAGTTTCCATTAAATAATCATTATACATGTATAACTTCTATTCCATCATATAAGTAGGATTTATTTTAACATATTGCTCTAATAATTAACGAATACTTCATGAAGCACATTTAACATGTTGAGCTCACTTAAATTTTAACAAAATCAAGGCATAATCTTGATTTACAAGACTCTCAAGAGATTAGATATGCAAACAATGCGTAATAATCCTACTTCTCATGCTTTCTACTCATTCTTGCACACAACTCATAAAGCATGATCATAATCATAAAAATCACAAATATATATGTTTACACACAAACTTAGAGAATATAGAAGCTAACACACAACCCACATGCTCATTTACTCTACACCAAGGGGTCAATATGACCCTATAATGCATATTGTTAACCTAGAAAGATAACATTATGTCCAACTATAGATTATACAATAATCATATTTCCACACTTCCATTCAAAACATTGAACTCATAAGTAATGTAAAGTATCATATAGGGCATACTGCAGACTTGACATACTAGATCAAGTGAATCATATTGCTCTCAACTCTAAGACCCATCCACATTGATTTGTCTTCATGAAAACCATAAGCGGAGGTAATAGAGACTTACCTTAATCCATAGATAGCTAAACCCAAGTAATTGAAAAGTAAAAATTCAATCTTTAAGATCCGCCAAGCGCTTCACTAGACTACCTTCAAAAACCAAAGGCCTATGTCAAAAACTACATTAGCAACAACTTATTTGAGTAATTCACATGAAGGAATAAAATAAAACATGAAACATATTTTCTACAACCAAAACCAAGATTCAAGGCTTACGATAAATCTATAAAAAATATATCAAGAAATGAGTCTTTCACTAAATTAATTTTTAATAGAAACTATTTAGGTTAACTTAAATCAACCCTAGAAAGTAATTAATTAAATGTTAGTGAGAAGAATGAGTTAAACTTGTTGAAAATAACTTTACTAATTAGGTTTTACAATGTAAATGGCAAACTAATCAGTTATAGAGAATTGATCCTAATTGATAAGTTGTCAATTAAATTAAATGTGTATAAAATATATTAAACTAGTTAGTTGAACATAAATCTAAATAAGAGCTCACCCAATTTGTTAATCAAAATATGAAAATTAGGGTTGTTAAGTTTGAAATATGAATCGCTCAATCTAAGTTAATTAATTCCTATTTATTGATCATAACTCTGATTAAATCATTTCTAAATAAATTCACATAATTCATTATAGTAAAAACAATCATTGAAATAACCAATTTAGAAATTTGTTTGAGGAATTTAGGGCTTTAAGTCTGGAATGTAAATCTAATAAATTATTATTAAATTATTTAAATTGGGGATTAAAAAATGATATTAAACATTTATAAAGTATATTGCATGATCAAGTTGAAAAATAACTCAATTTCACAACCCAGTTCCAAAATGCAAGGATTTTAACCTAAAAATCCAATTCCAGTCAATTTAGTGCCAAATGCTCATATTCACACTTTCACAAATCAATTAAAGACGTTTGAAGATATATTTCATAACCCATGTATATAAATCACTTGAATTGAACAAACCCTAGGTATATGAACATATCTAGTCCAAAAAAAATATTTGAGTGAATCAAAACAAGTCAAACAAATCCAATCAAATTAGACATACAATACATACAAATTGATTCTAATAACTAATTCATTTTAACAAAAACGGAATCATACAAAACTAGTCCAAAATTAAAGGTCAACGTTTGAAATGTGTACCAAACAGATTTGTCATTACAAGCTAAATGGAGCTTGTTCATAGCAAGATGAGACTATATCGGTGCTCGTTGGAGCTTGCATGCCATCATTCATGGCCGTCGAGCTTAAGTTGGCTAATGTTGTTGCTACATGTTGTTCATTGCTTCTTATTGTGTTGCCGTTTGATATTGTTGTCATCGCATGCTAGTATTGCTCATTTATGTTGGGGTGGCTGTCAGCGTTTGTAAAGAGGAGGAGGATGATAATGATGAAGATTAAAACGGGAAGAAATTGAGTTGGTGGTGGTCGAGTTGGGCCAATAGGGTCGGGTAGTCGAGCATGTGTCTGACCCTATTCTGGCATTAATCAAGGTGAAAAATAATAAGTAATAAAGAAAAAGAGAGAAGAAGGAAAGGGAAAAGAGACCTTTTGGGTATTTTTAAAATAAAAAAGATACTTTTCATCAAAATATTTGAATATATCCTTAAGATATCTTTTCAACTAGGATAAATTCAACGAAAATAGTTTTGTATAGATATTAAAAATAAAATTGGTGTAAAGCTTTTTTAATGAATACAAAAAAAAATTCCTGATAGAAATAATTTATATTATATACAAAAATAAATAATATGACCTTGAAATAATATTCAAATTAAACTTTATGTATCCATGAATAATTTGAATATATTTTTAAATAAGTTTATATTAAACATTTAAAAGCATAAATCAAACATAAGTAAAATTTGAAAACTTCTTTATCAAAATATAATATCATTTTAATATTAAATTGATATGATGGTTCTTCATCATTATCAAAAATCTAAGTTTCTAAATCGTTTACAAAATCATTAATTAATAATCATAAATTGTTTCTAGTAGAGAATCATAAACGATTTGCCGAAAACTCTGAATAGAAATTTCCATGGATTGCATAACCTTATAAAAAATTATAAATCTCACAATATGGACATACAGAGATAAACATTATTTTTTTCTCAAGTTCTACTATTTCAACCAAAAATTTGATAGTTATCGTAAGTAATTTTTGAGATACCAAAAATTCGAATAGAAGTCCTTGTCAAATCTAAAAATAGATATTTAAATCATTAGGGAAAATTTTCTTTAATACAATTTTACTAGAAATGAATTTTATTTGAATTTAATATAAATTATAGTAGTAAACTAATTTATATAAATTAATCCACAATAATAAACAACTAACTAAAATATCAATATGAAGTTAAAATCACCAATAAACTCATAAAAAGAATCGGAAGCGAGGATTAAACATTTACTTCATAGGTCAATACTTACATATCATATAAATTATATTTTTTAAAAGTGGGGTATTATAAAGGCAAAAATGAATTAATTCGTATGTTTTTTTCTTTTTATAATGCAAGGCCAATACAGTAACAGAGTCATTCTAAGAGAGGGTTTCACCCCAACGCAGTTTCCTATCATTAAGTGGAATGGCATTGTTTTCAAGCTATATATTATGCCGGCGATTATGCTTATTGCGATAAAACATTGTTATTTGCAAGGGAAGGAAAATGGGCACTCATAGTTATTGCGACTACCCCCTTATCTACTATAACGACACGTTGTCATACTCATAGTATCCATCAAAAAATTAAAATGGTGTCATTTTGAGGTGGTATGTTATGACAAAAAATTACGACTACACATCATTGCAAATTTCCATTCAGCTAATTTCATAAGCAAAATTTTTGGCAAAGAGGAAAAATGGGTATCCATAAGTATAGCAATAATTCCCTCCTCTACCGTAACAACATATCATTATAATGCCAAAAAAAAAATTTGGATTACATATGACATCCGTCATTCATGACATATTTTTTTTTTCATGATATCTTAAGTAAATTTTTTTCATAATAGAAAAATATGCCACCAAAGTTGTTGCGACGACGACACATTATATTCTACGACAACACACCATCACAGTTTTTTTCTTTAAAAATTATATTTAAGTATTTAGAGAATTTTTATAATAAAATGAAATAAATATAATGATGAGTTGATGACTTCTATCGTTGCTATAAACTTATTATCATAACCTCTCCCCTAATATTTTTTGGCCATCAAGATATTAACAACGACCTGTTATTGTAATATATCCATCTATTATAGTGATCCATTTTTTTTTTAAAAAAAAGTATTTATTATATCATTTTATTATTGAGGTGTACGAATAATACTCATTTTGTTTTATAAAGAAAGTCTTTGTAGATAAAAGAAAATTATTTTTAAAATAATTATTAATGCTTATTTTATTTAAAAAAAATCATACATTAATTATTACATTATTTTGAATTAATAATATAATTATAATATTAAAAATATATTTATTATCTTATAGACTAAAAGAAAAATTATTCTGGATGAAAGTGATGGAGTAATATATAAACTGTGGGTCTGTGCGTGGGAGTAATTAGGTACGTATATACGTTTGTCGCACGGCGAATGGAGGATGCATGGACCTTTTTTCACGTTTCAGGTGGAAAAACACGCCCTGTGGCTGTGGTAGCTGAGAGGACTTCACATGTGGACAAAGGGAGATGAACGTGGAGTTGTGGAGGATGCATCATCCCGAAATAAGGTACCGCCACATTAGAAGCAGAGCGGTCAATGCCTGCTTTTGCACTATGCATGGGGAACAATTCTTGTGAATCCTATTGGCATTAATGCAGGAGGTGTAGTTTTGTAGGAGAGGGGAGAAGAAAGTGACCGACCGACTCAGTAAGAAACCAACTTTCATACGTGCCAGAGGGAGACCGGTCGAAATTCCCGCGGATGGATGTTTTGTTTGCTTCGGAATAATTAATCATCCTATATAATAAAATAGTTTCAAATAAGTTATAAATAAATAAAAGGGAAAATTAATGGTTGGGATAGGTTTCGTATACACTTAACACACCTACCTGCACCTCCTGGTGTCACAACGTTACCCTATCTAGAGTTAATACTTCTATAATGCATATGGCAGACCTGATTATGTAGCTAGCTAGCCGGATCATATATGATTAACTATAAGTCGGATAGGAGCGGCCAATCTATTCGGTAAATAAATTGATTAGGTCATCGATTAAATTTTATATATTAATTTTTAGAATTTAAAAATTAATAAAAATTGATGAATTGATTAAAAAATTAATTGATTGAATTAGTCAAAAAATTAATCGGAAGACGGTTAAATTTACATATAGTTTAATTTTTTATATATATTTTTATTTAATATGTGCTATTGATGCAACTAGGCCAAATCACTTATTTGACTATTAAATCAGTGAACCAGTTATAATATTAGTTCAATTACCACTTTAGATTTTAAAATTATGATTAAAATAGAAGATTTCGAATCGGGTCTCCATCTGATTTACTGGGATTAGGGCTGTAAATGAGCCGAGCCGAATACCCCTAAGCTTGAGTAAAATGATGTTTGGGCTCAGCTCGTTTAATTAAACGAACGAGCCAAACCGAGCTTTTAACGAGTCGAGCCGAGCCGAGCTCACGAGCCAAAGCCAAAAAATGAACCGAGCCGGACTTTTTCGAGCTCGGGCTCATCTCATTTAATAAACGAGCCGAGCCCGAACCTCACTTTTAGACTCGTTTAACTAAACGAACGAGTCGAACCGAGCTTTTAACGAGCCGAATATCGAACTGACTCATCTCATTTATAGCCCTAACTGGGATTGATCCCAGACTCTCCATCCTCTGGTGGACCGTCGAAAAAAGAATAATAAAAAAGTTTGAAGTAATCTTTTTAAGATCAAGAAAGCTAACCTACTCTGAATGATCCGAATAATTCCATTTAGATCTAGAAATTTAAATACGATCTTAATCTAAAATTTTAAAATAATTCAAACTAATTTAAAACTGATATAACTTTAACAGACTTCATTATCACCAAAATCAAAATAACTAAATTTTAAAAAAAATTTGATCTAAATCCAACTTATACATAAATATAAATCTAATATTAATCTAACTTAAATTTATCGAATCTGAAATGACCTAATTCAAACCCAAATATAATTTTAAACTTGATTCAAACTAAATTCACATTCAATTCACAAATACAACACTTTATCTCAAATAAATTACTATATAAACATCAATAAACTATCTTCTTAATAAAATTCTATGCAAAAAAATAAAAATAAAAATACACAACCTACATAACAGCAAATAAAATAAAATTAGTAAGACTCTATTATCCTCATTTTACTTTAATATCATATTAACACCAATCATATTAGATCATAGAAATTTCTATTATTATTATAATTATTTTTATTATCAAAATATAAAAATTGTAATTGTAAATATAATAAGTATAATATACATTATTATAATAACAAAAATAAAAATTATATTTGCATTTCTAATAATAATAATTATTATTATATATTTCTACATATGATGATAATAACAATATAATAATAAATATTATTAATTACAATAATAATAATAATAATTAACATGATAATTATAATTATTATAAAATTCATAAAAAATATTATAATTGTGTATATAATAATATTTATAATTATATTTATAATAATAACTATAATAATGATAATATTTTTTTATTTCATATTTTATGATAATAATTTGTGATATCATTACATATACTATGATAAAAATTACTATAATAAGTATGAAAATAATAATAAACCATAAAGTTCAATTTATTCATTATATTAAATTAATAACAATCAATTCTATACATATTTTGAATTGAATTAATCTGACTTAATCCGCTATGATTTAAAATTTGTAGACATGAATCAAACCGACGAAAATTAATATGACCTGAAGTCTCTGTATTCAAATCAATACAATCCAAACCCGACCCAATTTGAAATATATAGACCTAAAGCAAATGTGAACATAAAAAAATTTGATAAGTACAATTTAGATCCAATTTAATATTCTTCTAATATGAAATGACATAAACCATCACAAAGATAATCCAAATCACTATTATCAAAATTAAACTCAAATTCAACACCCGGCCTAAATACATAACATATCCCATTTTTTGTGCCACATCTAATCTTTTCTTTTCTACCGGCGAGTCCTTTTGTTTGATAAAATGCTGAATACACATAAACTTGGGGTAGGATTAGTATCTTCAAACGGAAAAAGAAAAAAATCAGGTGCAAAAATGATCGGATTTAGCCTGTGCCTTTGGGTACGTACATAGAGAGGTTATCATAACAAGAAGCACAAAAATAGTAGTATAAAATACTAATCTTACTTCGTTTAGTGGGAAATTATTTTAAAAAGAAAAAAAAAGTACATTACTTTGCCATATATAAAGAAGGACATAATATTATTAAGAAAAGAAGAAAGAAAATACTACTAGGATATACAATGACAGAGTTAGACGAAGAAATAAAACAAAGGAATGTAGGGCTTGACCAAATCCAGCCATTTCATATTTGATCTTTCCAAATGTTACACCACAAAACCCATCATCAGCATATGTAGACCAGAAGGATGTTATAATCTGCAGGAAGAAGAAAAGAGGGGGGGTTCCGCGCGTACGTTTACAGCTTCGATCGGAAAATGTGTAGCAGACAGGCAGGTAACCCGGCCATTTCAATCAATCCTTCTTCTAGTATATGATTAGGTGGGAGTCCTTGCCGTCCGCCTCGTGTGCTGCCCTGCCATGCCATTGAGCGATACGTACATGCGTACAGCTCGCTAGTTAGCTAGCGAGCTACGACCCCTTGAGGGAGGCAGGGATCGACGGCGTACGTCTCCCTTTGAGAGAGGCTTCTCCAAAAGCCACTGGTACTATAAAACCGTTGCCACATTTCCTTCTCCAGTTCCATCAATTCCTTCTCGGCGTCACCACCAACACCAACAAACCCATCAATCCCTTCACCGACCAAAGCCCATTCCCTCTCCTTCCCCGCCGTCGTTCGATGAATATACATCTCCGTCTCATCATCATCACACCCACAAAACGTCCCCTTCTTACCCGAACTCAACGGCGAAGTCGAACAAGCCGGCAAAGGCATTAATGAATTATTATTTTTCTTCACGATCAATCTCTTCCGTCTTCGCTTCCTCAAAATACGTTTGCATAGACCAGCCGGAACTCTATAGATTGCTAGGACAAGCAATTCCATCAACCCACAGGGACAACAACAACAAACGATTGCACATTCTGCGGTTGTTCCTCCTGCTACCTCCGCCAAACGTGCGCTGATGCTCCCTTTTGACGATGATGGTGTTGATGTTGATTTATGTGATGATGAGACTGATCTTTGAGATGCTACAAGTAATGGGCGTCGTCGCCGGTTTGAGGATGGTTGTCGGAGGGTTATTTGGTTTCGGGTCATCGGTACGTAGCTTGGGTTGTGGACCAAGGATTTGGCAGATTGACGGGTGTATATATTATATATATGACTGGCTGATCGACCGATCGAGGGATCGATCGATCGAGGGATATATTGGGTTCGAATGGAAGCAAGGAAGGAAAGAAGGAGAAAGGGAGGGGGCCGGGGCGAGGAGAGATTAACCTAATGATCAATCAATTAATTCCTTCCCCTCACAGACGGATAGATCCGCCTGTGAGGGAAGAAGAAGAAGATAACGTTATTGAAGTTTGAATGAATATGCAGCTAGAGGAGATACATCAAGGATGGAAGAGAGAATAACGATTAAAGAAATCAACCGAATCTTTATTTGGTGGAGTGATACTAATAAGTGGCTAGGAATGGAGGAAAGGAAGGGGATCCGAAATGAACGGACGGGTTAGTTTTATACTAACTAGTAAAAGACAGAGGTATTTTCCTCGGCCATTAGTACGTGGTGGTGCAAACAAATTAAAAACAGGCTTTGCTAGCTCCCTTTGTTTCTTCCTTTCCTATCTCCTTCAGCTTTCTTCCTCCACTCCTCCTAGCTAGCGGAAATGAAGAAGAATTAATGAATGATGATTATTCTTCTTTTCATTTCAATCGTCTCTATCCGACCTTTCCCCGCCAAACCCCAGCTGGTTACTTAATTACTTTCTTCCGAAGGTATACATCATATCATACAGGGGGAGGGAGAAGGAGACGGACATTTGTTGGATATAAATATATAATTATAGGGTTTTGGAGCAAGTCGATCGGGATTTTATGAACGACTACATATATGATGAGCACACGGACGAGACTCGACCGAGAGATACAGAGAAAGTGAGAGACCCGGAACGGAAGCATAAAGAGAAAAGGAGATGTTTGGCGTTTTCCTGATTTTTCTTCTTTCTTCTATGCTGCGTTTCTTCTATCAATGTTCAGGTGGAAAGGAAAGAGGTAGAAGACGAGCCGAGAATTGTGGTGGATTTTTAATGCATTTGATTGATGCAACCCTCCTTTCCTTCGGACCTCTGTATGGACTACTAACTATGAAACGGTGGACCCCACCTCCCTCCCTCTCTCTCTGGTGGAGGACAAAGCACTCCAGCGTTCCGGTGACTCTGGTCAAAGGGAAGATCGACGTTCCTTTACGTACGAATGAGCGAATCGCTTCCATTATTAGTTTATCACCATTCATTCAGATATGACAGTATCTGCACTCGTGGGCCTATTGAAATATGACCCTCGGTGGCCTCGTTAATCGTTATACAGGGGCTAACCTAAGTTTATAGAAGTTAATTTTTTTCAAGTTTATCCGGTCCGTCGGTTTTATCTTGGGACTTAAGATAGGTTACATTACACCTTCGCAATAGAAATATTAAGTACTAAGGAATTAAGGTTAACTTAGTATTTATATTTACTATCTCAAAATAAATAAAGTTATGGTATATTTACTTGTGTTAATATAATAACTACATAAATACTATTTTAAAATGTTTTGTAATATTCAAAAAATTTATCTAATTTTAATTTCGACTAATTAATATTTTAAACTAATCTAATTTTTTTTATTATATTTTTTTAGTATAGTTCTAACTCCGAATAATTGATAGAGTAAATTTTAGATTAATTTTCTAAATTTTAAACCTTAACGTATTCCTAATCCTAAAATTTTCTTTCCTCTTTTCCCTTTTCCCCCTTTTTAATGTTTCTTTTTTCTCTCCTTTTCCGCTGCCCTAACCCCGACCTCACTCATCTCCTTCTTCCTTTCCCTTTCCCCTTTCCCTTTCGGCCAAACAGGCCTTACCCCTGCACCCCCATCGTCCTCCCCTTCCCTTTCTCGGCCATGCACCCCTGCACCAGTCACCCCTGTACCCACTACACAACCCTGCCTCAACCCCATGCTCCCTACCTACCTATGCCCCTACCACCCCCTCACCTACCCATACGATGCTTAACCCATCCTCCTTTCCTTATTGCCTTCTCCTACCCTCTCCCGACCATGCTTGCATATATACATACACACATGCATGCCCCCTCCTCGGCCTTCTCCCTTCTCCTCTTTCCATTCCTTTACTTTTGTCAAGAACCCATCACTTAAGCCCATTTTTTCCTCCTTGCCTACTCTATTTTTTTGTTGCCACCTAACACCACCGCCCAACCTTCCTTCTTCCTCCTCATTGCCATATCGTTTCCATCACACCTCACCTAGTCACTAGCCACCTCTCTGTCGTCACCCCTCACCCCAATCAAGCCTCGGCATTCTTTCCGTTATTCCCTGCCCTACCTGTCACCATTAGTCGTTGCTTAGTGCACCACCACTACCAAGCATTTCCCTTCCTCTCCTCCTTCCCTTTTCCTCATGCCCTTGCCTCTACTGTCAACCAAAACCACCAATCTTCCCCTTCCTTTTATTTCTTTTCTTTTCTCTCCCTACCCAAGCCACCGACCACCGAGCACCACTAGCCACTCCACTTTTCTATCGCTGGTCTAAACCACTGATCTCAGTACCACACTATCACCATTGTTGCTGCAATCCACCACCAACCGCCACCATGTCCTCCACTATACCACCACCGTGCCCTCCAACGTGCACCACCTTTGTAAGAGTCTCCTACTTTTTTTTATCTCTATTTGTTCTCCCTCTCTTTTGCCTTAGTTTTCCTTGGTTAATTTTATTAAGTATTAATTTTTATTATATTTTTTTGCTCTTGGATGATATTTCGGTGGTGTTAGAGGATGAATCATAGATCTTACGTGCTTAGAGATTGAAGACGTTTTGGTAAGGATACATGCCATAGTTATGGCTTTTATAAGTAATATGCGTATTTGCATTTGATATCATGTTTAGAGTTATTATATGGATATTGTTATTATGATAATGATGTATATGTTATATTGTATGATGAAAAAGTGAGAAAGCTATAAAAGCACATATTTGTACATATTGTGGGTTGGTATGAGTTGGGACATGTGAAATATATATATATATATATATATATATATATATATATATATAGGGTGAAGGTCCCATACACACTATTTTTAAAATACATTTGTAGGAACCAATCATAACCATTAGATTAGTATTTGATCAATGGTCAAGATTTAGTAAATAACTAACTTAAATTTATTTTAATCTTGACCCTTCAATCTTCTAGATCTAATGGTAATTAAAGGTTCCTACATTTGTATTTTAAGTAATGGTTTGTACAAGAGCCTAAATCTATATATATATATATATATATATATATATATATATATATATATATATGATAATAGTATGTAGTGGAGGTTGAAAATCATTCATATTGGAACTTATAAGGTTTTTGTAGAAATTTGGATATTTTAGCTATCTTAGGAGCAATTTGATCAATATGAGTTAAAAATAGAATATTGGGTATTTTAATGTGACAATTGATTTAAAATATGTTACGTGTATTATGTGGAATGTTTTGAGTGAATATCAATGGTTTAATTCTAGTAAAAGAGAAAAATATCTTTAAGTGGGAATGGTAACCTAAGGGACAAGATTATTATTATATGTGTGAAATATTGGATTTTGATATTAATTTATGAATAAGTTGTTAATATTAGTATTTTAGGAATGCATATTAAAATTGGCAGTTATATGAGTATTATAGGGAAAGTTATGATTTGATTACAAAATTAGGATTTTATGGAAAAATGTGAATAGTAATACTAAAGGTAGGCTATTATCACATGTGTAAGATGTTGGAGTTAAACCTTGATTTTTAATCTTTTGTGAATAATAATATTTTAAGTATGGGTGTTGAATTTGGTGATAAAATGAGTACCAAAGGAGAAGTTATGGTTAATTTATAAACATTAGGATTTCTTAATAGGAATATGGCCTTGTCCTTAGGGGAAATATATTGGTGGTCCCATGGTCTTGTTTTATGTGTGAAAATGATTGTGTTAAGATTTACTATGTGCCTTTTATGTCTGCATATGTGTATGCATGAGGATCTTGAGATATAGCACCATGAATAAGATACTAATTTTTTAAAGAGAAAGATTATATGAGCTGAGGCTGAGGTGTTGTGTGTGTATTCCACCAGATGATAATAGTGGCTCATGTATGTTGTTTCTTGAAATGTGTTTCATACAATTCCATCGATTTAAGAATAGTTTTATTTTCAAGGTCCATGTAAACTAGAATATGATCTTGAGATAATTAATAATGAATAAGATATTAATTGCTTATAGTAAAAGATTATGTAAGTTAGAATAGAGGTATTGTGCTCGATCCACCAAATGATAATAGTGGCTCAGGATAGTTTTTCCCTAAGAGATGTTTTAGATCATTCCACCAGTTTAAAAATGGTGGTCAGGAGTGCGTTACCCTGATATATATTGGGCGCGTTCCATCGGACGTTAATAGTAGTTCAGGTGTATTTTTTCTTGAAAGGTGCTTTAATCTATTCCATCGGATTAATAATAGTAGGTTCCCTAAACTCAACATAAATATGAATATGGATTATGATTGTATGTAGTAATGGACTTATATAATTAGTGTTATCCTTCACTATATTATCTTAATTATTGTGCTCGCTTATGTTTCTATACGAATTATGTAATCTATGTAACGTGGGTATGATAGTATTATCACCTTACTCAGTACGTAGCATATTGATCATCATTTTTATAGGTGTTTCTCATTCCCACAAGCATAAGGCCTAGATGAGATTGTGTAAGTCTTTAAGGACCCCTTGAATGACTTTGTTGCATTTGATGTATTACTGGGGGAAAGTGATGATTCTTATCTTTGGAACTTGAGATTAATAAAATACATACATACACACTTACCCAAAAAAATGAATTGAAATATAATAAAATTTTTAGACATATGGTATTTAATTAATAATTATTTATATTTTTAATGATTGATATTTATAATTTTACTATTTCTCATATAATCTCATATACCCTTAAACACCAAAAATTTAATCATTTATATTATTTATAATTATTCATTGATTATTATTGTTATTAGGTTATAATAATAATAGTAATATATTATTATTATTATTATTAATTACTGATAATAATATATTATTGTAATGATTAATAATAAAGATATAACTAACCATATTTTAATAACTTAATAATCAAACCATTGATTAATATTATTATTTATGATTATTAAGTAATTGATTAATTATTAATAGATTATCTAATAATATAGTAATAATAGCATATTATTAACAATAACTAATAATAATAATAATAATGATAATTATTATTTATAAATTTAATAGCTAATAACAATATGTTATCATCAATATTAATAATAAAATTACAACAAAATTCTAATTACTCAATAAAAAACCATTAATCAACAACATCATTTATAATTATTAATTACTAATATTACTATTAGATTATCTTGATAGTTATATATTACTATCAACAACTAATAATAATAATAATAATAAAACAAAAGATTATTATTAATAACTAATAATAATCTTTAGTTTATAATAGTTGATAAGAATGTTGTTCTCTAAGACTCTAACTCATTTACATCATTTATCTAATCTTTTGTAATTTACCTTTTTTATAAATAAATAAAAAAACTATAACCACTCTCAATTAATTACGCTTATGTTTGGATCTACTTATCAAAAGTAGTTATTCAAAATAATTACTTATTTAAAAAAATAGTCTAAATTTTTTTAAAAATAAGTAATTATTTTGGATAACTACTTTTGATAAGTAATTCTAAATAAGATGGTACACATTGCACTATTTTACCTATCTATACAATAACTTATACCATTCCATAATTGAAACATAAAGACCATGACTTTCTAAAATAATATTATCCTCTCTTTTTCTTTTCTTTTCTGTATGTTATTCTATTCGTCCCGTCACTTTCACTTATCTATTCTTTATAATAAGAGATTAATTCCATTTTTTTTTATGTCGTTTACCTTTTATTTTTAATGGGTTTCTTTTCCGAACTATGCCTTTCTTTAATTAAATATTGAGATATTTAAGGTCCATCGCAAACTAGTTGTAGCCAACTTGAAGTGTCATTGCGAAGCCGTTATAATAGCCATTACCGTAGTAAATTGTCGATTTGAAAAACCATTAATTGTACCTATTTTAAAGCGTCGTTAAATAGATATATGAGAGGTACATCAAGAATGCAGATATATAGCATAGCGAGGCATAGGATTTTTTTTATAGATATAGAGATATCTAAGTCCACTGTACCTTAATATAGATTTTTTTTTTCATGTGCGTCATCTCTTTCTTTTCTATAGCACTTTTTTTCCTTAATCATCTTGATATACCATACTTGCATAAAATCATCAAATAATAATAAAAAAAAACAAATAAATTTTAATAAGGCATTAATTTTTTTAGGTATCTTCACACAAGCAAAAAAAATTTCAAAACCTAACTTCTCTTACTGTATTTTAAAATTCCAACACATACCATACAAATATTACAAAAATCACTATAAAATTTTACAAAGTACTTCCCTAGCTATGAATTTACCATAAAATAAGGAAACGAAAACACTTTAAATTTTATAACCACATGACAATCAACAACATTCTAAATAACATTTGAATAATTATTTTCATTATAAAAGTGCAAGTAACAACCTAACTAGTACCAACCAATACTTTATCATCCTTACTAATAAAATAGCAGCAACCTATTAAATGTATAAACTGAAATCATATTTGGGTGCCATTGAAGTCTACGAGTAACCTCGGAGATCAAAGACAAGTAAAGAATTAAGAATATAAAAACCTATCGGTTGAAATATGAAGGGTATTGTCGCATCTTTAACTTCCCCAACATTGATCAGAAAATTGTATTTGCACCGGCTGAGGAATGATCTATGTCAGACACCTGAACTTTCCGACATCGAAGCCATTTCAACTATAGTGTTGTATTAGAATATTACTATCGTTTGCCAAAATTAAATACTTTCTCAACTATGTCGTATGTCGGTAGCTTTTCAAAAAAAAAAAATAATAAAAAATAAATAAATAAAATCGAAGCGAAGAGAGAAGGCCCCATGCAAACATGAGATGATACATGTACTCTGTCTTTCTTCGTCCGTCAATTAATTACTTAAATATGTACAAACTCGACCGGGGCAAAACGAGCCTTAAAAGAGCAAAGGCGATATAATTTAACTGAATGTTGGGATTGGGAGTACGTACTATCTAGTAGGTAAACAAGCCGAACCCACGGCCCCCCTTGTAGACTCCATATCCATCCCTGGGGAAATGCATCCTAAATTCTATGATCCCTCTGTACAAAGCCAACCTATTTAAAGGCATGGTTCCTTCCAAATTCTTCTCATCCGAGGGGCTTGCTTTCAGGCACGGGTCGTTGCTGTTAGCCATGCCCTTTGTACGTGGCCCCTTGGCACCACTGGATTTGGATGAGGATGGCTCTGCCGGTACATTGTTCGAAAACCCGGCCTTCTTGTGGGAGTGACGACATTCCTTAGATCCTATATATGTATAATATAATAAGGAGAAGAAGAAATTTCAATTAATTTATTAATTATTGAAAACCATATCAAACTTAATTTAGCAGTAGCAATTAATTAAGCTTTCAATACTGGAACTGGGTATATGTATGATAATTTATAAACAATGATAATACCAAATTCGAATTGAATCTTCTTCATGAAGTCGGAAACGAGGCGTTTGTGAGCTTGGTGTGCAACAAATGCTACGCTGCTAGAGACGGCAAAGACCGCGATAAAACCAACTCCGGTCGAACCATCCATGTCTTCCTCCCTCTCCTTGACTCCTAGAGGAATTCAAACCGAATTTTATTCGATTTTGTATCGTGAGACATTTCCTACTTTGTGATATATATGTAATCGAATCGGAGAGAAATTAAATAACTTGACATCTCTTTTAGTTTTAGCTTTACCTAGAGATACAAACATGGCTTTTGAGATGCGAGCACTATTTATGTTTGCACAATACGTGATTGGTGTCCTTTTTCTCATTCTTCTTCTTTCCATCATTCAAATTGAAGGGCGGAGAAAATTCATTAGGTGTCTTGTCTTACATATGTGTGTGTGTGTGTGTGTTTGTGCAGGCAGAAAAAATATATATATAGTCATCCCTTGGACACCGGGGCTTGCATCCTTCCTTTAGTCCCATAATTATAGGTAGCTAAACATGGCTACTAAGTAATTAACTGCTGTTTCTTTTTCCCTTCTTTTCCCACACCCATCTTATTGGGTGTTACGTTTGAATCCATCAAATGGATGGGTGGCTGAATTAAGATGAGTTCTAGAGTAACAATAATGTTAAACGTGACAAGATTAGTATCCCATCATCCTTCATTGTTGGGTTAATGATATTGGTTTTAGTCCGTTTCGTACACGAACAAAGTTCTTCTATGATTTACGTTCTTAGAACATCCACAACAAAGGAGTAAAAAAAAATCAATACACCTTATAAAATTAAAAAAATAGTTTTTTTACTTCTTTTAAACTTTAATTATACAATAAATGTTCAATAATATAATATTAAAATATATTATATTATCAATCTATATTCCATCATGAACAACTAAAATATTTACTTAATTAATTATATTATTAATTAAATGTTAATTTCTATTATTAAAAAAATAAAATTTTAATTTTAATAAACTGATATAACTTTTTTATTTACACATATTAACATATTTTATCATTTTAATTAATTAAAAAATTAATTATCTTCTTAATAATATTTGTATAATATTAATATTAAATATTAAAATAAAAATTAATATTTTAATATTTTTAATTTATGTTGTTTGGCATAATTAATTTTTATTTTACATTTTAAATGTTTAATATATTGTTTAATATTTTAACAACAAAATTTTGATCCGGCGCAGGAAGTTGCACCCGTCTGATTTTTTTGATACTTTTACGCCATTACTGTGACGTGTTGCGTCGAAGCAACGGGCGCATTTTTGAGCCATCGTTGTGGACGGTCTTATTCTTACACGAATTAGTGGTATTAAAATCAGGCTCTCTTACACCATTTAATTGAAGTATAATTAAGAATTTTGTGTTATATATATATGTGTGTGTGTGTGTATATATATATATATGTATGTATGTATGTATTTATATTTAAAAAAAATACCTTAGCAAGCAAGTCCATACTCAAATCGATCAAATTCAATCCATATGATAATTGGATCGGACGTAAAGGCTAATGGACAAATAAAAATGACCAAAGAATATGTATGTAGGCTTGTGTGTGAATTAAGATGAAAATGAGTTTTGTGAGAGGTGATATATATATAATAGAAAGATTATATGGACAATATAAAAATCAATTAGTGGAAATTAAAGAGGTAGAAACTAAGAAGGATCGTCAAGTCAATGTATTTTTAACCCTAAAAAATACATAAGTATCTAAGTTGGTTATAAATTGAAATAGAAAAATATTTTGGGATTGAAGTAAGCGACCCTTCATGTGTTTTACTGATTTAATTGAGCACTAAACTACTATTAATAAAAATAATTATCTCTTCTTACAAATTAGACTGAGAACTTGGACCGGTACTATTAGAGCACTTGACCGCGGATCAAGAGGTCCCCCGTCACCTGCTGATCCCGGTTGGGCCCTCCCACCTCTTAGTTCTTTTCCCCCCAAATGGGTCTCATGGGCTTTATTTTCATGCGCATCGGAGTACTGAGGAATGATGACCCCATGTCCAGTTTCCACGCCGAGTGAGATTCATATTAGAACTCAACTTTCGATAGGCAAAGTTTGGCTCGCATTTGGCAAAAGTATCAATCAAACATCACAAGCGTCGTTTGTTGCTGTTGTTGTTGTTTGTTTTTTTTTTTGGGGGGGGGGGGGGTGTGGGTGGTGTGGATTAATTAACATCACAAGCGAATCAAAGTTCCCTAAGGCTCCGTTTGGATTGGGGTGAATCGAGGTAGGGGTAAACATTAAAAATTAACTAGGTGAAGGGAATGGAGGTGAATAAAATTCTGTTTGGATGATATTAACCTAACCTGGGTGAATCGGGGTGAATGTTTTAAGATTTTCGTTTAAATTGAGATGAATAAAGAAAATAAATGATATTTATTTAAATAAATAAGTCATATTGAGGGGTATTTTGGTCCTATCAAGTCTTACTTATTCACCTTACCCCCGAAATCGGAGGTAAAAACGAGGTTAATCGAGGTGAATGGAGGTGAAACATTAACCTCGATTCACCCAGGTAAAATTATTAACCTGATACCCAAACGGGGTGAATCAATTCATTCACCTCCATTAACCTCCTTCCACCCCAAAACAAACAGACCATAAATGCTCAAAGTAGGTATCAAAAGGTGAGTCTTGTCCCGATAGTTGGGCAATATGATGGCCGCACACTAAGGCAAGTAGGCAGGCAGGCACAGGTCATTGTCCAACAAACATAATTATACCAAATTCGTAGAAAGAATGATGTGTAAAAGAATCATAATTTATGCTGTAATTTTAGGTATACTTTGTTTTCCAATTCAAATATAAGATAGATATAGGTGAAATAATATATTAAAATTGTTGCCCGACAAAATTGATCTAATTTGATCATGTGGCGAAAGACTTTGATCCTCTCACCGTATTTAAATCATACGAAAAAAATAAATGCTTATGTGTCCTTAATAATTGGGTGTCTTAGGCTTTTTGTCCACCAACATGCCATTATTTATGGTCCATGCCCAATCTCCAAACACCTGAGTTCCCACTCCCCTAGGTTTATCGATACGTATACCATCAAAAAATAAATATACACAACCTTAATGAGATAGATATATATATTTGTCAGATACTTTGGCTTTAAGTATTAATAATTATTTGTCCCAAATCTCCTTCTTAACATCATTAGTTTTTCTCTTTTAAAAATAAAATAAAAATTCTCTAAAAATTCTTATCACCTTCTTAGAAAAAATAATAATTATAAAATCTTTAGGTTCACTAGAAAAATGAGTGTCATAACCATTTGAAAAATTAATCTTCAACCCACCATAAAAATTTAAAACAGTCAATTATCGTCACTGATTCATTAATAAATTAAGACATCAATCTTGATTACGACCTAATCTAGTCATCTTTTTGTGCCCCAACACTTGAAACCACAACCCTTTATATTTTCTTTCCTTGCCCTCACCTCACCCTCCTTTCCCTTTATTCTTCATTTTTTCTAGCTCACGAATCCTTACTCTCTTAGCTCTTTTTTTTTGGTTCTATATGTCATGTCATTATTATAGAGATAAATATTATATTTTGATTACAAAATAGTGTGTCATATAACTCTCTATCTCTAATGCAAAAGATAACTTTATAAGGTAAGTGTACACTAGTAACAACTTAGTTAAAAGCAAAAGGTGTTGCAAATAAAAAATAATAAATCAATTTAGATATATATTGACCTATAATCAAGGTATCTTTCAATGTTAACATCCTTAATAGCACTGTGTATGAGTAGTGTATGTTTAGCTGTGTGGCATAACATAAATCTTAAGCCAATAGAGTCTAAATAGCTATATTTTGTTTCTTATCAATCTTGAAAGATGTTAAGACTTGAAGGTGGCAAGATAAAAAAAATATATAAAAAGCTAAAATCTAAAGAAATTAGCTTCACACCTCTCTGCATTGCTTTGCAAAGATCCATGACAAACTAAGATAAAACATTGGATTTTGTTCCTGCCTCCAAAACTTCTTGTGGCTATGGTGAACTTGGTGTCTTTAAAGGATGGCACCAATCTAAGAAGAACTTTAGATTTTTTTGATGGTAGGAAATTGAGTAATGGAGTGAAACAGACTAAGCGCGAGATCATGAGAAGATTGATTGCTTCCTTCGATTCATTTTGGCATGCATATATAGTTGATGCCATCATTTAGAAAAGAGAAAAGACAGTAGTTCGGTTAAAGAAATGCCTCCATTAAGTTCATATTAGATGATTAAAATCAAATCATACAATCAACAAACATTTCATACAAAATTCATGAAGTTTTTACCAAAAAAAAAAGCCAGTGTTCAATGACATAATCATGTCATACTAGACTGACCGATCTAATATTGACAATACATTAGTTGTCATACTTTTAGACATTTAACTATATAGTAACTTGTCAAATACACACATACTATCATTATCTAACATCGACAGCATGAATCCCTTATCAAAGAAAGGATAGTATGAATCTATAAATTCAATTTTTTTTCAATAAACAACATTAATATCATTATTTATCATCAATAGTATATTAGTTATCGTAGCTCCTTCAACGACATAAACCTAAAAGGTTGGTATCTATATGGTAAAATTATATACCTAGTATATATATCAATAGCACATTTATGTAGCATTAATATTTAATGTTGATAATATATATATATATATATATATATATATATAAGGTTTTACTTACCCTGAAAAATTGATATAAGGTTGAATTTGTTAAAAATAAAACATAATATCATTATATATAAAATATTGTATATTAGTTATCATAATTATACATTTTTATTTGTATCATATCATGATTTAACATCAATATTATAAAAGCTTAACTGTATAATAACAATAAAAAATATTTTTCCCTATAATTTTACCTTTTTTTGAAAATATTTATCGAAATTCTTATGATTTAGCTTCTACGTAATTAGTGAAACACTATATTTATATCATATTTCTAATTGATTAATATCAAAAATGGGAATGATTGATGTGAAATTCACCATCCTATACTATTATATTGTTACCAGAAGTTGAAATATAGTTTTCTTTTCATATTTTACCTTTCTAAAACTCATTCACCTTTTTTGTCAATTTACTTTTTATTTAATTAAAAAAATTGTGATAATGATAAATTCTAAAGTTAATTATATTATTCATATATTTTCCTTTCTTCTTCTTCTATGATAAACCAAAGTATATTAAATTAGCATTTTAATTCATAATATTTCAAGACATCTACTACATAAAACACCAACTAGCAAAATTACATTAATCATTTCCATAAAATAACCAAAAAAACACTCGTATTGAGTATAAGATCACAAACCAATTAAGTTTTGTTGTCAATTATATGCATATGTACTACAATGTTGATCTTGTGTAATGCTTAGGCTTTTGAAAATTTTTATCGAATAATTTGTTATTTTTCTAAACACATTTGCTTGTAAAACAATTTATCATAATTTTTTTAAAGTTAAATCTTATATACAATGTTTTAGTTTACTAACTTGAAACTTTGTTGATTTTATAAAATTTAATTTAAAAATGGTACCATACAACACACGAATATTTTTCACTTCATTAATAATATGAATATTGTTAAAATATAATTAGTAAAATTAATAATTGTATCATTGATACAATAGTCACAAATCATAAATAATGAAAATACTAATAAAACAAATAACATGAACAAATCCATCTAAGAATAAATATGATATATTATTATTAAAAAAATATTACATGGACTTTATAAATGTTGTCTTTCTTTTGGAAAGTGTAATATTGTTAAATCATTACATAATATTGGGTCCTTTTATTCATTGGAAAGTTTCACATTATGGCATTTCGATAAGCTCTTTTTTTTACCGAGATTTCCTATTTTATTATACATGTTTAAAAATATAGCTTATCTGAATGCGTTTATGTACTTTTGATTTATTCTTTTTACACTATATATATATATATATATATATATATATATATATATATATATATATGTGTGTGTGTGTGTGTGTGTGTGTGTGTGTGTGATTTTTATAAGAATTCTAAATTTACTTTGATGACCTAACTAATTTCCAACCCATTAAATATCCCTCACTTTTTTTTCCATCGTGTCATTTACAACAACGATTATGATCTTTATGAAAAAAAATTTGTAAGTGCAAATTATGTTAAATTAGGTCATCAATATTATAACAAATGTTATTGCCATTATTATATTATAATGATTATAGCAACCATGATTTTAACGATAATGGAAACTTTATACAAATTGAATGAGTTTTGGTCTACAAGTAAAGACCAGCTTTTAGGTACCAGAGGTCCCAGGTTCAAATCTCCTTCCCCCTCTCTTAGTAGTGTAACACCTTTATAGTGTAGCCACCTATATAATGATTTGTAATTACCTTTACGGACCCCCTTTTAAAAAAATGGAAACTTTATAAACTTCTTAAAAATGATAATAATGAATTTTATTACTTCCATTATCATTAAAATAACCATGTGTATTGATATTTATGAAGTTTTATGATAAAATAAATTTGCCATGTTTCCATGAAAGAAAAAAAAAATCATAGTTAAAATGTCTCAATTTCCATTAGTTAAGCCCTAATTAGCAATGTCTAATAGTGAAACATGAATTTAAATATCAAAACCTATGCTAATTAGCTTTTCACTTAAAAATGATTGTTGTTTATCTTTTATATATTTTTTGGTCTCTGCATGAGTAGGTATATATGATGCATATTGGAAGCACATAATACCAAAATAGGATAGTTGGTGAATAACAACAGAGAAACCAAACCAAAATCGATGAAGTTGATGGAATTCAGTGGTTAGTCTTAGGGTTTGTGTCTTATAAGTTTGTTTTTAGGGCTAAGGTTTGTGTATGATTGATAAATGGGAAAATTTTGTATATATTATACTATATTCACCCTCAATTTTCATGCATTTTTATTATCTTTTAGGTTAGAGCTAGTGTTTTGGCCTTTGATATTTTTCTGTTGTGGGAATTTGTTGTAGATACAAGATTTGGATGAAGAATGGATCAAAAGTGATGGACAATAGGAGTCCAAAGAAATATTGGAATGATAGTCAACATGTAATATGGATAAGTCAGGCCTTAGGACACGACCATAAAAGATTTGGAACAAATAGAGAGAAACAATTCATGAAATTTGCCTCAATTACAAGCAGGGTGTGGTCTATGCCACTATCTGTATTCAACATGTGGATAAATTCCTTACTATGTCTAAACCACACATAGCTAAATTCCTAACTATGCACCTACCATACCCAACCTGTAACCCATGATATGGTTATGGGGTGCATATTTTCCCCTTTTTAAGAGTGGTTACCTCCATACCTCTCCATTATTAAGTAGTTTTCTATAAACTTTTAGGGAGATCTTTAGACTCTTGTTCTCTCTAGTTTGTAACCATCATTAATTTATAATACACTCTCTTTAATTCTAATCTAATTTCTTGTTTGGTTATCAATTTCTTTAATAATTCTTCCCTTTAGATGGTTCAATCCTCGAAGACTCATTAAAATTTTAGTTTTACACTATCGTATCCATTTTTAATATAGACTATTCATCTTATTTACATCTTCTTCATAGTTATTCCTATGAATACGATTGATTATATCTTCATACTAGGATTGGATTTAGTATATATTGTTAATTAAAAATGTATTGATTATTTTCCATTTTGATTACTTGAGACCACATATTCAATTGTTATTTATTTATTTGTAGTTGAGTTACTTGATCACCAACTTGACTAGACATGGATATGTAATCAAAAACCTTAAAGGTGAAGATTAATAACCATAAATCTAACAATTGATTGGGAAAACTAAACCACAAAAATTTGTTAGAATTTCCTACGAATTTAATTGATTTAGTATAAAGTGTAATGGGTTTAATTTGATTTAATACCATAAAAATTAGGTTATTAATTAAATTAGAAACGTGTATTAGATCTTGAAAGAATTTACTGGTTAATTTATATTATTTCATCCTCTTGGATTTAAGTAGTCATTTAGTAATTAAATTGATTATTTATTAATTACTAGTTTGTGACAAAAATCTAATTATTAGTTTTTTTATATTAGATTGTTATTAGCGTTAGCATTGTTATTTGATATTATTGCGTTATTCATATCCTGATCCCTAAATTTGATTTGTCTAGATATTCATAATTGGTGAAAATTTAGTAACTAACAACAAGTTCCTATAGAGAAGTCCTTGATGTGTTATAAAGATGGTTGTGTGCTTGATGTGTTCTTGTGGGGGCTTGATTGACAATATAATGGTCGGGATTCATGATTAATGGGGGTATTAGTGATGATGGTAATTGTTTATGAAGAAGAAGGATAGGGCTTTGATGATGAAGATAACGAATGTTGTGATTGAACATGTATGTATATGTGTTGATTTAAGGGATGATTATAGTGATATATTTGAATAAAATTAACACAAACTCTTATCTAATTAAATTACATAGAAAGTAAGTAGATTAATCTTAATTATGAATTACACATAAATCATAAACAAAAAAGAACTCACAAAGGGATCCAATGATGATTCAACTCAATTCAATTGAACTAAGATCCTCAATGTTGATTACATCCCTCTTATATCAATTGATTGATATCTCCTTAAATTTAGTCTTTCAAACACAAGATAAACTAAAAGTTGTAAAGACAAATCACACAAAATCTCTCCTAATTCACGCCACTCATAAAGAAAAAGGAAAATAAAACACTTATTAACAAGATAAAGTTCTACCAATGATCTAACTAGCTAATATCTAACTCATTAAATAATTATGGTGGATCCTAATGACCACATAGACACCCCTCATATGCAAGGCATGTGATTCCATTAAAATTTTTGTAATGACCCTTTGGTCCCACTCTAATCTAGGTTAAATAAATATTCACTTTGTTTGGCCCGACTCTTGAAAAATATGTAAAATAATGTGCTCTAAAATTAATTAAGTCAATCCTTCATGCGTAATACTCGCAAGACATGCCCTTGCATCCATTTTCCTTTTTGATAAGATTTTTTCCTTAAAGTAGCATCATCATACTATGTAGAATCCAGTAGATCAATCTCATAGACACTCTCACCAAAATCTCTAAATAAGTTGAAAGGGCTATCCACCCTCAGCATGAGCTTATTATTTCTTAGTTATAACCGTACCTAATATCCTACAGTAAAAGAATGTTGGCTTCTATGCTTGTTGGATCTAGCTTGAGAATTAGCACTACTCTTCCCTATGCTTGATCCAACTTTCTAATGTAAGTGACTGAAATACTTCACTCTCTTGTGGGCTTTATAGCTCTTCAAATCTACCTTCTTCAAAGGCACCAAATCAATGGTCATGTATGGATTTGTACCATAGACTACCTTAATAGGACTTGAGCACATTGATTGTGAATGGGTCCTAATATAATCAAACTCCACATGTGCCAACTCCACATATCAATACTTAGTAATCTTACTCAACAATCCCTATAGTAAGGTACCAAGTGTCATATTATTCACCTCCATTTGACCATCAGTTTGTGGTTAATAAGAGATACTAAATATGAACTTAATTAATAGTAAGTGCCATAAAATCTTCCAAAAGTATCTTAGGAGCTTCAAGTTTCTATCACTCATAATGATTTTTGGAACATCATGCAACTTCACCGCTTCTCTTAAGTAAAGATCCACAGTGTAAATAACATCATCCGTCTAGTGGAATAGAATAAAGTGTCATCTTGGAAAAAATGATCCACTACCACCATAATTGAATATTTTCCTCTTTAAATCCTTGGTAATCCAAGTATGAAATCCATGCTAACTCCCTTCTAAGATGCATTAATCATGTGTAGTGGTACATAGAGTCCCTTTTGGAAGAAAATCTTGCTCCTTTTACATGTAGCACATTTTCTAGTTATAGCTTAAACACCTTTGAACATGCATGACCAATGAAAGTTCTCTTCAAGTAACTCTAAGGTCTTTTTTACTTTGAAGTGTCCTGCAATACCTCCTTCATGTACTTTCTTGATGATAAAATCTTGAATAGAAGATATTGGAATTCATAGCTTGTTGTGCTTGAATAGAAAGCTATGTTGGGTCATATAAGCTCTATTACTCCCATAATTCCTACAAGCCTCAAAAGTCTCCACAAAGTTTTCATCTTTAACATAAAGTTCCTTCAACATCTCAAACCCTAGAAACTTAAAATTCATAAGTGTGAGCACCATGGATCTTCTTGAAAGAGCATCAAATACCTCAAACTCTCATGATTTAAGTGAATAATAAATGGTTTTGGCCTCAAATGATGAATTTAATTCTATAAACACCTTATGTAACATATAACTCTTTATCTTAATTTAAGTAATTGAGTATTGTACCATTCAACTTTTCACTGAAGAGTGTTATTGGCCTCTTACCTTTTAATAAATCTCCTCTAATGCCTATCCCATTAGCATCACAATACGCTTAAAAAAACTTGTCAAAACTATATAAGATTAAAACTTGTACATTAGAGAGATTTATCTTCAACTCTTCAAAATCTCTTGTAGCAAATTGATTCCAATTGAACTCTCCTTTCTTCGTAAGTTGTGTGATATGGGCTACAATAGTATATAAGGCCTAGATGAATCTTCTAAAAGAATGTAAACCCATGAAAACTTCTAAATTCATGCACATTGGTTGGTCATGGCCATGTTTGAATAGCTTCAACCTTTGGTGGATTGACTCAAACTCCGTCTCCACTCATAATATATCCAAGGAAAACTACATTCTCCATTATGAAGCTACGTTTCTCTAACTTCCCATATTATTTCATTTCTCTCAACATTTAAAACAACTTTATCAAGTTGTAACACTCCTATTTTTCTCAACTTAAAATGTTTGTGTTGGAAAAATAAAGTGGAAGTTAAAACCAAAGACAAGGGATGTTACGATCACATATATCATGAAAAGAAGTAAAAAGGTCCACTTAACTAATGACAGGTACAAGGTTAGGCATGAAAAATAATAAAAACAAAAGATAAATAATATTACAAGGTAAAACTTTTTATAATTTACTAAATATCAATATATGGTTACAAGTTGAATAAAATTAACTAACACCAAAATTAGAGAATCCCAACATAGAACAAGACACCAAAAAGTCCTACTCTTCAACTCATCTTAAAGTTGTAGAAGCAATGTAAAAACCTACTCCAAAATGACTAAAAAAAGAATATATTCAATATAAAAGTACAAAGTAAACACACCTAACCCAAAACAAATACATGCTTGCCAAATCATACAACACACAAAGGTGTAAAAGTTAAGCTAGAATTTCACATACAATAACATCAAATCATATATAAAATCAAGATAGTACATGTACTAACATCCAATACTGTTAATTATTTCAACAACAGGGATAGTGCACACAATTTATCTCCTAAAACACCAGCACAAAAAGATAGTGCACATAATGCCTTATATCAACATATTGTCTCAACAATGAGGGGTAGTGCACATAATGCATCTACCAACCAAAAATTCAATAATAGTGCATATAATGACTCCTACTAAAACAACATCTTATATTAGAGGTATAAATTCAACTCGAGAGGGATTACAATCTCATCCATGGCACAAATGCTAAGATTAAATTACTTATATTGATAAGACATATATCATATAGACCCCAACCTCATGTGCAAGGTATGTGGTCTCATTAAACTTGGCATAATGACCCTTAAGTCCCACAATAATCCATGGTTAAACAAGTAATCATCTTGCTCAACCTAATTATGCTTGTTTGGTCCAACTCTTCAAAAATATGTAAAATAATGAAATTTAAAATTAAGTAATTCCTTTATGTGTAGGACCAATAGGGCATGGCCCTACATCAATATGAGTAATAGGTACACACATAAAATAATATATTGAAATATTTATCTATAAGTAGAAAATTTGGCCTACTATGGTGTGAGGATGAAGTTTTCATTCAAGTATTCTATCAAACTAAGCATAGCTTATATGGAAAATTTCATGTTTTCTATTCATCTATAATCTATAACCACTAATTAGCAATCTCACATTTCTAAATCCACTCAAATCCAACATCCATGATCCCAAATTTCATAATTATTGTATTTAAAGTAAAAAAAATTAATAAAAATAAACTTAGATTTTTACATTTTCTTGAAATAAATCCAAGCTTAAATTTTTTCATTACCTTATTCTTAGGTTATAATTTAATAATCATGTCATTAGTTTTGGTGTCCATTATGTGGTATTTGCATAAAATGTAATGACATCAATAACAATGCAAGGACAAACATAATGAAAACAAACATTCAATTCTCATTTGTACAGACATTAATACTAACACACATTTCCTCTTCTCCTCACAAAGCCCTAATAAAAAATAAAAATAAAATTAAGCTTTTCTTCATATTTATGATTAACAAAATTAAAATTTGCATTCCTATTCAAGCAAATATAGGTACTAACATACCTCCCCCTCTCCCTCAAAATACCCAACCAAAAAAAATGAGCTTTTCTTTACATTATTAGTTACCTACAATTTGGAAATATTAGAAAATTGAGAGCAGCATTATACATTTTGTTAAGTAAAATCTATAATTTTCATCAAGTAATATTCAAGGTCATTGAAATAAATCTTGGCACCTGATAAATGTGGTAAAAATATTGTATATAATAATATGATATTAAACTGATGGGAAAAATATAAAAACTCAACAAATTTATAAGAGGAAAAGAAATATATAATATTAATGGACTAAACTTGTCCTTATAAATCCTTATAAAAAAAGAATAAAATTGAAATTTCCTTTAGATTATTGGTTACCTACAATTTAGAAATAAGAGAAAATTAAAAGCAACACTATCACATTTTATAATACCCTATTCTCTCAAATCCTAATTACCATACGTTATTAGAATAGTAATAAGTCTCCTACAAACATAAATATTATATTATCAAATCCCATTCCGTTTGCATTTATTTTAAACATTTTGTTAATTATTTTTCTTATTTGTGGAAAATATATTTTATTGTAATTCTTCTAATTTATGTGTTTTTACTCTTTTTAACCCATTAGAAATTTGGAAATTAACCCCAAATTATTTTTGAGTTTATATGTCTATTCCATTCATTTATGTCTCACCCATTCCTTTTGAGTAGTTAAATCGTGAAAAAAAAGTATTTACGTGATTGGATGATTTTAGTCGCTTTGTCATTTTTAATTAGTTGGTCGTCAAATGAGTTTTGATATCAAACATGCACATATATTTGGTTTTATAAAAATATTTTGCATCAATCTATACATTTGAAGAGAAAAGAGTTTCTACAACTCATCTATTTTTGCTATTTTTACTCGTTTTTCATCCATTGAAATTCAAACCAATTTTGATACCCAATATTTTTATATATTTAAGTTTCTAAAACTTTTCACACATTTTCATAAATTTTTGTATTTTTTAAATTCAATTGACATTTTTCCCAATACATGTCCATTATTAGACATTATTGCAATTTAATTAATCAAAATAAATTGTAACAAATCATCTAACTATTCTTTTAATATTAACTAGTATTCTAATCAAATCAAATTATATTTGTAACTTGTTTACCTTTCACCCAACTAAAAAGTCCATCTTATTTATCTTACATGCTCAACCATAGCCCAACTTCATTTTTACACCCATAATCCTAATACTCAAGTGAAGTTAAAGTCACACTAAAACCCCACTCCACACTAGTGATGTACAGGGACGAGATGAAATGCAGAAACATTAATCTTTAAAATATTAGGAAATAGGGATAGAAGGAAACGACAAAAAATTAATATATATATAGTTAATAGGTATATTTTTAGTACTAATACAGCTTTTTATTTTCAAGTTATTTTCACGTGTACTGGCATACATCAATATACAAGGATATATTCGAGACAAGCAATGACACATATTAGCCTTTTCTATAGATCAATGGTTACTGCGATACAAATATTATTATTTTTTTGAAAAAAAGAGTTTAGACTACACCAACATTTTAGTTATATTTTCTATCCTTGAAACATTTCGGGGACATGAGATGTAGCTTGACAACCGTTTTCGTGCTTATATGCTCCGCACTCCTTCCTATCAAATTTCACTCTAATTTTTTCAAATCATGTGTTTCATTACAAAGTGCACATAAGATCACAAATTTTGAATAGAGTTCAAAGTTCATTTGTTTTCAACTTGTAGCAACACGTTATCTCTCTTAAGTTGTTCTTTTCATTTGGTTTTTGTTTCTTTTGAAAGATTTCATTTCATACTACAACTCATTCAAGCTTATTCTTAATCAAACTTTTGTTTCCCGACCAAGTGCATAATTACAACAAAGCTGATTTTTTTGTGACTTTCAAAAGCTACCACGCCTTGACCTTTTATTATTTTTGGTATTATTCTTTGCATGTTATAATTCATCTAAAACCCTTTTTATCCAAGAAATTGTGCCCCTACCCTCTTTTGTTTCCTTACCTATATACCTTACTGATCAACTTTGAATTTTTTGTTGTAGTTGTTATATGTGTTATAGTAGAGGTTTTATGCCATTCCTCCCTTTCTTTCTCCCTGTATTCCTTTCCATTAACCCTCCAACAACTTGACCTTTCATTCCTTGGTAATTCTTAGTGATTTTTTTGTGATAGTTTCCAAGTCTCCATATTCAAGAGTAATATTACCATTTCACTAGTTCCATTTTATTTCCTATCCTTCCCTTGTACCTATTTATTGATCTTAGGTTATCTAACTCTTTTATCTTATATTACTTAAGGTGAACACGTGGTTTTATAGGAGGAGATGATATATTTATTAGTTTAGCTTTTCTAAGGAGAAAATGAATTTTGGTAGCTAAATTAACCTTTAGAAATAGGATTTTGTGCTAGGTGTATTACATGTTATTTTATGAATGATTTGCTTTATTTTAATTACAAGCATGAAATAATATCTTGTAAAATATTATATGATATGTGTATGTTTCGATTTTATGTTTATAAGCATAAAAAATTGATGAGAGAATGATTTGTGTAATTTTCATATGTTTTTATATCAACTAGAAATGTAATGAATATCCAGTAGAGTTGTGATGAATGTGCAACAGAGTTGTGCTAAAAGTGTAGTAGAGTTGTAGTAAATATTTATAGATTCGAGTAGTTTAGATCTTGTTCTTGTTATTTTATATAAGTTTTGGTTGTTTTAAATTTATCTAAGTATTCCATTTTATGTATAATATGGCATAAAAGCTAGGTTATGAAGAACATTTAGAATCTAAATCTTTTTATTTATGCCAGGGTATGAAGAGCATTTAGAGTCTAAATAGTTTTAGGTTTTGGACATATTCGACCATGGGAATATTGAGAATTAAATATTTTTTCTTAAAGTTTTAAGTGTACCATTTTCTTCTTTGGGTCTTTTACATAAAAATTGGTATATGATATGTTAGGATTTGATGTTTTTTTAGTAAGTTATGAATTTTAAAAATTTAAGGTAATTTCGACGAATAAAGGTATTTTAGCTATTACGTGTAAATTCTAGAAATTTTGAGACCTAAGTGAATATTATGTTAATATAGTAAGTCAAAATGGATAAGTTTACAGTTGGGTGGAATTTTATGAGTATTCCTAGAGATGTTAATTAAAATAATTACTTGAGTAAGAAAAAGAAAAGAGAAAGAGGCACTTTGAAACAGTGAGTAATTTTAGTATTTAATGCTTGGTGCCGATATTTATATTTCATAATAAAAAAATTAATTAATTATAATCTATCCGAAGTGCTATAGATTTTTGATATCTCTTTCAGACTCTTAATCTCTTTTGTTCATCTTCTCTTTTTTCATATATTGTATCATATGGAACATATACTTCATATTATGTTCTTACATTTAATTTATTAAAGTCTTCTTCTCTTCTTATTTATTTCTATAAGTTTTGATTTATTTGTCATAATATTTTAGCCTTACACTTAATATGATAAATATATGGACGAGACTCGTGCTAAATATGGCGGTAACATCTTCTACATTATATTAATGTTTCCGCTTAAAAAAATAGTAGTAATTTTTAGGATATTACAATTTTTGTCAAGTTAAATATGTATTTTTTTTGTTGATTGATATTAAATCTCATTGAAATAAATATGAGTACATTACATATTTGGTGAAAATATTGTGTTTGAAAACATGTTATTAAAGCGGATAGGAAAATTAGAAACTCGACAATGTTATATGAGGATAAAAAAATATCACCTTAATGGACTAACTTGATAAAGGGTAGCTAAGAGCTAATTATACATATGGGTGTAGATTGATTTAAAATTTTACTTAGGATGATGGAGCAAATGTTGGAGGAAACTTCCTTCAACTATATTGGGTGGCTAAAGATTATATATGGTGTAGTACTTGTACTCATATTTGTTAAGCCAATCTCATAACTAAATGAAATTTATTAAACGTAATAAATTTACATAGTACTGTGATTGTATATATAAATGTCATAAAACCATTACTTTATTAGAATGAAGATCAAAACTAAGGAAAAATTAATAAGTAAAGCACTAGGTCAAATATGGCTTAGCGACCATATTATAGGGAAATAAAAGATGGGTTTTTTGCATGGCTTGCATAGATACGGTTTGTTATATAATTAATCTGTCCAAGTAAGAAGGGTTTTGTAATATTCATACTTAGAAAAATTAATAGCTAATGTATGATCCTTAATTGCGGATGCTTCTACATCATCATCCCTCTCATGATTAGGCACATGTATGCCATCCCTGTGCACATATTAGAGTTAGTCAATCATACCTAACACATGTCACCCATGAGGTTCAAAATAAGAAGCTTGACCCTCATTAACTACAACATAACAGGATATACATATTAGAAACCATGAATGAAAGAATAATAATAGAATCAAGAGATAAATAAATCAAACCCAGAACACTGTGCAACTATGAGCATGGAATGACCAAAGAATATGAGTGTTGGGTTGATTCATGGGGAGGGGCCCTAATAGAAGGGAAATTGATCCTAAATTTTGGTCCAATAGCTTTATTAGAGGGCATGTCCTTTTTGTTTTTTTTTTCACACTACTCAATTACATGAAGATAATCCCTAACTACTATAAGTTCATGAGGGGTTGATTTTTGAAATGCAAACATAAAGGACCACCGTTCTAAGTAGTCAGGGAAAATTTCGTTAGCAAAATTAGAGGCTCTTCCAAGGATCATTAACATGTTCATTGTCCCAAACTGTAGGCTAGCATGAAATAACTTGAGGTCCATCTCCCCATCACCAGCTAGGTAATCTTAAGGTATTTTTTAATGAAATCCAAATTGTCTACTAAAGCGATGAGGATTGTATTGCGATATAATTGTTTGGTAATCCTAAAATAGAGTAAAAAAGTAAGAATGAACACAAACAAGCTATTCTTGCCCATTAGGATGTAAGTGAAAATCATCCTTTAGAATTTGATCTTATACCTAGTTAAAGGAAAATTGCCCCAACTATGTGCTTTCAACCCTCTAATGCTTCTTGATGATACGTTACACCATGGGAATAGGGATGTAAACGGGGCGGGTTCGGGTCGGGTATACTATACCCGTATCCGTACCCGATAAGAAAATCCATACCTGAATCCGTACCCGAACCCGAACGGGTATCCGCTAGCACATCCATATCCGTATCCATTGGATATCCATTACCCGATGGATTATCCTTTTACCCGTTAATGGATATTATCCAACGGATAAATCCATTATCCGATGGATAAACTCATTTATAGTTAAGTCAAATGACAATTTTAACCTTAATTTATACTATATTTATTTTAAAAGTAAAGGTAAAAGTGTAATTATATATCGGGTAAACGGATACGGATATGGAAACGGGTATAGTTACGGGTACGGGTATGGATATCCCATACCCGTATCCGTACCCAAACTAGACGGATATTTTAATCCATCATCCATATCCGTATCCATACCCGTTTATCCATACCCGTTTAAGTATCCGTCGGGTTTCGGGTAAAACCCGCCCGGTTTACATCCCTACATGGGAATAAGTCACATGACCTTCAATAGGGTCATATAAGGAACAAGAGGACTTTCATGTTACATATGATGAGTATATAGGTAAGTTGTCATCCAAGTACAGAAATAGTGTTTTCCAAAAGGTGTAGGTTGAGCACGTGAAAGAGATATATCATTATGACCTCTATAAATGTGAGTGAGAGTTGGAATAACAAAAAAAATGTGTGCTCAATTGCCATAAGGGCTACCACTTTAAATGTGTGAGGCCTAATAAAACCATCCTTAGTTGGAAATACAAAGTTATACAACCAACATGATAGGAAAACATCAATACAAGTAATATCCTAATCCTCTGAACTTATTTTAAGATCATATAATGGCATGTTACTGTCATCATACTAAGGAATGTCACACTTTGGAGGGTAAGACCTGATGTGATGGGGAAGATAGGGCTTCACATGGTATAATAATAGGATTTTTTACACCAAAAATGTACCAAGTCAGCAATCTTGATACAAGACTTCTTCTTCATAGAAGAATGAAAAGTAAAGTAAGCAGAAAAAAGGCGCCGATAATAAAGGGAAAGGATATGAATATTAGATACATCTAACCTCATAAGCTCAGATTGAGAAGGAATCACATCCTCATAAAAAATATCCAATACGTGGTAGTCCACTTAAATTTACCAATTCTCGAGAGAAATAGAAACCTTTCCAACATAAGTATGCAATGTATTAGTTTTGCGGACATCATAACTCGCTAAAAGCTTGAATATATGTGACATTATGATTGTATAAGAAACGGGATGCATGCACATCATTAAGAAGCCCCCACCTCTTCAATCATGATTTGATAATAAATAATTACATCATCCACCCACTCCTAATATCTATTGATGAAGGAAAAATCAACCCAATGCTAAAACATGAACCCTAGCCTAATTGGCCATAAAAATATATTTCTATGATGTGTCTGGTAATTGGTTGTCTTCAAAGGGGATTCATGTTGGGAAAAACATAAAGAAGGTGGCAAGTATCAAGATCCTACGGTCATGCCACTCCACCATTTAGCAACATCACTTGTTTTTGGTGCATTAAGAGCTAGATATGAAGTTAGCCTTTCGGCAACATCACTTGTCTTCAAAGGGGATTGTTGTCTTCATATCTCAGTATGATGAGATAAATACCATAAGAAGTGTCATTGTTGTAAAAGACAACCATCCTCCTAAAACTAAAATAAATAAATAAATAACCACAAGACCCAATAAAAATTATGTTAAGATATAGTTTGTGTGGATCCTAAACAACAAATGGTATCAATCGTTGAAGAAGAGAAACATCCAAACTAGATTTAAGAGTTGTTGAATATTGAAGAAGAGAGGCAATTGAAACAAATTCAAAGGATATTGGAAGTTGACGTAACACCACACAAACTTTCTTAACATTAGAGGGTTTTCTCTACCATCTTCATTAGGGGATGTTATTGTTGTCTAACACCACCATCTGGGGGTGTTGTCACCATCTAGTATTGTCATCTCTGTAGTCACCATTTAGGGAAGTCGTTGTTGTCCGACAGGGTTATTTGGGGGTACCATTGCTATGTGGCACCATTTTTTGGGGACATCAAGCAGCGCCGTTTAAGGGGGAGACATCATTGTTTGGTACCATTGTCTCTACCATCACCGTATCTCCCATACACTATTGTTTGGGAGCACCGATGCCATCACTGTCAGGCACTGCCATCTAAGGGTGTCATCATTGTTCGGCATCGTCACCTTTACCTTTGCTATTTTAGGGAACTGTCGATGTCTATCACCATCATCTAAGGGTGCCATTAAGTATGAAACTTCCATATAGGGAGATTCATCAATTATTTATGCCACCAATGCCATCCAACACCACTATTTTGGGGGCACCAATATTGTCCGACCGCCATATGACACCATCATTGGATTATGATGTGGTCATTATGGGCCATCATAACTATAAAAACCACAATAACACCTATAAGAAAAAAACTACCTATATTAAGATATATTCCCTAATAAAAAGAAGAGACGTCCAAAGTTCTGAGGAAAAAAAAACTAGTAATAGTCTTGCAAGTAGTAGGTGGCCTACAAAATAAAAAGGAAGTGGGATATAATTATGAAAAGTCTTAGAGGAGGTAAGCCATGATTGGTTAACTTCTAAATAATTAATTCTATATAGTTGGAATTCATCTTCAATAGATAACGAGCAGGGCTTGACAATGGTTCGGGATCCCACAATGTAGTGTAGTACTAAAAAAGAAAAAAAGGGCTTGCAATATCTAAATGCACCATTAGTGTATCACGATAATAAAAACTAAATAATGGATGAAAAAGGAGAACAACCATTATACGTCATTCATTACAATAGTTTATGGGGGGATGGGGAAATAAGGCTTGCAAACTTGTAAGATCACCATACATGATTGCCAGCATCATACATCATCAATGGACTAAAGGTGGAAAAGTAAAAGAACGTGTACAAAAGACATGTAGGCCTAAAATAGGGAGGTTGAATGCCTCAACTCACATCATAGAATGACCATTATACAAAGAATAAAGAATGCAAAACTTATTCAATAATTTGTTGTTAAAAGAAACAACAAAGGCCACACATCATCTTGCATGCATGAGTCAATCGTCAACAATGTATCATTGGTTTAACAAAAAATAATACAACCACCAAACAAAGAAAAGAAAGTAGGAGGATAACCTGATCGGTAGAAGACATGTGCGAGCAAAATCAATTGTAGAAAGGCTTTTTACACATTAGTACCTAAGGAAAATAGGGAAGAAAGAAAAAGCCTACATGGAAATTAATGTTCTAATAGTTGAATTAGAGAGCCATCGTTGAAGAATGTTTCAATTTTTGACAATCAAAAGAAAAGTATATTATATTCCAAAGCAAAGGATTACCTACCTAAACCACTAAACAATATTAATGGCAGAAGAAGCTTGGCCAAAGTATGATAGGCTCCAACAAACCCCATTATATTTATAATTTAGGAACATAATCTTTTCTAAGGTCACAATGGAAAAGATATAATTTTCTATAAAGATATAGTTTACTTTATAGATTTAGGCCGCCAAGTATTCATAAAAGATAATTTTCACTGAAAAGATTTGAGTCCACTTGGAATCATACTTTTCCCATACAAAGCATTAAATTTTACAGTTTGAACAAAATAGTTATGAGAATAATTTTTACTTGGATATAACTTCACCTATTCCAATGGAAATGACATTGCTCTTGAATTTTAAAAAGAATATGTGTTAATATTTTTGGTTGAAATATAATCAAGTGCTACAAGTCACATCCTTATAATATGACAAACATACCAAGCCAATAACTTGTAGTAAGGGCACTTGTTGATACCATAATATTTAATTACAGTTAATCCAAAATTTTGATCAATTCAATATATGATTCTAAAATTATTTGGTACGTATAAATAAAATAAATTATTTTAGTTAACAAAGTCCTATCTACATTTATTAATTTGGGCCAAAATGATCAGAATATGATTAATTTAATTAAATATGGGTCTAATTTAATTTTACAATAAAAAATAAGTTCACAATTAATCCAAACAAGTCTTGACTGCTAGGCCTACAAAGTTAACTCAATAAGTTCAAGTCCATTAGCCGAGAGCCATCCTCTTTATAAATAGAGAACTCCCCTCCTCATTAAAGGGGATGATTAAAGCTAGAGATTAAGAGCCTTAGAGAAAATGCTCTCAAGCCCTATAAAGCAAAAGATTAAAAATAAAAGAACGAAGATCAAAGAGTTCAAGATTGAATTATTCAAGAAAGAAGATCGGAGAACCAAATATTGAAGAAATTAAGATCGAAGAGTTCAATATTGAAGTGCTAACGATCATCATAGTTGAAGATGTTGAAGTGTGCTTCATTATCAAGCCTACTAGAGGAAATCAAGCATCACCAAAACGTGCCCTCTTCCCCAAGTAAATTCAAAATATAATCAATAGGCTCGGATTAAGCTTATCAAACTCAACACGAGCCCTAGATGAGTTAAGTTTGATATTTAAAAACACAAATTACAGTATTCGTTAACGACATCATTAAATACTTTAGAGATTGAATTAGAGGATATCAAAATGTTATAAAATTTCATATAGAGATTATACCCATAATCAATTTTAAAAATTAATAAAATATTATTTTACTCTTATTTTTTATATTTGTAGAAATTTATCATTAATAAAAGAATAGGGTAGGGGCATGATCTACTGGGTAAAAAGGGTTCCTAGATAAAATATAAAATGCAAAGAGTGACACCCAAAAAGAATATAAGCAAGTAGAAAATGGTGAATAAAATTCAATCCCATAAAGAGAGTGCATTTCTAAATTCCAAAGTGAAATTTGTTTGATAATCCATAGAGACATACGCATTTACCTCTAACTAATAAAAAATAGAAGAATGCTTCAAATATCACTCCTATAAAATTTTCCTACTCAATATATGGCCTAAAGTCCATATTCATCAATAGAATTCATCCAGGAAAAAAAACTCACCTAAACTACATGTAAAAACGTCAAGTTTGGTGTCCAAAAGACCTATATCTCAACCTAAACCTAACCATATATATCCCTAAGACACTAACATGTGATACATTTTAACCTTCAAATTATGTAAAAAGTAGAAGCAAAAGTCAAAATATCAAATATGATATTACATTCTAGAAATTAGCTCAACATATGACAAATTTACTTCCAAAAGTACTTAAAACCCCATCTAAAATCATTTAACTTGGTTATGCATTATGTAAATTGAGTTTCATAAGGTAATACAGATCTGAAATCATCTTTATATGTGGAAAATAACTCAAGTTCATGTCTGAATTCAGACCTGCAAATTTTCTATATAACTAGTCCAAAACATGATGAAATGACCTTGGAAGTACTTTAAAACCTATATAAACTTATGCCATTTGATTCTACTTTTAATATACCTAATTCCACATGGTATAAAAGGTCTCTAAATATGCTTATAAGGTGGATAATAACTGAATTACAGCTCTAAAATCATATATGAAATATCAAAATAAAATATGAAGAAATCCCTTCTACGGTGCATAAAAACTTAACTAACTTAATTCTCTAGTTGGTATATTGAAAATTTAGTTTTATTTAAAGTTTCTAAAAATGTTTTCAACTAGATAAATGAATAAAATAATATATGAAATTAGACGCTAGGGAAACATAATGAAACTTCAAATTTTACTATGTAAACACTACATTGACTATTTTTAGGTAAGCATATTTGAATGCGCAAATGTCTAAGTCACGTTCATCATTATCCAAGTCATTTATGGTCTTAAAAATGTGTTGTTGTCTAGGTATATCATAAATAATTAAAAGCTGATTTGAAATTAGATTAGTGAAACAATATTTCATCACAGATTCATGAATCACGCTCAATTCATAATAAAAGATTCAGCAAATCAATTTGACCTAAAACCTCCTAACATTGTTTTATTACTATTTAGGAACGTAATTGAAAAGATATATAACTCTAATTCTGAAGGAAAAAACCATGTTAGAACGGTAAGGATTCAACTTTTAATTGCACATCCTATCTCAAGAATGATTTACTATGTTTTTTTCTATGTGTGTTAGATTGTCATCATAAATTTACCATTCATAACTCAAATTACCACAGTTTATTTGTAACTACATATTGATCAAATTTGGACCAAACACAAAAAATAGAAAGGATGTACAAAAACTACAGTACATGACACAAAGTTCACAACATAAACAAACTCTAGTTTTTCTTTTTCTCATTACTTGCTAAACACTAACGATTAAACTTGATTCGTATATTTTGATTTGGCAACCATGTTTTCATCCATTAGTACATGCTATTCAAATAGCTACAAGTATTGAAATTCACTGGAACTCAAGCAACAGCTGTTACATGTTGTTTCAAGACAAATTTGTATGAGAACTCTATATTTGCTTTCAATTTCGATAAGTGAAAAGAATTAAATTAATTATAACTTTGCTAAATTACACATAAAATAAACTACACTAGATATTCACAATCGATGCAACATTGAATATTAAGCATATATGTTCAAAAATTAATTTATTCTTATGTCATCAAAGTTAATTTAGTAAATTAATTGTAGATAACATATACTAAACATTTTCCCTATCCTCTTTTACTAGCCAGAACAAACCAACTTAGTTTTAAGTTCCTAAATATATAAATTATGAAGAGGACATCATTACTCTTGAGAACATTTATTTAAATGCCCAAAATGAAAATTTTCATGATTATGCACTACTCTAATTAAGCCATATCCATACAACTTACTAGAGTTTAACTAGTTCCTACCAAATTCATAAAATTCTATAGCAATTAAGGAATAAACAATAATGACAACATAAGGCTCACAATCCAAATATAGTTGGATGTCTCTAGCTGCATGCAAAATATGATTCATATATCTATAAATCCAAGCAATGCATAAATACTCAAATTAACTTAGGGATCGAATATAAAAATTAAATCATTGTCTCATATAGTCAAAATTAGGATCACTGAACTACCATCTGAATAGTTGAAAATTAATGTAAATTAGGGAACTAGATATAAAGAGATATAGAGGTAAGAGAGAATCATTCAATTAATTCAAATTTGTAAAATCAGACACCACTACGACCTAATGAGCTTAAAAAATCCTCTTCCACTTGATCACTAGCCAACTCAGTTCCAAGGACTCATATTCCTTAGAAACTCGTATTCCACTTTACACAAGCTTCTTCGTTCAATTACTTATCAACTTGGGAGTGTAATTGGCTTCTTGTCCTTCAAACAACCAATCGTTTAGATCAATTATTGCGATATTTGCACTCTAGTTGTGACCAACAAACTCGGTAAATATTATCATATCTTTTTGGCTGTTAAGATTTCTAGCCAATCATCTTGATTATATGAAATTTATCCAACTCTTATTATATCGCTTTGTAGTTAAATAGAGCTAATATGAAGTTTTTACAGCCGAATCACAATCTAATTTGGTTTATTAATGTGTTGTGTTTGAATTTTTTGTATCTTTTCCTCTTATCTCTTCTCTGTCTCACATTAATGGTTGGTCTAACTTCTGTCTTCTTTTCTTTGTAGACCATTAGCTATAACAAGCTTTTCATTTCTTTTATCTTCTCACATGATGGTCATGTTTTAATCCTCTTTTTTCCTCCTCTTTTATCCCTTTGTAAATCCATGAGCCTATGGAATAATAATTAATGCAAATTTGGTGCTTCAAATGGTAAATTTTCATAGCAATAAATATAGGCCTGAAATAATAAAGTATTACAAAGCAATCTATATTTACTAATAAACATTAGCTAAAAAAACTAATTTAGGGAAATAAATATGTCACATTATACACTTATCAATTCTAGGGAAGAAAATGGTAGGGAGTTTTGGTATGCAATGTAAGTTTTAAAGAAGAAACAAGATCCAAACGAAGATGATAACCATAGATAAAAAATAAGTTATTCAAAGTTGGGGAAAGAAACAACTTTGTTTTATTGCTCAACTATCATGATTTTATATGAGGTTGAAATGTGATGCATGGGTTGGAAAAAATAGAGTGACATATGATAAGTACAAGTTTGGAGTGATTTTTTTATTTGCATTTTGTCTTATTTGAGTGCTATGATTAGATTTGTAAGAAAGATATTACGTTATGGTTGAGTGTGCAAGAAAACATATCATAAAATTATAATTATAGTACTTTGATACACTTTTTAGTTGGGAAAAAGGTAACTAAGCTAGATTTTGATTTCTTTTAGTCAGACTTATATTTATGATTAAAATAATGGTTAGAAGATTGGTTACAATTTATTTTGAATAATTAAATTGTAAGAAAGTCCAATAATGGGTACTTATTGGAAAAAATATCAATCGAATTACAAAAAGCATAAAATTTTATGGAAGGGTGTGGAATAATCATAAAAACCCAAAAATATGAAAATCATAGGTAATAAAGTTGGTTTAATGTTAGATGGATGGAAAGCAAGCAAAAACTTCCCATTACTCATTTTTTTGCAAATGTATAAAATGAATAATGGGAGGTTTAATTTGTCACGGATTGATGCAGAATATTCAAAAAAAATAAAATATATATTCATAACTCATTTGATGACCAACATATCAAAAAATTTCAAAACTCCTAAAATCTTTTAAGCACATAAACATATGTTTCCATGATTTAATAATTTAGAAGGAATGGGCGAAACATGAATAAATAGAATGATGAATGAATTCAAAAATACTTTTGGGTTGATTTAAATATTTTGAATAGGTTGAAAAGAATAAAAATACAAGAATTAGAAAATCCATAATAAAATGTGTTTTTTGAAGATGAGAGAAATGATCGACAAAATATTTAAGATTAACAAGAATGAAATGGAATTCAATAATAGAATGAATATATATATATATAGTCCAATCACGTACAATAATTAGGGTTTGAGAGAACATACTATTATAAAAGGCATTCTTTTCTTGGTATGCTTAGAATTATTGATTTTATTACTATGAATGTAAAAATTGCCATCATATATGAAAATACCATTATTGTTGCAACAACCATGTTGTCCAACTATCATGCTAGAAGTTGTTGCATAAGAAGGTTTATGAACTTGATATATATATATATATATATATATATATATATTCGATTGCTCTAGATTGAATAAAAACCTCAATGTTCTTAGTTGTTCACTAGTGTTCAAAGATGTTTATGAAGGTCGAGCACTAGAAGTTGATTGCACAATGAACGAGAATATCATATGAATTATTATCTAATAGATGATTACTTAGGGGTGAAGAGAAAATTATTTGTGAGATGTTAAGAATTTGCTTAGAATGGATGTTGAATGTGCGTTCGGAGTGTTATAAGGGTTTTTCGTGATTGTTCATAGTTCAACACATTTTTGAGATCTAATTGAGCTAAAAGACATAATTTATATGTGCATCATCTTCCATGATATGGTTGTTGAGGATAGGTGTGATACTTACGCTAGTAATTATGGTGTGGATACATTTGATTATGCAAATAATAATGATGCCCCTCTTATGGTTAATGGTTTGGTAATTGACAATGATTCTTATCTTTGGAAAGTTGTTAAAGTACATGACCATTTAATTCATCACCGACTTAAATAAGATTTCGTGGAACATATCTAACAAGGTTTTAGGACAAATAACTAGATTTGATACTTTAGTAATTATTTTATTTTTAGTTATTACTTATGTAATTGTTATAGCAACTGTCTACTTTGTGTTGTCGTATTTATGTAGTGCTAAAATAATGTTTGAAGGTTGTAGGCTTTATGTAATTGTTGTTCCCATTTGATGTTCTTTGTTTTAATATTTATGCATTGCCATAATATTATTTAAATGTTATAATATTTATGCAGTTTTATTTCATTTTATATTGTATTAATACCTATGTAATGACATAAAGTTATTTAAATATTTAAATAATATTTATTCTATTTCAACATAGTAATTGATTATTAACAATAAAATATTTAACTCTATTTATTTTTCATTATAGAGATATGTATTTGATAATAAATTATAATCAATTGTAATTATTAATAATAATTAATAGTAAAATATTAACTCCAAATATTTAATTTTTAACAATGTTTAGAAAATATTTGTATTTTATATTATATTATATCTTAATAATAATGTGTGTACATTTTAGTTTAGATTTAAAATAAAAAATAATTTAAATAGATGGAAAAAAACTTAATAAAAAGTTAATGATAAAATAAAATTCCTTATAACTAAAATCTTCTCACTAGAGTATATGAGATTTTTGTGGTATTAAATTAAATTGGGAATATATGAGCGATGAGAGGTCTATATTTAATATAAGAATTCTTCCAACTAAATTGACGGAAGAAATCAACTTTACAAAATGGCCTTAATTATATATATATATGTGTGTGTGTGTGTGCGCGCGCAATATAATATGACTAACCATGATAAAAAAATACACAAAATAATCTCAAATATAATTTGATAAAAGAATAAATAAGAAATCAGTGCTAGTTTAATATAACTCTCCTTACACACTACTTTTAATTAATATGCATCCATATGCACTCCAAATTTGTCCCCCTTTCTTTTTTCCCTTCACATTTTCTCACCCATCCAACACAAAATCAAATTCTCTCTTCTCCTCCTACCTTAGCTCTTCTCTTCCATAAATTTGAGAAATCAATTTTTTTGAAAGATCAAGCATTTATATCTAAAGGTATGAGTATTGTTATTTTTTGGGGTTAAATTTCCTTATTTATGAAGGGTAACAATATACAAGATTTGGTGCTTGCATTTTTGAAAATGAGTTGTTATTTGATTGAAATTAGTATTTTTATGCATATATATATCAAAATTAAATTAATATATTCATAGTAATTTTTTTGTTAAAATCAAAGCTTTAAAGAGTAACAATGGAGGTTGTGGACTAGTGTGGCGATGAAGTGTGGTTCACCCATAAGTTATCCCTACCAATAGGTGACTTACCTGATGCACCCTATAACACCCTAAAATTTATTACTAAAATTTTTTGTTTTACAGCGAAAGTAAAGTCAAAATAATCGGGTGTTACCGTTATAATTAATGTGAGTTTGATTTACCATACCATCCTCACATCAATCACAAGGCTAAAAATCGTAAGAGTAGAATAGAGTAAATAGAGATGAGAGAAGGTTTATAATTTAAATGCTAGTTTGGAGATTTAATCTGGGGTAGAGTAACAATATACAACAAAAGGGATACAATGGATCTAAAAGTCCAAAAGATATCTAGGTAAAACTAGCATCCAAATAACATGACTATACGTCCAAGTTCCTAATATAAAAATTCACTTTACCCTATACAAAACATCAAAAGCTACAAATTCATCAACATGTATATAAACATCCAAGTCATTTGTTCATGGGAATGAGCAACACCCATAAAAAGGACGATCAATACGCTACGTACTGAATAACTAAATAAGGCAACAATAAATTTGAAATAGAAAAAACGTATAATTATATGCATTCATAGCGAAAAGTAACATTTATGCGAGACACAATAATCGAAACAAGGTAATTGTTGATTTTGGATTCCTATCATTATAATATAATGTGATTCATTCTTTTATTTATATTAAGTTCAGGGACCCCACTGTTCTATACTGGTGAAACGGTTATCAATATATACAATCCCAAGAAAAAATACTCCTAGCCATTATTCTCGTTAGGTGGAATAAATAGGTACAACCGGTTCTAACTTACGTAATCTTTCACTATAAGTGTTTAGTATCATATCAATGATTATGATCGTTGTCAGGATTTATTTTGGTTGAGTTCAAGGACCCAACTATTCTCAACTGATGAAACGGCTATTCCACCCTAGGACAAAATGCTCCTAGACACTATTCTTACCGGTGGAACAATAATAATATACAACTCCGAGAACAATGCTCTAGCTAATATTCCCGTCTAGTGGAATAAACATATACAACTAGTTCTGACTCATAGGATCTTTCACTTTAAATGATTAATATCTTATTCATGATTGCTATAATAAATAAAAAACATAATTATAGCAAGAAAAAGATCAACATACCGATAACATGACCGTTCTCAAAAGTTAAGTTGCTTATCTTCCCTAGGAAACCCTAAATTCACAAATTAGGCATAACTTCCTCCATATTGATCATTTACCCACCAAATTTAGTATATCTTTCTCAAATATTATTGTTATTAATATACCTGAAATTTAAGGTCTAATCCCCACATCTTACATACGAGGTAATAACCCTATCTCAAAAGTTATTATTTAAAAGGCTTCTAAAATCCTCATTTTACAAGTAAGTCATAACTTTTTTCCATTAAGCTCATATAATTAATAAATTCAACATAAATCCCTTAACTACCTATATTAAATATATATTCAAAGTTCGTGGCCTAACTCTTACTTTTTACGCATGTGATAATAACATTACTATTTTAATGTTACTATTCTTAAATTAGATCATTTTCTCATTTACCAATATACATCTTAAATATAATTATCTTTTCACATATCAAACTTTATTAGGCCCATATTACTCTTCTACTTTTTATTCACCCATAAAATACGACTTAGCATAGAAATCTCATATTAGCACTTCCTCCATTATTCTTACTTTCTTCCTATCATATATTTCATATTAATATATAATATCATTAACAACATACATTTAATAGTGAAATAAACATAGCATGATAATAAAAATATTCATATAAGCATTTAACACAAAACCCCAAACATCGACTAGTATCCTTATAAAAAAGCGTCTGATCTCTAAGCACGCTTATCATATCCCACCTTGTTCAGAACTTCCGGTAAATCACCCAAAAATAATAAAAAAACATCATTAATATTTAAATGAAATAATTAAAAAAGGTTTTAAGGAAATAAAGAGTGAAAGGATCGGATAACAACCAAAATAAAGCTCGAAGGTGTGGTCGGTAAAATTTTACGCAACAAATGAGGGGATCGAAAGGGGTTGCTGAGTAAGGGAGGATGGCAACATCACAACCTATTGCTACTAAGGGAGGTGCAATGTCAAGAGATGCCAAAGCAAGGGGTTGGAAATGGTAGGGGAGGCCGAAGAAGGGGGTAGGGATCAGTTGGTTTGGTCAGTGGTAGAGGGTGTGGTGCGGCTATTTTTGCAAGTGGTAGGGGGTGTGGTGAGGTTGTTTTTACCGCAACCAAGGAAGCAAAAGAAAAAGAAAGGTTGCGGTGTAGGATGCCAAAGGGGATGGGGTAGGAATGGTGGGTTTTGCCAGTTCTTGGGGTGAGGCTACGTCAAAGGTTGGCGATGATGGTGGTGAAGGAACGATGAGGACTACTAGTGGTAGTTTTTCGTGGATTTTTTAGCGATGTCAAGGAGAGGTAAAGAAGGAGGAAGGTAGGAAGAATGGTGGTGCAATTTTTTGATAGAAAAAAGAGAGGGAGAAATAGGGGTGGTTCGATGCATGAAATGTGGCTTATATACACATATACACATGTAGGAAGAGAAGAGGAAGGGTAGTGATCGGGCAAGGATTTCAATACAGAAAAAGAGGGAGTTGATGGGTAATGGTGAGGGTCATGTGTGCAGGCCATGGAGTATGGAGCATGACAGGAGATTTTGGTCAAGGAAAAGGGATGGTTTCATGCAAGAAGAAAATGAAAGAAGTCGAGCAAGTAGGGAAGGGAAAAGTAAAGGAAAAAAGAAAAGAATTTATGTTTGGGTTTAGAATTAGGATTAGGTTAAAATAATTCAGCTTAGGATATATATTAATAATCCGAAATATAAATTTGAGTTAGGATAAAATTTAGGATTAGGGAGTTAGGATAAGATAGAAAAATAAATTCTTAAGCTTAGAATTAGGTTACGATATTAATTAATTGGGATTAGGTTTAACTAAAATTTAGGGTATTACACACCCCCTCCACATGCATGGATTACCCATCAACCTCTTCCCCAAACATACAACTTACTCATCAATCCCCCACCATAATGAGTGAGTCACCCATTGAACATGACCTCTAATAGGTGACTGACATGCCAACTATCCACACCAAATGATAAGTCACCTCTCCATCTTTGTCTTAACAGGGTGACTTAATCATCAACTCCCTTAACCCCAAAATCATAAGTCATGGACCCAAACCCTCTAAATACTAAACCATTAGTCCCAAAACATTAACACTAGACACAAGCCCCAAACCCTTAACCTTTAATGCTAAACCTTGAATCCTTAGCCCTAACTCGTAAAACCTTAATTACAAGCCCCAAACCTTAACTCTAAACCCCAAACCATAAGGCCTAAACCTTTAAATCCTAAATCACACACCTCAAACCCTAACCCCTAAACTTTAAACCATAAACCCTTAGTCATAAACTATAAACCCTTAACTACAAACCCAAACCATTAACCCCAAAACCCTAAAACATATATGAGCTAAAGCATAATTTTTATTAATGAATTTTTTATAATTAGTATATGGTTGATAGAGGGGGTAGAGGCAATAATCCAAAACAGGTTACTCCTATTATCACTAGGATGGTAAAGTGGACCATCATTACTATTTCTAGAGCACAAGCTGAGATAGAGCACATATAAGCTCCTCGTACTATAGACACACAACAAGTGTCATTTGAGGAGATGTATAATGATCCCAGCAAATAAGCTTTCACTGATACTAGAACATCTTCCCAAGCAACATGAGATGTTTCCTCGTCAGCATCAAATGACGATTGATGATTTGACTAGATCTACAAGTGGGGGTCCACTTATTGTAATACCCCCAAAATTACAGTTGAAATTTTTTGCTTAAACAAACAAACACAAGCATAGGGGTGCTACCGTTGTGATCAGTACAAGCCCGGCCTCGGCTAGTCTCGTACTAACTACAAGGCTAAAGAAAATTTATCACCAAACCTTAGACAAATTTGAAATAAGGATTCATAGAAAAAACTAAAATGTCCATAACAAGGAAATCAGAGTGCGCATTAAAAAGTTATTACAACTCAATAGTGTGCATAATTAGAGTTCTCAAAAGGGATAAATGGTACAATATGATAAAATGAACCCAAAATAAAATAATACATAGGTAAAATAAATTAAAAGAGAATCTGGCCAATGTCACTCTCGGGTCCCCCAAGCCAAGTCCATAGATCAAATCTCAGCCTCGCCCGATGCCTCATAAGTATTATAGGCATCAACGATGGAGTCTCCTACCTGCACAAATTCAACAGGGCCCTTTGCTCATGGGAATGAGCAGCCCCCATAAAATGGGTGATGAGTACATTACGTACTGAGTAAGGTAAATATGTAGCTAAGGTTATATACAGAAAGCATATAATACAAGCATGATCATACAGATAAGCGTACACGTAATACATATTATAGAGCCCATGTTATAGTTCGGTTGAGCTTATTCTTTAGATCTCTAGTTAGTATACTTATAATACACCAAAATTTACTATTTTTTTAAACACAAGCGAAAAATTTAAATCCTTTGAATTTTGGGAATGTTACTAACATGATTAGTACGAGCCCGACCCATGGTCATTCCAGTACTAACCACAAGGCTAAAAGAAATTTAATGATCAATATAAATCAAATCAAAACAAGACTTTAAATAAGCATTAAATGATTATAAGATAGAATTCAGAGTGCGAAGTCAAAGAGTTATAAACCAGTGTACATAGTCAAAGTTCCTTAAGAGGAAATAAGTTTACAAACGGTAAAAGATAAATCTAGGAAACTCAAAACATAATTAGAAAATCATATGAGGAAAATTCGACCACGCCACTCTCGATCTTTGTGCCGAGTTTGAACTCAGTACTAAGCCTCACCTGATGCCTCATGAACATCGAAGGCATCGAAATAAGTATCACCCTCTTGCATAAAGTCAAAAGGGTCTTCTGCTCGTGGAAATGAGTAGCACCCATGAAACGGGTGGTCAGTACACTATGTACTGAGTAAGGTAACCGTGCATTGAGACCAATACATAAAAGAACATGATTCAAACATGATAACATAACATCTTACAATCATTCAAATTAATAAATGAATAAATAAAGGCTCAATTATAATCTGAATAAATTAATTATTTTAATCTTTGATCAATACTCATTTCACACAATGCCTTTTTACCAATCCATGCGAATACGGGAACCCCACTATTATAGCCAGTGGATCTGTCACTTATAGGGCAACATACACCTAAACACTATTATATGCCAGTGGATCGGTCTGGCCCCTACTCGCATGGTGTTCTGCTGTAAGTACTTAGTGTCTTTTATGTGCCTTAGCAAACTTAGGGTTTGGTTTATTGAGCTCGGGATCTCCCACTATTCTAGTCGGTGGAGCGGTCACTTATAGGGAAACATGCACCTAACCACTATTATAGCCGGTTGATCAATTAATTATAGGGCGGAATGCCCTAACCACTATTGTATGATGGTGGGTCAATCTGGGCCCGACTCAATAATCTTTCACTTTACATGATTAATGTCTTATAGTGTCTTATTCAAAAGTTTCACCCTGGACATGCATGACTAACTCCCTCTATGCTTATCTTCCAAAAGGACCCGTCCCATATCATGAGACTCATGCACCTCCTGACTTGTCCCAACATCCTTTCCTCCTTATTCTAACTCACACTAGAGGCCCGACTCCTAAGTGTATGGGTCAAGGCTCACTACCATACGGTCTAAGTCCACTCACTGCCTCACTCTAGGATTTTCTCCAAGAACCCTAATTTGAGCCTATATGGCTCATCCTTCTCCACCTCACACAACCCAAATTATTTTAACACCCCACACATCACAACCCTTAGATTCAACCCTCATCATCACACTTTACTCACCAAGTACACATGTGATCACTAAACCCTAGATAGCCACACCAAACCCTAGCATCCTCCTTTTCACATGTCACCTCTCCATTTCTCACCTTCCACTCTTATCTTTCCATGGTATTCATGCTCATACCTCACCTGATAATTTTCATCCTTATCTTATACTCCACTCACCCTCATTTATTTTCCCCTTTTACCACCTTCTTGGATTAGGGTTTTCTCCCAAACCCTAGCTAGGTCTCCTATGTACCCTTATACTGTCACACGTATTTTTTTTCACCCAAAGCCTACAATCACCCAAACAACTCTTCCATTTCCTTCCTTACGCCCCAAGTCAACCTTTTATACGTAAATTTTACCCCTATGCAGACTCTAACTCTCCCATACAAACCTTCGAACTTTTTCATGCAAAACCCTAAACTCCCATGCAAGCCCTAGATTCTTCCATGCAAAACCCTAGATTCTCTCATGCACAACCATAGATTCTCCCATGTAAAACCCTAGATTCTCCCATGCACAACCATAGATTCTCCTATGCACAACCATAGATTCTCCCATACAAAACCCTACCATGCAAAACCCTAGATTCTTCCACTCATAGGCCATGAGATATTTAGGTCAAACCCACATCCCTTGGTCAACCTATTCCCCTTTGGTCAACTTACTTCGTTATTTTCCTTTTTCATCCTTTCACTCCATATCATCCCATTACATATTCTAGCATGCATGTCCTAAAGGGTCACAACACATCACATTATAATCACAACATTTACATTTTATACACATACCATAGAATAACACATGAGCATACCTCAACTTCGAGCTATGATACACATAAAATAGTTATAACGATAAGCATAAGATACATAACACATCATGATATATGGCATACAAAGCATATAAGGCACATAACACATGAGGCCTTAGCTACACCCTTACCTAATACGACACAGGTCTTGGAGCATGCTCCTATGTCTCCTTAAGGTTTTGACTAGTCTCACCTATAAGAGGGAAAAACTAAGGATTAGGTTCCCTCCTACCAAAAATACTAATATTTCCTATTTTATTCTAAGATTAGGGTTATATATAAAATAATAATATAATAATAGTAACACTAATTAAATACTAATTTTGCTAAGGATAAAAGTAATAATGGTAATATTGGAAAAGATGATAATATAAGGTTTGAAGATTTTATCCTAATAATAATAATAATAATTATAATTATAATAGTAGTAGTAGTAGTAGTAGTATAATTTAAAATAATATAAAATAAGGGCTTCGACCCTTCACCGAAATAATAATAATAATACGTAATAATGATAATGATAATACTAATAATAATAATAATAATAATAATAATAATAATAATAATAATAATAATAATAATTGTAACACACCCAAATTTACTACTGAAAAATTTTGTTAAATTTTAAAAAGGTTTAGCGGAAGCAAGCAAATAAAACTATAAATTCGGGGGTATTACCGCCACACTTAGTACCAGATCGATTCGCAACTATCAACCCGATACTAAGTGCTAAGGCTAAAATAATAGAACCAAAACAAATCATTAGTAGGGCATAAGTGATAAGGAAATCAGAGTACGAAAGTCAAGAGTTACGTTCGGAAGTACAATTTAAAATTCCAAATGTCAGAGGAATTAAAATGACGGAAGGATAAGGTACGATAAAACCCTTGGAAATTTAAATACAACACTCGTAACTTCCAAAGACGAATACAATTAAACAAAACAGATTCCGAAGGATAAATATCCGGACCGCTTACTCACTCAAGTCAAGCCTTCCACCCCAATTTAGTAACCGATCAACCTGCATCACAGGTCTGCTCCCCACCATTGGTGGATCATCACAGGACCCATTCAACCAGCGTAGTATCAGTACGGGTCCAATACTGAGTAAGGGCGCAGGTGTGCTAAGGCCAAGCATACAGTCATACCACGTAGCCTACATAACATAATCATATAAGTAACATGCAATAACACACAAGATAAGGTCTGAGTACTCTCCGGTGACTTATTCTTTATCCTCGTTAATAATATGTCCATTTCACACATAGTCTTTATTAATCCACGTGAGTGTGGGAACCCCACTATTATAGCCGGTGGACCGGAATATATAAACTCAGGGCAGAACGCTCTTGACCACTATTATTTGCCGGTGGACCGGTCTCTAGGGCAGAACGCTCCTGGCCACTATTATTTGCCGGTGGACCGGTCTGGCCCTGACTCACATGGTGTTCCACTGTAAGTATTTAGAATTTTTCCATGTCTTATAGATTTTACATTTGGTTTGCTGAGCACGGAAACCCCCACTATTATAGCTGATGGATAGAAAATCATACAGGGCAAAACGCTCCTGACCACTATTGTTCGCCGGTGGCACGGTCTCCAGGGCACCCCGGCTCCTGGCCACTATTATTCGTCGGTGGACCGGTCTGGGCCCGGCTCAGCATCTTCCTCTTTAAGTGATTAGTATCTTAACGTATCTTATTGAAAGTGTTTTACCCTTGACATGCATGGCTAACTATATCCACACTTCTCCTCCCAGGAGGGCCCGTCCCATATCTTGGAACTCTTGCACCCCTTATCACACCTCGATATCCATTTCCCCTCTATACTTACACATAATAAAAACCAACTCCTAGAGTATGACTTAAGGCACAACACCTCGTGACATGGACTCCACCTGCCATTAGCCTCTAGGGTTTCCCTTGAAACCCTAATTGGACCTATGTGGTCCAACCTCCTCTTACTACACTACCATTAATTTATCTATCCTCGACACCTCATCTCATTCTGGTCCAATCCCCAAATCATATCGCTTTACCCATCGATTCTACCTGTGACCCTAAAACTCTAGTTGGCCACTTCGACTCTAGTACCTTTCCTTTCCCATAAGTAACCCCTCCTTTTCACCCAATACTTCTCCTCCCTCAAAACCCCCATAATCATTCCTTATAACACAAACTCTCACTCTCAACCCGCACCTCACTCACCCTTAACCATTTTCCTTTCGCATTTCTCATATTACTAATTCTTCCCAAAACCCTAATCGGGTCCCTTATATGAACCTACGTACTATATTTCACCTCGAGTCTCCAGACTCCCAAACGAACCTTCCACTAACTTCCTCACGTCCCAAGGTAACTTTTCATACGTAAGGTTCGTCCCCATACGGACCTTAACCTTCCCATGCAAACCCTATCATTTCCACCATGCCAATTCTATCATTTCCACCAAACCCTAGTTTCCCCCATGCAACCTTATTTTATTCCCACTCTTCTATTTATTTGATTCCCCCTCTTCCTCATCATCTCAAAAATTATGAATTCCTTAGGTCGTCCATACCTATGTTAACCGACGTACTTCCCTTTGGTTATCTTAACTGCTTATTTTTCTTTTCAAGTCCCCACTTCACAACACTTCCTCACATAACCTAGCATGCATGTCGTAGGGGTCACATCACATCATACTTGTACCACAACATATTAGTACACATAAACGAGAGCACGAGAACGTACCTCGGTTCCATGCTACGCTATACAAATACACAGATAACATACAGGTTATAACATACAACCGCACAAAGCATACAAGACAGGTAAAACATGCAATACACACAGGTGGCCTTAGTTACGTCCTTACCTAAATCGGCGCCTGGCTTGGAGCACGCTCCTACACCTCCTGGGGTTTGACCCGGTTCACCTATAAGAGGGAAATACTTAGGGTTAATCTCCCTCTACCGGAATTATCAAAATTCCTATCTTACCCCTATCATGGCCTAATACTAAGGCTAATATTAATAGTAGGGGTTTATAAATAAAGGGTAGGGTTATTACTATTTTTACGATAGTTTAAACGGATTATCACCAATTAAAGTAGGTTTTAGCAAATCCAGAGTATTAAGGTGAGGGTTTCAATATTATTAATAATAATTACTAATAATACTAACAATAATAAGAATACTACTTATAATAATAATACTCATAATAAGAATAATAATGGCTATAATGATAATAATGATGATAATAATAATTGAAATCGTAGTAGTATTAGTGATAGTAATATTACCGATAATAATAAAATACTAACACAACCATAATCATTCTGATGATAATATCAATAATAACGATAGTAATAATAATAATAGTAGAAGTAGTAATAGCAATGAAAATAATAATAATAATAATAATAATAATAATAATAATAATGATGATGATGATGATGATGATGATGATGATGATGACAATACAATTAATAGTAAGAATACTAAAAATAATAATAATAGAAATAATAGAAATGATAACAATAGTTAGAAAGATAAACATAATGACACTAGTATTAACCATAGTAATAATAATAGTAATGATAGCGATAATGATAGTAAAATAACGATAACCATAATAATAATTACAATAATAACAATAATAACAATACAATAGTTGTGGCAATACTAGGCATAACAAAAATACTAAGGTACTAATATTAAATTATAATGTTAAGGATAATAACGATGGTAATAATCGATAAAATAATAAATGCGTTAAATACAACAACAACAACAACAACAACAAAAATAACAAAGATAATAATAATAATAATAATAATAATAATAATAATAATAATAATAATAACAATAATAATAATAACAACAACCTCATAACCATGGTAATAGTAATAGTAACGATAATGATAATAATAATAATGATGATAAGGATAATAATAATAATAATAATGTTAATCATACGAATAATAGTAAGAATACTACCATAATAATAATAACAAAGATAATAACAACATCAGTAATAGTTAGAGTAATAAACATAGGAATAATAATAATAACAATAATAATAATAATAATAATAATAATAATAATAATAGTAATAATGATAGTAATACTGATAATAATATTATTAATAACAATAAGAACACTAATAGTAATAATACTAACAATAATAATAATAATAGTAATAATAGTGATAATAATAATAATAATACTAATAGTAACAATAATAATAATAATAGTACTAATAATAATAATAATAACAATAATGATAATAATAATAATAATAGTAATAGTAATCATAATAGTAATAATAATAGTAACGATAATAATAAAGATAATAATAGTAAAGATAATAATAATAATAATAATAATAATAATAATACTAGAAATATTAATAATAATAACTTATTAGGGTCTTGTATTGCTTAATACCATTAATTAGAAGTTCTTAGGGTAATGTTAGGGCCTGTCAATAATAATAATAATTATAATATTAATAATGGTTGTACTAATAATAATTATAGTAATAGTATTAATAATAAATAGGTTAATAATGATTATAATAGAATTAACATTAATAGTTAATAATAATAAATTTATTAACTACTTCTATTATTCCAGGTCTAGGGTTTTAGGGAGTTGGACCACCTGACTGGGGGTGGCACCGGCGACGGCGCGGCAGCGGCGGCAGCGGAGGTGGAGGAGGAAGAAATTGGGAAGGGCGGCTATGGAGGCTAAAAGAGGAGAAATTAGGGGGAAGTGGAAGTGTAGGGTGGTAGGGCAGGCACTCCTGGTGGTTTTGGGGGGTGGTGGTGGTGCTGCAATCGGCGGCACAACCGGTGGTGGCGGCACGAAGGTGGCGCAGGGCTGGAAGGGTCGATGTTGGGGAGGAATTTTCGCACGGCCAGGGCGACACGTGCGGAGCAAGGCAGGGAAGCTAAGGTGGTTGGTTGTGTAGAGGGAGGTTCAGGGAGGATCTTGGTGGAAAGGGTAGGTGGTAGGGGCGGCTGACGACGGAGAAAAGGCCGTCTGAAGGCAGGGCGGCGCGCAGCTTGCTCTGTCTGGGTTCCCAATTGTCGAACCCGATTAAGGCGGTGCTGAGGGCTATTTATAGGCCAATTTGAATGAAAAACGACAAGATCCAAGTGGGAGGTTAGGGGGTTAGGGTTAGGGTAGGTCGTCCGGCGTAGTTGGCCGACGTATGGTCTGAAAATTTTCAGACCATAATTGCTTGGGAAATGGGGGATTTTCGTGCGGGAGAAGGGAGTGCCGTTTGGTCACATCCATGGGGAAGTCAACGGGGAGAAGAGGGGCGAAATGACCGGAGCAGGAGCTGGCGTTGCAGGCTTTTCTTCCTCCGGCGAGCTTTCGTGTTGCAGGCGGTGACAGGTGACGGTGCGAGGAAGAAGAAGAAGAAGAAGAAGAGGGGTTGGACCGGCGGTCCAGGGGAAAGGAAAAAGGGAAGGGGGAACCGGCCGGGTGGCGGCGGCTATTTCCCTTATTAATGAAACGCTGCGTTTTGGGTGATATTTGAGAAAAACGCGGTGTCCGCGTCGGTCTGGCAACAGTTATATTTTCTCCTTATGGCGACGCGGCGTTTCAGCGACTTTAGCGTTGAAACGCGGCGTTTTGCCTCACGGGCGGCTGGGCTCGCTGGGCCGCGGCGAGAAGAAGGAAAGGAAGGGGGCGTTGGGCCGGTCGAGGCCCAACTTCAGCAGGGAGAGTAGGAAAAAGGAAAAAGAAGGAAAAGAAAAAGGAAAAAGGAAAAAAGAAGGCTTTATTTAGGATTTTGGATTTTGCATAAATTATTTAGAATATTTTTGGCCTATTTAGAACATTAATATTTATAAGATATTAAATAAATTCCTTTTTGCTTAGTTTAGACTATTTAAGATAAATTTCCTTAACCTCCATACTAATTAGGAAAAATACTCAAATTTTCTTCCAATTAAATTATTTATTAAGTTTATATTAATTTGAAACTATTTTATTCTTCTTAATTTAAATAAAGTAATTTATTTAATTAATTTCTAAAATAAAAGCCTTAATTAGCTTAAAATACCACAATTCCTCCTATTTAAAACACTTTTAAATTTCTTTTTGGTTTAACCTAATTAACTTCCTCTTATTTTAATAAAAATGAATTATTTTGGTTAAACTCCCACATAAAAAACTTATTTAGTAATAGATAATAGAAATTAGGATTTTGGGGCATTTCAATAATAATAATAATAATAATAATAATAATGGTATTAATCAAAACTAATGTAAAGTAGAGTTTCGACCTTGCATTGAAATAATAATAATACTAATAATACTAGTATTAATACTACTACTGCTACTATTACTACTACTACTACTACTAATAATAATAATAATAATAATAATAATGAAATACTAATGATAATCATAATAATAATAATAATAATACATAATACATAATATTAATAATAATGATAATAAAAATCAAAATAGTGACACAATAGGGTCTCAGCCCTATATAGTAATAATAATAATAACATTAATAATAATAATAATAATAATAATAATAATAATAATCGAATAATAGTAATATAATATAATTAAATAAATAAAGATTAATTAATTAGGGTTTAAGGGTTGAGAGGGTTTAGGGTACCACCTTGGGTTGGTGGTGATTGGTGGCGTCGGCGGTGGTGCACGGCGACGACAGCAGTGGTAGGAAAAAGGGGAGAAAAGAGATAGTTGAGTGCTGAGAAAAGGAGAGGGAAAAAGAGGGTGGAAGTTGGGGTGTTGATAGTTGCCTAGGTAGAGAGGGGTGGAATGAAGGTGGCGGCGCACGACGGCGGTTATGGTGGCCAAAAGTGGAGGAAAGGGAGGAAGGGAGGAGGAGAGGGAGGAAGGGAAAAAGGAGGGTAGGGGAGGTAGAGGAAGGTCTGCAGGGTAATTTAGGAGGTGTAGGAGGTGGTAGTTGTGGCAGAAGCAGTGGCAAATGGTGGTGCGAAAGGCGGCGGAGGTGGAAGTAAGGTTGAATGGGAAGGAGACTTTGCACGACCGTGGTGGCTAGTGCAAGGCAAATCAAGGGAGGAGGGTGGTGTAGTTAGGTAGAGGGTGATGCAGGGAGTGGTTCTGTGGGTGGCTCGAGTGGGGGCGTTGGGCGACGGCGGTGGAAATGGCTTCTGATCGGGTAGTGGTGCAAATGGGTAATTTTTCTTGGTTGAAATCAAAAGCTTGAATAGGGATGGTTATGGGGGTATTTATAGAGCTAAAGGAGGGATAAGGTCAGAGGGGAGACAAGAGAATAGGGGTAGGTAGATGGGAACGCTCCAGCCGGCGGTGGCAAGGCGACATAGATCACCTCGTGGCAGGGGGTGATTGGCTAGAGAGAGGGGAAATTGCGTGAGAAGAAAGGGAGGGTTGGTTAGGTCGAACGGTAGGTGAGTCAGCAGGGAAGAGAGAGGAGAGAATCGACTGGTCAGCGGCATGGTAGACTGTGAGATTCTTAAGGGAGTTGAGGAGGGAGTTGCAGGTCGACGGGGAAGGAAGAAGACGAAGGAAGAAGAAGGGGGGCTGGACCGGCAGTCCAGGGAGAAAGAAAAGTAAAAGAAAGAAGAGTCGACCTGATGGCTGGGGAAAAAAATGAGGACGAAATGCAACATGCTGGGCTGCGCCGAAAGAGGAAAGAAAAGGAAAGGTTTGGGCCGCGGGAAGATAGGCCCAATTCGGTGAAGAAGAAGAGAAAAAGAAAAGGAGAAAGGAGAGGAAGAAAGAAAAAAGGAAAAAGAAGAGGAAAAAAGGAAAGAAAAGAAAAATGGAAAGGAAAAATAGGTGAGTTAGGGTTAACTAAATAATTTAGATATTTGGGATATTTAAAAATAATAATATTTAAATAAAATAATATTTAATTCCCTTTTTAGGCTAATTTAGGACTTTTAAAATATTTTTCCTAAATTTCATTTTAATTAGCAAAACACCCTAATTTTTCCTAATTAAAATATTTATTATTTTCTTCTTGATTTGCCCTAATTAATTCCCTTTTATTTTAATAAAATTAATTAATTAAATTAATTTTTCTATTAAATCCTTATTTGCCTAAAATTTCTAAAATTAGGGTTTTGGGGCATTTCAATACTCATTTCACACCATGCTTATTATCGATCCATGTGAGTACGAGAACCCCACTATTATAGTCAGTGGATTGAAAAAACGTGTAGGGTAAAACGCTCATGACCACTATTATTTGCCCATGGATCGACCTCCAGGGCACAAGGCACTTGTCAACTATTATTTTGTAGTAGACCAGTCTAGCCCCGACTCTTATGGTGTTTCACTATAAGTAGATAATGTCTTTCCATGGTTTAACATCATTAGGTTTGGTTTGTTGAGCATGAAATCTCTTAGGACAGAATGCTCCCGGCCACTATTATTTGCCAGTGGTTCGGCCTTCAAGGCACCCCAGCTCCTGACCACTATTATTCGCTGGTGGACTGGTCTAGGCCCAACTCAATAGTATTTCTCTTTAAATAGTTAGTATCTTATTTGTGTCTTATTCGATAAATATGTCCGCCCTTTACATGCATGTCACAATCCATCTACTCCTATTCCCTTAAGAAGGTTTGTCCCATACCTTGGGACCTCTGCACCTCCCAACACATCTAGACATCCTTTCCCCCTTTACCTTACTTACCATGAGTACCCAACTTCTAAGGGTGTGGGAAGAGTTCCACTTCCTTATACTATCTAAGGACAACTCACTATTGCCCTCTAGGGTTTCCCCTGAAACCCTAATTTGGCCTATGTAGCCCATCTTTTCTCTAACCCACACAACTTATGCTCCTTTATCCCTAACTCATAATTTTATATATGCTAGAAGGAAGTCACATAAGCGTACCTTAACTCCGCACTGCGCTATAATTAAGCATTAATAATAATAATATAAGGTACACAATATAACATAATACATGGCATATAAGGCACATAAGACACACAAGTGGCAATGACGCCGTGCTTGGAGCACGCTCTTACGCCTCCTTAGGGTTTTGAATTGATTCATCTATAAGAAGGAAATACTAAATGTTAACTTTCCTTTTACCAAAATAATCATTATTTCCTACCTACCCTTATCATAGCATAATATTAGGGTTAACAATAATAGTATTAGTTTTATAAGTAAAAGTAGGGTATTATGCTTAAAGTAACTAATCAGACTACTACTAGTCAAAATAGGTCTTAGTAGTTATATTGGTCTATGTTAAAGTATTATTAGCAATATTTATATTATTAAAGATAATAGCTTTAATATTAACAATAATGATAATAATAATAATAATAATAATAATAATAATAATAATAATAATAGTAGTAATAACCTAAATAATAGTATTAGTAATACTAAAATAGTGACAATAATGATGATGATGATGATGATGATGATCATAATAATAATAATAACCTAAATAATAATAATAATAATAATAATAATAATAATAGTAATAACCTAAATAATAATAATAATAATAATAGTATTAGTAATACTAAAATAGTGACAATAATGATGATGATGATGATGATCATGATCATAATAATAATAATAATAATAATAATAATAATGCTAGTAGTAGTAGTAATATTAGTGATATAGGTAATAATAACAATAATGATAAAAAATAATAATAATAGTGATAATATTAATATTAGTAATAGTTCAAATCTTAATAATAATAATAATAATAATAAGGGTTCTAATAATCATAATAATAGTAACATTAGTAGTAATAGGGCCAAGGTTAATAATAATAATAATAAGAGTAATAGTAATAATCATGGTAATAATACTTCAAATCTTAGTAATAATAATGATAGGGTTTGAATAATAATAATAATAATATTAGTAGTAATATGCCGAAGTTAATAATAATAATAATAATAACCATAGTAGTAGTAATAGTAATAGTAATAGTAATAGTAATAGTAATAGTAATAATAATAATAATAATAATGGTATTAATACAAATAAAATAATTTCAGTTAAATAAATTAGTTTTTAAAGGTTAGGGAGGCTAGGTCATAACCTCGGGCGGTGGTGACCAAGCGGTAGTGGCAGCGGTAGAGGAGGAAGTGGGGTTAGAAAAGGGAATTTATAGGCTAGAAGAGGGGGAGTGAGAGGGTGGTTGTAGTGGTGGTGGATTCTCTGTGTTGAGGGGGTTGGAATGGTGGTGGTGGCACAACAAAGGTGACAACATAGGTGGCGGTTGTTGTGGAGGCCGAAGGTGGTAGAGAAAGAGGAAGGGAGAAGGAGAGGGAGGCAAGGGGAAAGGAAGGTATGGGGAGGTAGAGGAGACTTTGTTGGTTGTTTTGTGGGGTAGGTAGAGTGGTGGCTGCGGGGGGAGGGGGTGCAAAGTGGCAAATTGGGGGCAAAATTTGCAAAACTATGGTGGCTCGTGTAGGGAGAATTAGAGGTGGTGGGAGACGTGGTTTAGTGGAGGGTGATACAGGGAGTAGTTTGGTAGGTGGTTCAGGTGGCGGTGCTGGGCAATGGTGGCGGAGGAAGCGTCTGAACAGGCGGTGGCACAAGGGAGGCAGATTTCTGGGCAGGAAAAGGAGCTCAATTAAGGGTCGGGTATAGGGTATTTATAGGCAAATTGGGGTGAATCAATAGAGGGGGAAGAGGAGAAGAGGGAGCAAGTGTGGCAGGGTCATCGACCAGAGGTGGCAGGTTGGTATAAGCCTGCAAATGGCAGATGCTATTTGGTCGGGGGAGAGGAAAAGGAAAGAAAGGAGGGCATGCGTGAGGGGAGAGATGTGGGGTTGATTGGGGTCAAAAAAGGAAAGGAAATCGATGGGGAGAGAGGAGGAAGGTAGGCTAGTCGACGTAGGTGGCATAGGGGGGACAGTGGTGGTAGTGTTGCAGTTTTGTGTGGGAGAGGAGTGGGGGAAGAAGAATAAGAAGAAGGGTTGGCTGACTGGTCTAGGGAAAAGAAAAAGAAAGAAAAGAAAAGAAAACTGGTGGGCGAGTGGGTGGAGGAAAAAAGAAGGGCAATGCGGGCTGGGCCGCACGAAAGGAAGAAGGGAGGGGTGTTTGGGCTACAAGGGGCTGGCCCTGTCAAATGGAAGAAGGGGAAAAAAGAAAAAAAAGAAAAAGGAGAGAAAGGAAAGAGAAAGGAAAAAGAAAGGGAAAAAGAAAAAATAGGTTGGTTGGGATATTTAGAATATTTTGGTATTTTGAATATTTAAAATAATAATATTTATTAAAATAATAACTAAATTCCCTTTTTGGATTAATTTAGGATATTTTAAATAATTGTTCCTAAATTCTATTTTAATTAGAAAAACACCCTAATTTTTCCCAATTAAATTATTTATTATTTTTCTCTTGATTTTGCCTTAAATAATTCCCCTTGTTTTAATAAAATAGTTTTATTTAATTAATTTCCTAATAAATTCCTAGTTTGACATAATTTTCTAAATTAGGGTTTTGGGATATTTCACTTATTCTCAATCTTCTAACCATTTTTTAGGATCATGTGGCATATGTCATATGGAATGATGAGGATGCAATTATTATTATTATTATTATTATTATTATTATTATTATTATAAATATTAGTTATTATTATTTTTTACCATATAATTATTTACTCTAATATTCTTTTTGTTATAGCAACCATGACTTGTGTTGAGGGTTCAATCAAATAATAAAAAAAATTAAGAGACTACTAGTAGATGATGGTACGAGTATTCCCTATAATTACATGAAGACCACAATCTTGAAGCATCTACGTAACACATAATTCTACCATCACAATGCTTGACTCATCTCTACGTTTATTGAGAGATGATACCCAGATACTAAAAACTTCAACCTTCCATTCGGTGAGATGACTATTACCTTACATGATGTGATTTACATTATAAATCTTAATTTTTATGGGTATGAATACACTAGTAAGCATTTTCCTAGTGATGGCAATGTGGTGGAACTTTTGGGCGAACATGTGGGATGAGCTCAAAGTGATGGTGAAGTTATCTTTTATGAAGGGTGCCTTAGCCGCATTGGACGATATTTGTTTAAGCTTACAAGTTACAATTAAGCGAGTTCCTGATGATGAGTCTTATGTCCGGTTTTATATGTAGTATATGCTATTTTATATGCTTTTTGTAGACAAGTCCAGCAACCATGTTCCATTTTTAGTATTGAAATTAGTATCTAATCTGAGTAAGTTAAGTGATTGAGCCATTAGAGCTAGTACTTTAGTATGTTTATATATGCAACTTAGAATAGCATATAAGACCGAGGGGTAAGAAACTAGGTGTTTGCATGACGATATTTGAGGTAATTATTTATTGCTAATTATTAGTTAAAAAAAGTTTTTTAATTATTAGTTTAATTGATTACATGTGTGTTATAATTGTGTACAGTAATAGATTTAAGAGTATTTTCCTTGCTTTCGGTTGAGTTATTCTTGTACATATAATCCATCATATGATGTTGTAACTATGAGGTGGGATATGTCTCTTCAAAATTTTCTCCTAAGTTAATGAATGACCTAATTTAGTATAGGATGCAACTAGATTCATTGAGGGTGTAATAAGTAGGTGACATATTTTATTGGTTTTTCTTAATGCCAATAATTGATATAAATAATATTGATATTGTTTTACATGCATTTGTAGGTTGATTTTTTATCGTTCAACAAAGATTCAATGGTAAAACATCTTGGATCGGTGTACTTAAAATGCCTCGAAAATTCTAATTTTATTAATTATTATTAAATAAGGTTTTATTAGAAAAATTAATTAAATAAATTATTTTTATTAAAATAAAATAAATTAAATTAGGTCAAATCAAGGAAATCTTATAAATATTTTAATTAGGAGAAAATTGAGTGTTTTAGCTAATTAAGAATTTTATTTTGGAAATTAATTAAATAAATAATTTTATTTAAAATCAGAAGGGGAAAATAATTCCAAATTAATATTAATTTTATAAATAATTTAATTGAAGAAATTTAGGGTGTTTTGTTAATTAAAATGGAATTTGTGGAAAATATTTTAAAAATCATAATTTAGCCTAAAAACGGATTTAATTATTATTATTTTTAAATATCCCAAATAGTTTAATTAATTTAAATACCCAATATAATTATTTTTCCTTTTTCCCTTTTCCTTCTTCTTTTTCTTTCTTCCTTTTTCCTTTATCCTTCTTTTTCTTTTCTTTTTTTTCCTCCTCCCCGACCTGGGCTAACAGCAGCCCAGTTCTTCCTCCCTTCTCCCTTTCTTCTTCGGCACGGGCCAGCCCGTGCGTAGGGATGGCAACGGGGCGGGTCGAGGACGGGGACCCCATCCCCATCCCCGAACTCGATAAGGAAAATCATCCCCGAACCCGACCCGATCCCCGATTTTTTTTATCGGGGATTCCCAGACCCGATCCTCGATCTATTTTCCATCCCCGATTTATTCCCCGACCTTAAAACCCGACCCGATCCCCGAAACCCGACTCTATACCCGATCCTCGAACATATCCCCGATCCTCAAACCTTATGTTTATATTATACTTTTAATTTAAATTTTATAAAAAAATTATGTATATTATATATATATATATATATATATATATATAATTATATAAAAATATATATAAAAAATTATTCGGGGTGGGTTCGGGGATGGGGACCCCAAACCCGTCCCCGCCCCATCCCCAAAAAATCCCCGTTAAGAATCCCCGAACCCGAACCCGATCCCCGAATTCTCTCCCTGAACCCGAACCCGAACGGGGAATCCCCGACGGGGCCCCGAACCCGCGGGAAAAACTGCTATCCCTACCCATGCGGCCGCCCTCCTCCTTTTTCCCAGCATCGCTTTTTGCCTATTTTTCACCTAAAACGTCGCGTCTCGCTTAAACTGTAACACCCCCAAAATTCACTACTGAAAAATTTCGTTATTTAAAAGGAAATTAGCGGAAGCAAATTAATAAAACGTGAACTTTGTGAGTATTACCGCCACACTTAGTACCAGACCGGTTCACTCATACCATTCCAGTACCAAGTGCTAAGGCTAAGAAAAAATGAAATACAATTTGAAAGAAATTCAACATACATAAATCAGAGTAGCACATCATATCGTTTACAAGAATAACATCAACCAATGATGGTTACTTAAATAGCATTAACATTAAAACCACGAGTTTAAAAGAGAAAGAGAAAACCCTAACGATACCGGATAACTCCTTACTCTCTTTCCCGTAGCCCACTTGAGTAGCATCTGAAAAGACCTGCAAGGGCACTGCCCATTGAATAGGTAGGGCCCCCACAAAGGGAATCCCTTCAGTACTACGGTACTGAGTAACCCTTTAATACCACACTTAAAGACAGGTTCGCAATGCAACACATAATGCAAGCTATGTACAAATGTAATAAGAGGTGCATACATAACCATCACATATATAACAAGTTATAAGTCACCATCGATACTTTTGGCCTTAAGCCATGTCATAGTGTAAGATCAATACATTCGGGCCTTAAGCCATTATTCCGTCGTCATTCAATCAATCCCATATTTTATATCCATGTGAGTGCGAGAACCCCACTATTATAGCCGGTGGATCGGTCACTTATAGGGCAGAACGCACCTAACCACTATTATATGCCGGTGGATCGGTCTCCAGGGCAAAACGCTCCTGGCCACTATTATTCACTAGTGGATCGGTCTAGCCCCGACTCACATGGTGTTCCACTATAAGTGATTAGTATTTTTCCATAACTTTATTCACATACATAACTGGTTTTATTGAGCTCGGGACCCCCACTATTTTAGCCGGTGGACCGGAATATATATAAAATCATCATCCAGGGCACAACGCTCCTGGGCCACTATTATATCCGGTGGACCGGTATTCATAATCACTTGCCAGGGCAACACGCTCCTGGGCCACTATTATAACCGGTGGATCGGTACTCAATATCATAAGTCATCTGGGCCCGGCTCATTAATATTCCACTTTCAATATTAGTATCTTTCCTTTCTTTAATCAGCACAACAAGTCTGTTTATTTGCCTCGGACGGGAGATCAAAAACCCGGGACACAAAGGTACACCGGTCGTACCGGTGCATATAAGCTACTCGGTACCCTTCAACCACGAACCCAAGGACGCAAAGGTACCCTGGTCGTACTGGTGCATAAAGCTGACTCAATACCCTATCGACAAGGACACCTAATCCATAAGTATGCATACCCCCTAACTAGGTCTGTAGAGCTAGAAAGAGTAAGATATAGGGCCTGGCTGGGGCACAATGGCACACCAGCAAATACCAGAATAATCGTGGACTAAACCACGTCTTTAGGGTAGCGACCCCTAAAGAGTCACCATTCCCGATCTCGAGGTATTTCACTTTAAGTATTAGTATCTTAATTAAAGTGATCACAAAAGGCACAATAATCAGATACTTATCCACTTTCAATCGTTCCGATATCATTAGTCGTTTCTTATTCAGACGGTTATCCAAGCTATCACATAGAAACTGTAATCCCCCAAAATTTTAGAAAACCAATAATTTAATAAATAGTTTTTATTTGAAATAAATTAGCTTTTTAAATAATCTAATTTAATTAATTTATGGATTTTTGAGAATATAAAATTGGATGAGAATATTTAAATTAAAAGAGATATTTTGTTAGTTTATCATGATATTTTTATTTAAGTAATTTTTCAAACTAATATTTTACTAACCTTATCTTTTGTAAATTAATATATTAGATTATAATGAATTAAATTATTAAATTAAATAATTTATCAAGAATATTACATTTTATGATTTTATAAATTAATTTATTTTATTTCCCCCTATTTTCCATTCCCTTTTTGCCTTTTTCCTCTCTCTTCTTTTCTTTTTCCTTTTTTCTTCCCTCGGGCCGCCACACCCAGCCCTTCCCCGCGCAGTGGGCCTCGGCCCACCTCTCCCTCTCTTTCCCCCCTCTCTCCCGCGTGCCTGACCCGGCCGACCCTCCCCTTTTCTTCCTTCTTCCTTTTCCCCCTAGACTGACCGGCCAGCCTTTTCCTTCCTTTCCCCGACCGGCCGCCCGTAGCCTCCCTTCTTCCTTCTTCTTCTCCCAGGCGTCGACAGCCGCCGACATGTCCGCTGCTGCCCGACCGCCTGCAGTCGCCACCCTGCCACCCTGACTCTCCCTCTCTCTCTTCTCCCACTTCTTTTTCTCACCTTTCCCTGCCCCATTATTTTCGAAGCCCTTCTTCCCCGACCCTCTTCCCTCCATTTTCTCCCCTCCATCTTCTCCCCTTCATTTCGTGTGCCGCCGCCCTCCGTCGCTCCGACCGCCGCACCCAGCCCCTTAACCGCCTCCTGCACCCTTCTACTACCACCTTGCACCACCCCAATATCCATCCCGCAACCCTCTTCCTCCCTTCTTCTTTTTCTCCCTATTTTTCACCCTTCTCAACAGCCCACCTGTAACGCCGTCGTTCGCCGCCGTCCGACCACCTCTGCCGCCACCCAACCTACCTTTCGACACCCTACAACCCCCTCTACCACCGCCATGCATTAGTTTGCCGGAAACAGCCCCCTTAACCCTTCATTTTCTCCTCATCTTTTCCTTCCTTCTCAGCCCCTCCACCTTGGCAGCCAACTTCGCCGCCTCGCCGCCGCCGTGAAACCATCCCCAGCCACCACCTGCACCCCCTCTTCACTCCTGCACCGTTCCCTTGCCTTAGAACCTCCCCCAACTATCCTCTTTTCTAGCCCAAAGACCACAACCCGAAAATGGCTTATTTTTCTTCCTTCACCCCTCTTCGAGCTTTTTCCCCTCTCATTTTTGCATGAGACTCATGCTGCTCATGCAGCGTGAGCTCCCCCCTTGTGTTGTATCTTATTTGGAAAATTTTTGAGGTATATTAATAATTAATTAAAGTGTTCTATTATTGAATAAATTTTGATAAAGTCTTATCCTTTTTAAATTCTTATTTCTAACATAATAATGATTGATATTATTTTAGGTGTTGAGTTGCTATTTAAGCTTGAATCCTTAACCGGGATATCGGTAAGGTTGAGTTTTGTGGGATTAAGGTAATCGTTAAACCTCCCTTAAATGCATGGAAACGTATGCTAGCACATTAGGAATTTTATTATGATTTTATGCATGTTATGTGATGCCTAGTATGATATATAGATGGTTGTTATATTGTTTGATGAGAAAAAGGGAAAAGCATGATAGCCTTTGTGCCATGTGTAGGTATGATAATTAAGGAAGGAGTTGATTATTGATGGAAATACTAAATGCTTGCCTATGATGTATTATGTTGCTAATGCATGTGTAATATTATTGTCTAAGGATATTTTAGTGATATGAAGTATGTGATCTAATATATGTAGTTGAGTATCGTGTTGAATAATGACAAGTTGGGGGAGTTAAATGATAAGAATGGAGTGCAAATAGTGGTATTTTATGTAGTGGTGGTAAATTCGTAAAAGTGGTGCAACAAAGGGTTAAGTGGAGATTTTATAAGTGAAAGGGGCATTTTGGTAATTTTGTGAGCAAAGGGGTATTTTGGTAATTTCAAAGGAAAGGGGTGAAATGATAATTTTATAAGTAAAAGGATAAAATTTGTAAGTTGTGAGAAAGAAGGGTTTTAGGGTAATCTTGGAGGAAAAGGGCAACATGGTAATTTTACAAGTAAAAAGGGGTATTGTGGTAATTATATAAGTTAAGGGTATTATTATAATTTTATGAGAAAAGGAAAAGATGGTAACTTTCAAGTAAAGGGGCATTATGGTAATTTTGGAGGAAGAGGGGCGAAATCATAATTTCATAAGCAAATGGCAATATGGTAATTTTATAAGTGAATGGCGAAATGGTAATTTTATAAGTAAGGGGTATTATGGTAATTTTTGGAGTAAAAGGGTAATATGGTAATTTGGAAAAGAAGGGCAAAATGGTAATTATGTAGGGAAGGATAAAGAGGGTAATTTTAGATGAAAAAGGGTAAAATAGTAATTTATAAAGTAAAAAGAGTGTTATGGTAATTTTATAAGTAAGAAGGGTATTGTGGTAATTTTGTAAATAAAAGGATAATATGGTAATTTGGGAGTAAGGGGTAACTTGGTAATTATGATAACGACTAAAGATAATTTAGTAATTAAATTATGATTACAGGTGGGTAATTGGATAAGTGTGAATGTATGATACTAGAGAAGGGTAATTAGGTAAATTAACTAATTAAAGGGCATTATAGTAATTTCAATAATGGAGAAGGGTAATATAGTAATTATTAGTATGGAGAAGGGTAAATTAATAATTATGACTATGAAGAAGGGTAAATTAATATTTGTAATTATGAAGAAGGGTAATTTGGGATTTATGATAATTAAGAAGGGTAAAATGACAATTAAAATAATTGAGAGGGGTAAAATGGTAATTATGATAAAGGAGAAGGGCAATTTGGTAATTTATCCAACTAAAGGGGCAATTTGGTAATTTAGCCGATTAAAGGGTAAAGTAATAATTATTTAACCAACTAAAGGGGAAAAATAGTAATTCTGATAATGAAGGAGGGTAATTTAGTAATTTATCCAACTCAAGGGCAACTTAGTAATTATAACAAAGGAGAAGGGCGATTTGGTAATCTAACCAACCAAATGGGAAATATGACAAGTTTAGCAATTATGAGGGGTGAATGGTGATCTAAAAAGTGTAGGAGATAAATTGGTAATCTAAATTGGACAAGGGGTAATTTGGTAATTACGCAACCTAAAGGGGTAATGGAGTAAATTGTCAAGTAAGGAAGGAATACTTAGCAATTATATAAGTAAGGGGTTAATGAGTAATTTGTACCCAACATATTGTTTGATTGTGGAACATTATAATACGATTCAAAGAATGCTGATTAGCCAAGTAAGAGTATTTGATAATTAGTATAGCCTTAATGGTTTCCCTGTGATATCCTGGATAATCATCGGAATAAGAAATGACTAATGATATCGGAACAATTGAAAGGGAATAAGTATCTGATTATTGTGCTTTTCGTGATCACTTTAATTAAGACACTATTACTTAAAGTGAAAGACCTCGAGATCGGGAATGGTGACTCCTTAGGGGTCGCTACCCTAAGGACGTGGTTTAGTCCACGATTATTCTGGTATTTGCTGATGTGCCTTTGTGCCCCAGCCAGGCCCTATATCTTACTCTTTCTAGCTCTACGGGCCTAGTTAGGGGGTATGCATACTTATGGATTAGGTGTCCTTGTCGGTAGGGTACTGAGTTAGCTTTATGCACCAGTACGACCAGGGTACCTTTGTGTCCTTGGGTTCGTGGTTGAAGGGTACTGAGTAGCTGATATGTACCGGTATGACCGGTGTACCTTTGTGTCCCGGGTTATTGATCTCCCGTTCGAGGCAAATAAATATGATTGATGTACTGATTAAAGAAAGGAAAGATACTATTACTGAAAGTGGAATATTAATGAGCCGGGCCCAGATGATTATGATATTGAGTACCGGTCCACCGGTTATAATAGTGGTCAGGAGCGTTGTGCCCTGGATGATGATTCTTTATATATCTCGGTCCACCGGTTATAATAGTGGTCAAGAGCGTTGTGCCCTAGATGATGACTCTTTATATATCCCGGTCCACCGGTTATAATAGTGGCCAGGAGCGTTGTGCCTTGGATGATGATTTTATATATATTCCGGTCCACCGGCAATAATAGTGGGGGTCCCGAGCTCAATAAAACCAGTATTGTATGGGAATAAAATTATGGGAAAATACTAATCACTTATAGTGGAACAATGGCTTAAGGCCTGATTATTTTGAGTTTGCATTATGACATGGCTTAAGACTGTAAGTACTGATTGTTCGTAATGATATATTGATATGCTATGTGAATGTTAATTATATGAATGTTATATATGTATGTAGCTTGTTTCATGTGTTACATTGCGGGCCTGCTTTTAAGTGGGACTTTAAAGGGTTACTCAGTACCGTAGTACTGAAGGGTTCCATTCGTGGGGGCCCTGCCTATTCAATGGCAGTGTCCCTTGCAGGTCTTTTCAGGTGCTACTCAAGTGGGCAACGGGAAAGAGAGTAAGGTCTCATCCGGAACTACTAGAGTTTTTCTCTCTCTCTTTGAAATTTCTGGTTTTAAATGTATATGTTGATACTGTAACCACCATTGGTGGATTTCATCCTTGTAAACGTTTGATATGCTACTCTGATTTAAGTATGTTGAAATTCTTGCAAATTGCATTTCATTTTCCTTTAGCCTTAGCACTTAGTACTGGAACGGTATGAGTGAATCGGTCTGGTACTAAGTGTGGCGGTAATACTCCCAAAATTCACGGTTTATTAATTTGCTTCCGCTAGTTTCCTTTTAATTAACGAAATTTTTCAGTAGTGAATTTTGGGGGTGTTACAGAAACCATTAAGGCCATACTAATTATCAAATGCTCTTATTTGGCTAATCAATATTATTTAAATCATTTTATGAAATTCCACACTCACAATGACAAGTTAGATACAAATTACTTATTTACCCCTTACTTATATAATTGCTAAGTCATCCCTTCCTTACTTGATAAATTACCACATTACCCATTAGGTTGCATGATTACAAAATTACCCCTTATCCAATTTAGGTTGTCAAATTATCTCCTACACTTTTTAAATCACCATTCACCCCTCATAATTTCTACACTTATCATATTTCCCATTCGATTGGTTAGATTACCGAATTGCCCTTCTCCTTTGTTATATTTACTAAATTACCCTTGAGTTGGATAAATTACCAAATTACCCTCCTTTGTTATCATAATTACTATCTTGCCCCTTGAGTTGGTTAAACAGTTACCAATTTACCCTTTAGTTGGATAAGTTACTAGATTGCCCTTCTCCATCATCATAATTACCAAATTGCCCATTCGTTGGTTAAATTACCAAATTACCCTTTTTCATTGTCATAATTACCATTCTACCCTTCTCAATTATTATAATTACCATTTCACCCCTTTCCAATTATTATAGTCCCAAATTACCCTTCTTCATAAATACAATTATTAATTTACCTTCCTTCATAATTATAATTACCAATTTACCCTTCTCCATATTTATAATTATTAATTTACCCTTCTCCATATATATATTTATTAATTTACCCTTCTCCATATTTATATTTACTAATTTACTATATTTCCCTTCTCCATTATTAAAATTACCATAACGCCCTTTTATTGGTTAATTTACCAAGTTACCCTTCTCTATTATCATAATTATCCAATTACCCCTTTTTAATCATAATTTAATTACCAATTTATCCTTCGTCGTTATCATTATTACCAAGTTACCCCTTACTCCCAAGTTTACCATAATATCCTTTTATTTACAAAATTACTCTTCTACCCCTTACTTTCAAATTACCATGATATCCTTTTATTTATAAAAATTACCACAATACCCTTTTACTTATAAAATTACCATAACACTCCTTTTACTTTACAAATTTCTATTTACCCTTTTATATCCAAAATTACTATATTTATCTTTCCTTACAAAATTACCATTTTGCCCTTCTTTTCCAAAATTACCATATTACCCCTTTACTCCCAAAGTTACCAGAATACCCCTTACTTATAAAATTACCATATTACCATTTACTTATGAAATTACTATTTTGCCCCTCTACTTCCAAAAATTACCATAATGCCCCTTTACTTGAAAAATTACCATAATGCCCTCCTTCATCCAAAATTACTACTTTACCCCTACTTCCAAAATTACCATTCTTACCATTTACTTATAAAACTACTATATTGCCCTTCGACTCCAAAATTACCACTTTACCCTTTTCTCCAAAAATTACCGTAATACCCTTTTTACTTATAAAATTATCATTTTGCCATTTAATCATAAAATTACCATATTGTTCTTTTGCCTCAAAAATTACCATAATGCCCTTCTTTCTCACAACTTACAATTTTATCCTTTTACTTATAAAATTATTATTTCACCCCTTTCTTTTGAAAATTACCAAAATACCCTTTTCACTTATAAAATTACCACTCAACCCCTTTATTTACCATTTTTATGAATTTACCATCACTACATAAAATAATGATATTAGTACTTCATTCTTATCATCTAAGTCCACCAACTTGTCATTACTCAACATAATACTCATTAGCAACTACATATATTAGATCACATACTTCACAAAAGCATATCATTAAAATACCCTTAGACAATAATATTGTTCATGCATTAGCAACATAATACATCATAAACAAGCATTTAATATTTCCATCAATAATCAACTCCTTCCTTAATTATCATACTTACACATGGCACAAAGGCTATCATACTTTTCCTTTTTTTTAATCAATATAAACAACCATCTATATATCATGTTAAGCACACAAAATATGCATAAAATCATACCAAAATCCCTAATGTGCTAGCATACGTTTTTCCATGTATTTAAGTGAGGATTAATGATTACCTTAATCCCGCAAAAATTGAATCTTACCGGTATCCCGGTTAAAGATTCAAGCTTTAATTAGCAAATCAACACCTAAAAATGATATTAATCATTATCATGTTAGAAATAAGAAATTAAAAGGATAAAACTTTATAAAAATTTATTTAATAATAAAACACTTTAGTTAACCATTAATATACCTCAAAATTTATCCAAATAAATTTCAAAATGAAGGGGGAGCTCACGCTGCATGAATAGAGTGAGTCTCATGCAAAAATGAGAGGAGAAGGGTTCGAAGGGGGGGTGAGATAGGCAAAATTAGTTATTTTTGGGTTGGGGTCTTTGGGCTAGAAAAGAGGGTAGATGGGGGAGGTTTTAAGGCAAGGGAATGGTGCAGGAGTGGAGAGGGGGTGTAGGTGGAGGCTAAGGGTGGTTTCACGGCGGCATAGGGCGGCGGAGACGGCGGCGGCGAGGCGGGGAAGTTGGCTGCCGAGGTGGAGGGGCTGAGAAGGAAGGAAAAGAGGAGGGGAAAATAAAGGGTTAAGGGGGTTGTTTTCGACCAACTAATGCATGGTGGTGGTAGAGGGGGTTGCAAGGTGTCGAACGGTGGGTTGGGTGGCGGTAGAGGTGGCCGGACGGCGGCGAACGGGGCGGTTGCAGGTGGCTCGGCGATAAGGGGAAAAATGGGAAGAAAAAGGAAGAGGTGGAGAATGGAGGAAGTGTAGGGGCTCGAAGGTGGCTTGGGGGGTCTCGTGGTGGCGCAGGGTGGTAGTAGGTGGTGGCAGAAGGCGGCGCAGGGGCTGGGTGAGGTGGTACAAGCGGCGGTGGGCAGCGGTGATAAAAAACCGGGGAAAAGAATGGGAGGAGGAGAAAGTGAGAGAAGAGGATCAGGGAAAGGAGAAGAGGCTCGAAATTATGGGGAATGAAGGGTTGGGGAGATGAAGAAAAAGAAGAGGGAGAAGAGAGGGAGCAGGTGGCTGGCCGGCGAGAGGATGCAGGTGGCAGAGCTGGTCGGTTGGTAGGGGAAAGGAAGGGAAGAAGAAGGAAAGAAACAGGGAGCGCAGGCTGAGGATGCAGGGGCTGGTTGGGTCCGAATGAGGAAAGAAAATGACAGGGGGAAGAGAAGGGGAGTAGCAAGGAGGTAGGTGGTGGCAGGCGGCGGCAGTTGCAGGCGGCCGGCGTGCTCGGGCATGGCAGGTGGAGTTGCTGGTCGGGCGTGGGAGAAGAAAGAAAGGGAGGGGAGGTGCGAGCGGCTGGACCGGCACAGGAAAGAAGGGAGCCGACCGGTCTAGGGGAAAAAGAAAGGAGGGACGGCCGGTGTGTTGGACGGGCGTGCGAGGAGGAGAAGGGGGAAACGGGCCTGTGGCCCAGCGCGCAAGGAGGGACAGCGGACAGGTCAGGCCGGGCGGCCCAAGGGAGGGGGAAAAAGGGAAAAGGAAGATAAGAAAAGGAAAAAGGGAAAAAGGGTAAAAAGGGAAATGGAAAAATAGGGAAAATAAATTAAATTAATTTATAAAATCATAAAATGTAATATTCTTGATAAATTATTTAATTTAATAATTTAATTCATTATAATCTAATATATTAGTTTAAAAAGGATAAAGTTGGTAAAATATTAGTTTAGAAAATTATTTAAATAAAAATAATATGATAAATAGCAAAATATTTATTTTCAATTTATTAAATACTCTTGTCCAAATTTACATACTCTAAAATCCATAAAATAATTAAAATAAATAATTTTAAAAGCTAATTTTATTTCAAATAAAATTAAAATATAGGTTTTTGAAATTTTTGGGGGATTACATAAACGCCCTCCCCTCCTAGAGCCCGACCAGCCCGGTCCGTCTTCTTTCCTTTCTTTCTTTCTTTCCTTGAACTGCCGGTCCAACCCACCTTTCTCCTTCTTCTTCTTCCTTCGCACCTCCCCCCGATCGTCGACAACCTACAACTCCGCCGGCCCAACTCCTAGGGTTTTCCCACGTTCGCTGCCTACTTTCTCCCCCTCTTTTCCACGTCGACTCACTAACCACACCTGTCTACCCACTTCTCCCATTCCTCGCATGATTTCCATCACCCCAGCCCATCACTCTTCCTACCACGATCTAGATTTTCGCCGGCCATGACACCACCAGCGAACAATAACCCCACTTGCCCTGTTCCCTCGTCTTCCCACTAACATCACTCTCCCCAGTTTGAGCCTAGTATTGAGTTTTGGTTGCTTACCCAGATTTTCCCGACATTGCGCTGCCGCCCCTTCAGACACCACTTTCGCCGTCTCCGACCAAGACCGCCGCCCGTTCTTTCCACCTACGCCTTCCCTCTAAATAACTAGAGCACCCATACCCTTCGATTCTTCCTGAACAATCCACCTCGACCGTGCGAATTGCCCTTTGTAACCAAACCATTTTCTACCACCGCCGCCCTTCAAACCACCCTTAGCCACCTCTTCCGCCACTCCTTTCACCTCCCAAATTGTGGTGCAGACCCTCCTCTATCTCCCCTTACCTTCCTTTTCCTCTTTCTCCCTCTCTTCCTCTCTCCCTCTTCTTCTTCCCTATTCGACCACCATCGCCGCCGCTGTGCACCACCACCTTTGGCTGCGCCGCCACCATCATTTTGTTCCTCTCCTTCTGGGCAATCATAATCACCCTTACTTCCACCCTCCTTCTTCTTATTTTGTTCCTAGCCTTCAACTTTTCCCCTTTTCTTCTCTTTTTCTAGCCGTCGCCGCCGCCGTGCACCACCGCCGGTACCGCCTATCCTCGCCAGCCTAAGGTTGAACCCTAGACCCTCTCAACCCTTTTCCCTATTTTTACAAGCCTTAAATTATTTTATTTCAATTATTCTAATATAAATCCTATTATTATTATTATTTCCATTTTTAATATGTATTATTATTGTTATTAATATTAATGTTTTTTATTATTATTCTGTTGAGGGCTGAAGCCCTATTGTAATTTTTAATTCGATTTTAGGACTATTACCCTTATTATTTCTATAATGAATATTATTAATATTAATATGTTATAAGTATAATTATTATTATTATTTCCTATTTTGAATTTCTATTATTCTTATTCCATTATTATTAATACAACTATTTTACCAATAGTGTTGTTAATAATGTTATTATTGTTATTGTTGTTGTTGTTGTTGTTATTATTATTATTATTATTATTATTATTATTATTATTATTATTACTATCATTATTATTATTCTCAAGTGTTAGTATTATTATTTTATATAGGGCTAAGACCCTATTGTGCTAATTTTAAATTTTAGCAGTAGTATGATAAATATCATGTCTTATTATTATTAGGGTTATTAGTATTTATTCTTATTAGTGTTATTATTATTATTTATTAAGTTATTATTATTCAATGTAGGGTGGAAACCCTACTTTTTTTTAATCTTCGATCATTATCTTTACTATTATTACCATTACTGTTACTATTATTTTGTAATATTATTATGGCTTTTATCATGATTAGTATTATTATGTCATCATTATTATTATTACTAAATTTGGTTATTTATTTTAGTAATATTATTATTCATTATTATTATTATTTTAGTAAACGGGTCGAAGCCCTTATTTCACTTTGTTTTGAATAATGTCCTTGTTATTATTATTGTTACTATTATTATTACTCTTAATTATATTATCATTGATATTGTTTTTAGTATCTTTGCTATTATTATTTTAGCATTATTATTATTATTATTGTTATTATTATTATTAGGGTAAAGTTTTCAACCTTATATTATCAACTTTTATTATATTCTATTATTTCTATATCTTTAGTAAAGTTAGTAATTAATTAATGTTATGTTATTAATATATTATTATTTATTTAAAAACCTAGTCTTATAATAAGTTAGTAATTAATAATATTTTTGATAGGATGGAGTCTAATTTTAGCTTTGCCCTCATAATAGGTGAAACTTGTCAAAGCCCTAAGGAGGCGTAGGAGAGTGCTCCAAGACGGGTGTCATTTTAGGTAAGGGGTACTAAGGTCATATGTGTAATATGTGATTTTATGCTATGCATGCCATGTTATATGAATTATAGTGTATTTCATGTGAATATTGTATAATTGTTATTAATACAGCATGATTATGGAGTTGAAGTATGTTGGTGTGAATAAAGTGTGGCATGAAAATTATGTGTATAATTGTGTTACTATTATTGTATGCCGTGGCCTTAAGACATGCATGTTATGGTTGTAAAATAATGATGGGGAGTGTAACAATGTGGTGTTAGGGTTTTGCATGAAATTGCATAGTGTTAGGGTTTTGCATGAAATGGTATGGTGTTAGGGTTTGCATGGAAGTGTGATTTACGTGGATTTAGGATTTGCATGGGAGTTAGGGTTTGCATGAGGGTTAGGGTTTGCATGGAAGTGTGGTTTACGTGGAGTTAGGGTTTGCATGAGAGCTAGGGTTTGCATGGATGAAGTGAGGTTTACGTGGAGTTAGGGTTTGTATGGAGTCAGGATTTGCATGGGAGCTAGGGTTGCATGGAGTTAGTCATGCATGTCTGAGCAAATGTTTGTGAATAAAATATTTAAGACACTAATCTTTTAAAGTGGAAGATTATTGAGCCGGGTCCAGACCGATCCACTGGTTAGGAATAGCGGTTAGGGTTTTACCCTATGTGCGACCGATCCACCGGCTATAATAGTGGTTAGGACATGATGTCCTATATGTGATCGGCCCACTGGCAATAATAGTGGGGTGACTCGAGCTCAATAAACACAAACCATAATTTCTAAGACTCTTAAAAGACATTGATTACTTACAGTGGAACACCATGCGAGCAAGAACTAGACCAATCCACCGGTCAGGAATAGTGGTTAGGGTTTTACCCTATATGTGGCCGATCCACCGGTAATTATAGCGGTTAGGGAATGATGCTCTATGTGTGACCGGCCCACCGGTTATAATAGTAGGGTGTTCCTGTACTCGCATGGATTTAACAAAAGGCATAGTGTGTATCGATTTCTGATAAAAGAAAGATTAAATAATTAATCTGGACCTTTTTAGGCCTTATGTGTGGGCTCATTGATTATAGGATATGGATTTCTCTATACGCGTTTATGTATCATATATGTGGTTTGAAGTTGTATGTTGATAATTATTATCCTGCATGATTTGATGTGTTTATGTGTCGACCTTAGTCCTCGGTTACCTTACTTAGTACGTAGTGTATTGATTACCCTTTTCATGGATGCTGCTCATTTCCATGAGTAGTATGTCCTTCTGACTTTGTGCAGGTGGGCAAGACATCAGTCGGGGCTATGTGTTGAGTTTGTTTTGGCTTAGGGTTCGAGAGTTGTGGCCATATTTATTCTTTATGCGATGTATTTCCTTTTGTTAGTTCTTTTGTATCGGATTTATCCATTTTGATTGATTACCTTGTATTGAGTATTTCAAATGAATATTTTATTGGTTGTAAGCTTATTTCTCTTTTGGAAATGAATTATAATTCTTTATGCATACTATGATATTATTTTACAATCGAGTTTAGTTTGTCTTGACTTATAATTGATCGTTAATCTTTTCTTTAGCCTTATCACTTGGTATTAAAACGGTCGGAGAGAACCGGTTTGATACTAAGTGTGGCAGTAACATCCCCAGAATTTATAGGTTTTAAATTAAGTATTTTAATTACTTACGCTTTAAAAAAATAGTGAATTTTGGGGTGTTACAGTACTAAGGTAGCTTGTGCTTCATGGATATTGTTACATGTCAGATCAAGTTGTTTGGTAATTTGGCTACCTCTAAATCATTCTGATTCCCCCTATGATTCTAGTAGATGGATTACGCCATAATCCAAGCATTAAAAAGTAAGTTAGGTTGATCTAATTGTGCATCATTTTGGAATACTTAGGTACACCATTGATCTTACTTGAACTCCCAGTTTCATCATTTGACATATCAACATGATGCCTCATCTCACTACCTTCTTTGGTATCATCCTTGGACCCACCTAGTAGTCTATCATGTACTCGTAGACAAAAGACTGAGTGATGCCCCATACATCAGGACATAAGTAGAGACAAATAATGAATTGATGGGTGGGTTCATTTACTAGTTCAAATAGGAAGGGAAGGGCATGATTAATAAGGATGATGATTTTTAAAGGCTTAATGAGGTACATCTCACCATGGTTGGGCTTAGACTATCCTCTAATGAGGAGGAGGAGGCTGCCCAACCCCCTATAGATGATGATTTTGATAATATTTAGTAGAATTTTTCCTTATATTTTGAATTTAAATTTATATAGACAGCTATAACTTTTTCAACCTCCTAATCTGTTTTCTACTAATTTTAAATTCTTATGGATATTCATCAACTAGTATATAAAGTTCTATAAAAAAATATTTAAGAGAATGTAATAAACTAAAGTACATAAAGTTTTACACTAAACTCGCAACTTTATGCATAGTTCATCAACCAAAGTGTCCCCTTGGTTGGCACCCATACCCATTGCATTATGATATAGTTTGAATATGATCAAGATATCGTTCATCCCATCTAGAAATGCTTAGATCAACATGTTTGTACCAATAATGAGATATAGGTGATAATATTGCATTTTCCATCAAGGTTAACTATGAGCATATAAAGTATCATAACATGAGTGTGATTGATATATTACATAATAAAAATTGTATACAAAATTAGTGTGAGTAAGATATATACTGATACATAGTGCAGCAAATTGTTGACAATTATGATGGTAGTGATCTAATATGGTTGACCACCGTTATATGGATCTTTGTGTAGTAAACATGTAATTAACCTATGATGGCTCAAGAAAACAAATTCCAAATTGTATGTTGTCGCAGAGAGAAATCCAAAGTCATTTTGATGCCACTATTTCTCCATCAGAGCTTATCCCCTTCAATGTATCATACATTATATGTTTTTAGTAATTGGATCTACAAAGGCATGCTCATATAACCCTTGACGATTCACCAATTTCTTATACATTATGCCTCTAACATTTGACTATTCTTTCTTAGTGCTTAGGAGTTGTAGTATAACTAATCTAAACCCAAAACTTCCATCCCCCATAACAACACACCATGATTCCACCCAAGGGAGTATAGCTGCCCTAATATCATAGAATTATGGGAAATCATAGATGAGTTAATGAGTCATCCTAATACTATACCTCTGAATGCTACTTCTTCTTCTATCCGATCAACTAAGGGAAGAATGACCTATTCTAGGACATGAACATCCATTCCCTAAACCCCATCAATATCACCCCATATGTGATTCTGAATAAATGTGTTCTGTGTGATCCCACTTTGATGATTCCTTCCCTGTGCTATTACTAGGGAACCCTTTGCTTTATTGAACATCTGTGTAATAGCCTATTTTTAGAAACCCTAATAATATAATTATGTGTAATTATTATGGTATTTATTATAGGGTTGAGTGTATTATTATCATTATTATTATGTGTATTACTAAAAAAAGTTGTATAAATTTAATTAGGTTAAAATTTGATAGAGTTTGGGGTATTAGTTTTCACCTCAATTAGATTCTAACTTGTATGCATTTTATCAAAAACCCTAATTCTACTAACCTAATATTTTCCCTTATTTTGGTTTCCATACCTAAAGCCCTTAATGTTTATGTGATTTTATTCTTCTACACACTCCACCCTCTACATGTTTTCTTTTGATGCCATCCTTTATACACGCCTCTATTGGTCATTTCTTGTTATATGTCTAATTAACCTTTGGTAACCCATCCCAACTTCAAACCTTCACACATTACCTTGCCTATATAAAGCTCCATTCCTCCCTAATTGTTGTGTTTCATCTACCAAAAACTAGAGTTTTGGTCTGTGGATTTCTCCCTGTCCTTCTGAGCTTCTTTCCGCAACAATCTCAACTTGCTCCTTTTGTTGCTTCAAAAGATTTGTGTAGAAGATCTAGAACCCATGATGCCCTCCTTTTCCCATGTGATTTTTCTACATTTCTCCCCCCTTAGCCCTTGAGATATCCATGTAACCTACTGTAACACCCCAAAATTCACTAATTTTTTTTAAAACGGAAGCAATTAAAATAGAAATACTTAAAACCTGTGAATTCTGGGAATGTTACCGCCACACTTAGTACCAGACCGGCTCTCTCCGACCGTTCCAGTACCAAGTGCTAAGGCTAAAGAAAAGATTTACGTTAAATTCAAATTAACAATTCATAAAAGAATTCAAAAGATCATACAACAAAATCAGAGTACGCATAAACGTTTATTAACACTTGTAACTTCCAAATAGAAATACATTTAAACAAGATAAAACCCGATGGGTCAAATTCCGGATTGCCTACTCACTCAAGTCAGGCCTGCCACCCCAAAACAGTCTCTGATCTTAAACCTGCACAAGAGGTCTGCTCCCCACCATCGGTGGATCATCACAGGACCCATCAACCAAGGTAGTATCAGTACGGGTCCAGTACTGAGTAAGGTGACTTGATCACTAAGGCCAACACATAAACACATAAGCCATGCAGGACGTAAAAGAGCATATTCATAAATGCATATGATCAACCAGGTAAAAGTACAAAGGCCCAATAATCCAGATTAATTACTTAATTAATCTTTTATCAGAAGTCGATACACACCATGTCTTTTATCAATCCATGTAAGTACAGGAACACCCCACTATTATAACCGGTGGGCCGGTCACAATAGAGCATCAAGCCCTAACCACTATTATTACCGGTGGATCGGTCACAATAGAGCATCATGCCCTAACCACTATTATTACCGGTGGATCGGTCACATATAGGGTAGAAACCCTAACCACTATTCCTAACCGGTGGATCGGTCTGGTTCCTGCTCACATGGTGTTCCACTTTAAGTAATTAGTATCTTTTAAACGTCTTAGCAAACTCTGGTTTGTATTTATTGAGCTCGAGTCACCCCACTATTATCGCCGGTGGGCCGGTCACTTGCGGGACAAAGTCCACACCACTATTATACGCCGGTGGATCGGTCACTTGCGGGACATAGTCCACACCACTATTCCTGACCGGTGGATCGGTCTGGTTCCTGCTCACATGGTGCTCCACTTTAAGTAATTAGTATCTTTTAAACGTCTTAGCAAACTCTGGTTTGTATTTATTGAGCTCGAGTCACCCCACTATTATCGTCGGTGGGCCGGTCACTTGCGGGACAAAGTCCTCACCACTATTATTACCGGTGGATCGGTTACACATAGGACATCATGTCCTAACCACTATTTCTGACCGGTGGATCGGTCTGGACTCGGCTCAACAATCTTCCACTTTAAATGATTAATGTCTTAAGTATTTTATTCAAAGGCTTTCACCAAACATGCATAAATCACCACACATCACAAATCATAAAATTCCATAATTACACTTTAATTACCAAATACACGTGATAACCCAAAACTCTAAGCAGCCTCAAAATCCATAATTAACCACTCCAAACCCTAATTCAGTGTCCTCCGTACCCTTAATTTGCTCCACGTGCTATTTTCCATCCCAAGTGCTCAAACACCCAAACAACATTTACATTACCTTCCTTAAATCCCAAATTAACTTTCCACACGTAAATTTCATACCCATGCAGACATTAATCTCCCCATGCAAACCTTTGTACCGTTTTCATGCAAACCCTAAAATTCCACGTGAAACCCTAAATTCAACCATGCAAACCCTAATACTACCATTCAATCATCAATTTCACCATGTAAATCCTAATACCACCATACAACTATAATTACCACCATACAAACCTTGATATCATCATACAAACCCTAATACCAACATACATCCATTAATACCACCAGGTAAACCCTAGATTCCGTCATACAAAACCATAAAAATAAATCCAACCAAAACCAAATATTCACCCATACCAAACCCTAAATTCAAACCATAAAGATTCTTCCATACCAAACCCTAAATTCAAGCCATAAAGATTCTTCCACATAAAATCATAAATTAGATTCCCCCATATAATATCATAAATTACATTTTCCCAAATAACGTCATGAATTAGATTCTCCCAAACAAATTATAAACTAACTCTCCCAATCAAATCATAACTTAAATTCTCCCATATAATATTATAAATTACATTCTCCCAAATAACATCATAAACTAAATTCTCCCAAACAAATTATAAATTAACTCTCCCAATCAAATCATAACTTAAATTCTCCCATATAACATTATAAATTACATTCTCCCAAATAACATCATAAACTAAATTCTCCCAATCAAATTATAAATTAAATTATTCCTTATAAAACCATAAAATTTAGGTCAACTCACTTCCCTTAGTCAACTTCTTTCTCCATCCTCCTTTTTCATCCTTCCTCTCACACAAACCACATCGACTTCCTCACATACACAACACATATCATCATACATAATTAATACGCATACCATGCACAACACACTTCAACTCCAAGTCATACCACTTATAAAATATTTAATTATGATAAACATTAGATACATAACGTGCGAAACACATAATACACATAAGCACATAAAAGGGCTTAACACTCCTTACCTAAAACGTCACCGGTCTTGATGCACGATCCTATTCCACTTGAGGGATTTGACTGGGCTCACCTATTATGGGGAAGAAATACTAGGATTAGCTTCCTTCCTATACTACTATTAGTTTCTAATTTATCTTAAGTCTTGATTCTTAATTAATTATGCCCAAAACCACTAAAACATTAATACATACTATTATAATTTAAAGTAAAAAGGTGATATAAGGGTTTCTACCCTTTACCGAAATAAAGTTAGTAAAGGTAATAATAATAATAATGATATTTATTATAATAATAATTTTAATAATGACAAATTATTACTAATAGTAGTAATATTAATAGAAAACTTAATAATAATAATAATCTAAGCCTTAAATTTACAAAGTGGATTTCGAAACCTCCCCATTTAATGATAATACTATTTGAAATGTAAAAAGATATTAATATTATACATATACTTATTATATAAAGTTAATATGGTTAATAATAATAATATAATTAGTAATAATGTTAAAAATGCTAAAAATAATAATAAAAGGCAAAGCTACGAGACTTAATTAAAATTTTAGGTTTCTACTTCTCCTGAAATAATTGCAGTATCAAATAAATGATTATACTAACAATAATAATATTAATTATATTAATAATAATAATATTAAACATGTAATAATTACATTAAATAGGCAAAATTTGAGAATAATAATTTATCTTACTCAATAATACTCCCAGACCTGTCAACCAAATTTAGAAATTAAAATACAGTTGATAACAACAATAATAATAATTATAATAATAATAATTAAACTCGAATTAGCATTAAAAATTAGAATAAAAGCATAATAATTATCAATAAATCGAAAGTAAGTATTTAAAAGGTCTAGGGTTTCACCTTGAGTTGGAGGGTATGGGTGGCACCGGCGGTGGTTCCCGGAGGTGGCCGGAAAATGGATCTAAGAGGGGTAAAAGAGAAGAAAAAGAGGTAAGGGGAAAAGTGAAAAATAAAATAAGCTTATAGTTCGGTGGAGGAGACTTATAAGGAGATATTGGGTGGTTTAAAGGGTGGTAGAAGTGGAGAATGTGGCGGCGGATGGTGGCTTAAGGTTTCGGGGTAAAAATTCTGGCTAAATGGATAGCAAACTTTGCATGGTTATGGAGGCCCGTGCAAGAAGAATCGAAGGTTGAGAATGGTATGGTTAGCTAGAGGGAATTGCAACGAAGAATTTGAAATGTGGTGGTGGCGTTGAGGTTGGCTATCGGCGTCAGAATATGCGTCTGAAGTCACGGTGGTGGGCGATTCTCACTTAGGGTTTCGGAAAGGAAGAAGTCTCGACCACACTCACAACCAGACTATATATAGATTTTAGATGGGTTATTAGGGTTTTGGGGGTCGCGTGGATGATATTTATTGCTAGGGTTTTGGTGGCCGGTGACAGAAATCGGGTGGCATAAGTTTGGGTCGGGGTCGAACTTTCGCGAAGCCAGAGAGAGAATGAGCGAGAGTTAGGGGTAATTGATTATTCCAAGCTAATGTGCGAGCCGGGAGGAATAAAAAGAGAGGTGACTCGGCCGGTCAGGGTTCTCGTAGCCGGCGCCGCCATTTTCGGCGGGGAGTTGCAGGCTGCGTCGACGGTATCGGGGCTGGGGTGCGAAGCTGGGGAAGAAGAAAAGGGATGGACCGGCGGTCCAGAAGAAAGAAGAGAAAAGAAAGGAAGACGGGCGAACCGGCGCGACGGGGAAATTTACTAAATGAGACGACGCGTTCTGAGTGAAGAAAAGAAGAAACGCGGCGCTTCGAAAGGGGCGACGGGTTCCTGGCGCGGCTGGGCCGAAGAAGGAAGAAGGAGAAGAAGACTGGGCCGCGAGTCGGCCCAGTTCGGGTGAAGAATGAAAAAGAAAAAGAAAGATGAAGAAAAAGAAAGAAAAAGGAAAGAAAAGGAAAAAGGAGAAGAAAGAAATAATTATGTTGGGTATTTAAATAAATTAGAATATTTGGGATATTTAAAAATAATAATATTTGAATAAAATAATATTTAAATCCCTTTTTAGGCTAAATTAGGATTTTTAAAAGATTTTCTATAAATTCCATTTTAATTTGCAAAACACCTTAAATTTCTCCAATTAATTTATTTATAATATCATTATTAATTTAAAACCATTTTCTCATTCTTATTTCAAATAAAATAATTTATTTAATTAATTTCTAAAATAAAATCCTTATCTAGTGAAAATACCAAAATTCCACCTAATTAAAACACTTATAAATTTATTCTAGATTTTTCCCTAATTAATTCTCTTTTAATAAAAATACTTATAAATTTCTTCTTGATTTTCCCTAATTAATTCAATTTAAAAATAATTTATTTAAATAATTCTTATAATAAATATCCTTTAAATGTAGTTTATAAAATTAGAAATTTTCGGGGCATTTCACCTACCCCTTTCCATGAACCAGCACCGTAGTTCTACCATTGACTACATGAACAAGTGTCATTGCCTCCCCTACTTGCATGAGAGTGTACCACAGCTCAACCTTAGCCTGCATGAGATTTCAAATAAGATCCCCCTTGCCCAACATTAGTGAGTGACACTGCACCACTCTTGTAGCATGGAGAGCTCATGTTGTTAAGTGATTGCAACAAGAGTTTCTCCCATTTTTGCACATTGCATCATTATTGCTCCACATACTCTTCCTTTACCTTGGGTTTTTCCTATTCCTTCTCCTAAGTTGGTTTTGGTTAATTTTTTTAATTTTTATGTTATTTTTGTTGCTAAAATAAGTGTTTTTGGGTATTGTTCACTTATGTATCACTTGAGGTGTCGTGAAGAAGACACATTTTGTGCTTTTGTGTAGCTTGAGTTTAAGTAAATCCAATCACTCATAAGATGGTATAGTTTGTATTTTATCATGATAAGATTTTTAGTACTAGAAGCATGCTAGGTTTTTACCTTATTCAAGTGTTATAAAAATGTGCTAAAAGATGATAACATGATCTTAAATGGTTAGCATGTAACTAATTGTTAAATATGAGATCTATACATGTGAAAAATGTAATATGGTTAACATATGCATGGCTAGGGTTTTTTTATGGTATACGGCCATGTCAATTTATTATTTTATTCTGAGCTAAGTGCTCCCTGGTTATCATTGCATGTTAGGGTTGATATATATACAACATGATTAGGGTTAAAATGCGATAATTGTTAAGTGCATGCTTTAGGTTTAGACATGTTTTCTCATATGTAACATGGTACTAATTGTTATCTTAAATGTTTAATCACTATTTAAATATGTATGCTCGTGTTTCATGGTATACATGATGCAATAGAAATACATGATTAGGGTTTTTACACGTAAGTCGTGAAGTTCATGCAAAGTGGAAATTAAAGTTAATTGCTAGACCCTAGAAAATTACCTATGTGTTAAAATGTTGTATATTATTATCTTTTAACCTTTTAATAAAAAAAAGTATCAATTTTTTTTATAAATGTTGGTATGAAATTGGATAAAAATGGTGGAATTAGATTTGTAAGGGCATTTAGGTCATTTTTAACCTAATGAGCCTAATGCAAATATATAGACATAGAATATGTTAACATATTGATAGATTGAACTTAGTGTTGAATATGTTTTTGGATTGGACCATTAACTTTAGGGTTGACTTGAATAATTGGAAATAAAGGAAAAAATGACTAACTATAGAAATGGTAATTGTTGTGCAATATGTGATAGTTGTGATCATCCCCATATAATACTAATATTTAAAATGGAAGACCTCAATATTTGAGAATGGTTTACTCTCTAGGGTTAGCTATCGTAGAGACAAGGTATGAGTCATCGTCTTGGATTTGGTTTCACTAGCGTGTCTTAGAGCCCAATAAGGCTCTAGTCTACTTTATATGTGACCTACATGACCTATAGGGGATATCAATACTTAAGGATTAGGTAACCGAGGTTGGACGATACTGTGCTACCATGAGTGTGCCAGTGGAACTGATGTACTTTATACATTTTTAGGTTATATGGTTGGGAGGTACTATGTTGCTTCATGCACTAGTATAACTGGTGTACTTTATACATATCCGGGTTTGCCATCTTGTATCCCCTCAGTGCTAAAACTAGAAATAATCAAGGCATATGATTATTAATAATTTGTTTGATTATTAGTTTGGTAGTTACCTTTGTGTCTACCTATGGTTGAAATGTATCAATTTGATGGATTAGATGGGAGGGTATTGTGTTGCCTTATGTGCTAGTACAACCAAAGTACTTTATAAGTCTCTGGGCTAGCAATTTTCTTTTGGCCTTATTTTGGAATTCATCTAGTTGTTTGGTAAAGCCTTAGGGTGCTACATTACTTGATCATGAATTATAATATGGTTATGTGTGTATTTAAGATAGATAAGTACATTGGTTGTGGAACATAAGATTATGAGATTATACATGTATCTTGTGTAGATCGTATTCCTATTATCACATGAGTGTCTTATATTATTATTGCATGTGGTTTGTGCTCTGAGTATGTGTTTTTAAAATTATTGTGTGATAATGTGTAATATAAGCATGCTACCTCTTGAAAGTTATTGTGATTTACTTAGTATAAGAAAGTCTTACTAATACTACATTTGCAAATAATTGTGCTGACCTTGGAGTAGTATGAGTCACCTTAGCGTACGAATGACCCGGGGATCCTTGGGAGGAGTTTTTGTTCCTATTAGGGGATTTTGGGTCTAAGAATTAATGAAAACTAGTGTTTTACCTTTGGATGCTATCTTTTGTTGTATTCATGTTTTTCCCTTAGACTCCTATGTCCTTTATTATGCCTTGATTACCCTTGTTATTTGAATGTTGTTTATTCATAACTTTTACCTATATTATTGTCCCTTTCTTTCTGATGTTTTGGTTTGGATATAATTTGTTTTAGCTCTAGCACATGGCATAATGAAGGTGAGGTAATTTAATTTATGCTAAGTGTAGCGGTAGTACCGCTATTTTACAATTAATGCTTCAAAAAAAAAATTTTATGTAGTAAATTTGGGGGTATTACAATCCAGTTCTACCAAACTTGTTTGTGCGGGTTTAAAATCTCATCGATAATATTAGAATAGTATTGTAGACATGATAGCGAATGATCAAGCATTATTTTCACACAATACATAATGTTAGAAGCGAATGGATGTATGGAAGGATAAATAGTTGAATAATCAAAAGTAAACTTTTCTTATTGTGGTTTGACAAAAGTGTAAGTTTTTTAGAATTAATGCACTATTGATATTGGAATAGGTTGATGATCTTGTTTGTAAGGAAATATCTCGTACGCACATGGTAGATTGTATGTTATATTGAAGTAACATCCACATCCCAATGATTCAGGACCAAATATATTGGACCTCTTACTTTCATCTTCAATCAAGTCCGATACTCTACGGCATACAAAAAATGTGAGCTCCTTTATCAATATGCCATATGGGGTAATGTGGAATAATACCTTATGATTGTTCTAGATATTTTTTTAACCTCATTAATTTGGAATCTTATCATTGTGTTGATCTTTGGACATAATATGTCAAAACTCATCAGTGATGTTGATAAATAATTCTTTTGCTTTCCATGTTCACTTTGCACCTTACAATTGGAATTTCAAAATATAGTTAATGGTTATTTAGTAATAAGTTATATGACATTAAATATTTACAAATACACACTCACACACACATGTTGGTCATATAAGTGCCAAAGTGAAGAGTTTTGTCAACCCACATATAAACAAACCTCTCCTTATATAGGTCCAACCAAGTCTTGTACACATGTTGTAATAGATAGGGAAACCTACACCATTTGTCATGCATAAGTAAAAGCTCATTCTCATATGTTTCAATTATAGTGACTTGTATAATCTTCTTCCATCTACCTAAGAAATTTTCTCTTACTATTATACTTTCTAGCTTTTTTATGATATGAGATTGAACATTTGTACTAATGTGCCATCTACATAAGAAGATTGCTTCATTAGGAAAAACTTTGGGCACTATTTATGTTAGTCTCAGTTTCCTATCAGTAATCACCACATTTAGTTCATGAGACTCCATCAATCTCTTTACCTTATGAAACACCCACTTGTAGTTATCTTCCTTTTCATTCATCATAAATGGTAAGACGATGGTAAAATTCTTACCACTAAACACACAACCAACAACTTTAAAGAAAGGAATGTTGTACTTATTGGTTTTGTATGTGTAATCCAATTAAAGAACATATAGAAATGTATGTAACAAAGCAATAGAATTCGGATGTGCAAATACAATATCGCTAACCACATCAAAGTTGAGCAATCGACGATGCCATGAACGATATTCGTTGGTTTCTATGAAATATAATAACTATTGCATGATTGTATGTCCCATCAAGCTTTTTACCTTGAACTTATGGCTAGTACAGATTGTTCTAAGCATTGCAACATTATCCCCATCACCTCATTTCAACTTGTTGATAATCTCCATCAGTTTAACATTTATTTGGATTAGTTCACGTACCAACCTGTGTTCTTTAGGAGACACTCAACAAACAAACTAATCCCTTTGCAAAATTCTTACCTAATTTATGATTATGCATTCCACATTCTTCCACTAGTATCCAACCAGCGCATACATCTCTCCTTCTATATATCCTGCATTCACAACCACATTTTTTGTCGTGATAGATTGAGTACTTTTTCGATTCACTGAAGGTTGTCTTCTATATGCATCACTTCTCTCACAACGTATCTAAACCATATTTTTATTTGATCTCTTGATACTTTAAACCATATTATGTACATTAAAAATCTCATTTGTAGCAAATAAGTCACTCCACTCAGTATTACCTAGGTCTTGCTTCTTTAATTAAAAAAAATAAAATATGAAATTATAAGTAATATATAAATATACAAATGAAACAAATTATAGAATTAGGGTTTTAGGGTAATTCATCTACTAGAGTTTAATATCAACGAGTGAATGGCTTGTTAGATCATACCCTTTGACAGATGAATGTTCCATCAAGGCTATCATTTTATTAGTGAATGACCTGCTAATACTACCATTTGACAGGTGAATTGCTTGTCAGGATTACGCTTTGATGGGTGAGATATCCGTTAGGGTCATTTGCTGACCGATGAGTTATCTATTAGGTTGACTTCCTAATGGGTTAGTCGTCCGTTTGCCATCCCTTAAAACGAGTCACTTGTTAGATCTAATATTTTTGAAAAAATAGACTTATTATTATTTTCTGAGTTCTTTTTGACTAAAATAATTATTATAATCATTCTCTTATTCTATTATTATTGTATTGAAGATTTAATAAATTAAATATTGAATGTTAGTTGAGTAGAAGGGAAAAAAAAAGAGAGAAAAGGAAAGTGAGGAGCAAAAGAGTATGGATAAATGAAAGTGTCGCTACAACAAATAAATAAATCTTACTATATATAAAAGTATAATACACTACATCATGTTTTTCCGCCTAATTATGTCAACATCATGCAATTATTTTTTCTTTTTTTCCTCGGTAAAAGTCTTACATTGGTGATGAAGTATTTGCAGGCTACAACCTTAAAGCTTGGATTGAATTTCTCAACCATTTAATAAAAAATTTACTGTGAAATATACATAAAAAATTAACTTTTAATATTAATTTATTTTTTAATCTGACAAGATTAAAAAAATGGAGCTGTCAATCACTTTTAATCAATTTTGTTTAACATAGGCGTTGAACCTCTTTACAAAAAAGCTTTTGTACTACACCACTCATTTTTCTCACACATATCTTACCCCCTTTCATTATTAAAATTTATTTTATTATTCTCTTGATTACATAATTGCTGCATATAAGAGAAATTATTTTTAACAGAATAACAACAAAGTAGTTCGCAAGATCAATTAATTACTTTTAGTATTATTATCATTTTGTTTGCGATTATTTTGAATAACACACTTTTTTGGAATTAATTCATTGCCTACAACAAGAAACAAAGAAATGCCTCAAATATAAAAAAGATGAACTTAATAAAAGTAAAAATTGATAAATAGTAGGCAGATCCAATTAAAAAAAAGATTATAACTAATGACCCAAAAATAGAACAAAAAAAAATTAAAAATACACTAAATTAGAAAATTGTGCCAATAATATATATTTTGTATAGAACATGGTATTTGAATATATATGCAATGTAATCTAATGTAAGATATATATAGGACTTGATAGAGATATTCAACAAGTAATGACTATAGTACATTATTAACAAACTACCAATAAATTAGATGATTGTAAATCTCTATAACTAATATTTTGGCAGAAATGTGAACTAGACAGAAATAATAGAAGCAATAAATATTTTGATAATAATGTACAAGAGAGAAAAGAAAGACAATGGATTGAATTTGTAATCGGCAGAAGTTATGAGATTGAAATTTATTAGTTATTTACGAATAAAGAACTTGACTCTAGCATGTCGACTATATTGTACCGAAATGATTGAACTGAGTCGTTAACGATAAAGAGAAACTAAAAGACGTCTATTCTATTCGTGCGCCATATCCCTAAAGCCTGCAATCACCAACATCCTCCACGTTTTCGGATGCTGCTCACTTCTTCGGTGTCATCCCTAATTCGTTGTCATCTTTCAGCTACTTCAACTAACAAGTGCAGCAGCTCTCCCTTATAATCAATTATATACTTCCATAACCAGGTCACGAAAATGCAGTAGTCTCTCTGACAGATTACCTGTTCAGCAAAATTCCCCCGTACTTATTAGTGTTCCCTCTAAAATGAAATTGGGGCTCTATAATTTAAAATCATTCAGCCATAATATCTCTCCGCAAATCTGTACCGGGCCACCTGGAAACCGTAATTATAAGTTTTCCTATGTTGATCATGTAGAAACCTCAAAATTTGTTTGTTACAGGAGGCAGCAGTTGAGACTTGGGTCTCGTAAGGTGGGTAGGAGAAAAGAGGATCATAGTGTGAGGTGTGAAGCAGTGTCGAGCCAGGAGGCAGTGAAGAGAAAAGAAAGCGGAGGTGTGGGCAGAGGAAAATATGATGCAATTGTGATTGGTTCGGGAATTGGTGGGTTGGTTGCTGCCACCCAGCTTGCTGTGAGGGGTGCCAAGGTTTTAGTCTTGGAAAAGTATGTGATTCCTGGTGGGAGCTCTGCGTATTACGAGAGAGATGGGTATACATTTGATGTTGGATCTTCGGTGATGTTTGGTTTCAGTGACAAGGTAATCCGTGCGTTTGCGCTTTTGATATTATGAATTAATATATGTTTATGGACTGAGATTGTCATACTCCATTGCGTAAGCATTGGCTCTGAAAATTCTGTCGTAATAGTTCTGATGTGCAAGGCGGCTCATTTCCTGTTTAGCTTTCTTCTTGCTGTGATTTTTTTCCCTGTACATCCTTGGAGCCTTCAATAAATTGAATAATGGACGTGCAAATACGAACCTAAGTTAGATAGATACTATGTGCTTTCCTAGTAGTTGTAATTAGACTTTGTTGTTGATCTATATGAACTCAAGTCATATTCTCCAGTGGACAATTAAGCTAGGTCTAACGTGCAAGGCTCCCACGATCTCATCTTGGGGCCTGAGGAGGGTTACAACTTACATGTTTGTAGTTGGTACCTCCTTTCACACCGATAACTCTCTCAGCTGCCGTGGAATGTGCAAATTTTTATTGGAAAAGTGGTGGACTTGGGCCTTGCGATAGTTCATCTATAGGTAAACAAAAATCACTATTATAATCCTGTCCTTTCATTTTGAGACTTACCTTTCTTTTTCCTCTTGATCTAATGGTGCTACTTATGTGTTGCTATCGCAGATTGCTATGTAAAGGAAAAGAAAAAGGATAACAGAAAATGGATGAAGAAGGATTTATAAAAATATTTTACTGTATTTGCAGTAGCCGTAAATGCATAACAAATATTTTGTATTGGGATATCAATTTGGGTTTGGATAGTTTGAATTTTGGAAGTATCACTTATCACATGGGCAACTTATAGTTGTAAGTAGCAATGTACTACTAGCTGACTTCGTATCTCTTCCTTTTTCAAATCAAAAGGTCATCGAGTTTGATTCCCACAATCTTGGTATTCCATCACAATGGTCACTGTACAGGATTCAATGTCTCTGTGCTACTGATTTTTTGATTTTCTTTGATTTACAGTTACCTCCTTTGATCCATGCAGGGTAATTTAAATTTGATAACTCAAGCACTTGCAGCAGTGGGGTGCAAGTTGCAGGTGATACCAGACCCGTCCACTGTTCATTTTCATCTACCTGACAACCTTTCTGTCCGAGTACATAGAGAATATCTTGATTTCATCACAGAAATTACTAATAAGTTTCCACATGAGAAGGATGGGATTCTCAAGTTTTATGGTGAATGCTGGAAGGTCTGTTTTCATAAAGGGTTTATTACTTCCATTTTTATTTTTTCTTTTATTTGTGAATATTACTGTACATACTATTGTTGACATAACTTTTGCATGTCACAGATATTCAATGCTTTGAACTCGTTGGAGCTTAAATCACTTGAAGAACCACTCTACCTGTTTGGACAGTTCTTTCAAAAGCCTCTTGAGTGCTTGACACTTGGTAAATACTTTTTTGCTGTTTGCCAATTACTTGACACTGTGTTTATGTCATGGGTAGAATTCTTGTTTGTATCATGCTGATTGCCGATGGAATTTATGCGACTTGATAGGATCAACATGTTGATTAATCAAGAACAATTAATATAATAGATAACCAACAACATACCTAAATCCATGGGGACCGTAATAATCGAATATCGTCAAATATCGTTGGATTTGACAGAGAGTCCAAACAATTGGTATCATGGTTTTCTAAATCAAGCACACTTTCACTTGTCTCTAAAGACCGATTGGAATTGATTAAAACAAAACATGGGTGACCATATATATATATATATATATATATTGATATGGATATAGATAACTGACCTATGATGATTTTAGTTCGATTCATCAACAATCTAAAACTCCTAAAGTTTTTACACATAGAGGTCCACATCCAATTATACATAGTAAACCCAAATACTTTAGACTTACGTCAATTACTTTTATATAGGCTTAACTTATACGACAATTTATTATTCTTCTAGTTCACGTATGAGCCCAACGTTGGATAACAATTCAATAATCTCTCACTTGGGCTATATGTGTAATCTTATAACTACGAAGTACATAATAACCGAATGAGCCCAATATTGTCGTCGTTATGAAAATATGCCTATAATCAATCTTGTCCATTAATCACACCAACATAGGATCAAAATGAATTTCGTTATCTTTGTAACTAAACCTTCAATGGTCATGCTTGCTGGTACAATTGAATGATATGGATCAAAATGTGAATGTATAGCATAGAAATGTCATGTAATGTGATCCCAACATACCTATTTCTAAATGGTTCACCTTATTTTGTAGTGAGATAAAATATTACTGTGATTAGAGCGATTAACTTAAAAACCTTATTGTGCACAACGAATAACTAAAAATAATCTCAACTAAAATAACCGAATTGTGTCTATATGAAAAAAACACCAAAATTAAAAATTTCGACTAAATCTGAACATTAATAGTTTAAGCACCCGTAAGAACAATATGCTTGTACCAATGCATTTACTTAACACCTGTATACTTTGAGATTTTTATTTAAAAACTAGGAACCTTTTGTTATTGAAATATTGCATAACCAATTAATTGTCATATGATAAACCAAGTGGTATTTCAATACCATACGCTATTTGCAACCTTGTGACAAAATTTTGCGATTGTATACCATGACTAGATGCCAATATGGCACAAATTTTGCTACTATAACACTAACAGGTAAATCTAGGCTAGAGTGGATCTACTACCATAATGACATCCAATATTGTATGATCTTTAACTTATCTATATGCTATATGTAAGCATGCAACCTTATGTTTTATGTTTTTTGTGAATATTTGATAATCCATTTGGCTGCACCTTGATGATCCATACAAAGTTGCTTAAATATCAACCTAACTTTCCAATAATGAATGTTGTATTAGAATGTGTACAATCTTTGAGACATATAAGGCTTCCTATAGCTAATGGGTAGGGAGTCTTTTACATTGCTTTAACTTCAAAGTTATACTTTTAATGCATTTATTGTGACTAAATTTATTTCCCTTAGCGATAGGGCACTCACTTGATTTGCAATCCTATATGCCAAACCTTTTATGACTTTATAGATATAGCTTTTTATGATAATTTAAGAATATCTTGAGAATGGTCTCACAACATCTTAATTCCTAATATAAAAGTGTTGTTGCCAAAATCTTTCATTTTAAACTCCTTAGTTAGAAATCTCTTGATTTCATGCAACATGACTATATCATTAGTGACAAGCCGTACATAAACTTAAGTCCATAGATGGATTCCTTTAGTTTGCAAACTATATCCTTTATGTTTTCTAACAAAAAGTTGTGGTCGAACCATATAAATAGTTTTATCAATATCACCATTGAGAGCCATTGTCTATACATCCATCTTAGGTAACTCAAGGTCAAAATGTGCAACAAGAATCATAATTATCCTGAAAGAGTCTTTCAAAGAAACCGAAGAAAAAGTCTCTTGAAAACATGTCATCCTTTTGAGTAAAGTATTTTGCTGTCAGATGATCCTTATTTCTTTTCACATTACCCTTTGAATCCCGTATGCTATTCACCAGTGGATCTTTTATTTTAGTGTCTTGGATTGACTTATACCCCTTATTCATGGCATCAATCCGCTTTTGAGAATTAAAACATTATATGGTTTGATGGAAGGCGATTGGATCATGTTCTCAGTATCCATTAATTCCTCAAGTTCTTAGAGAAACACTATAATAACCCAAAGTAATACTTCTCATTCTTCTAGTTTATCTCCTTAATTCTTGAAGTTGTTGAGTTTGTTATTGTGAACGAGGGATTATTCAATATTGTCATGTTAAAGTTTCTTATTTGCTTCTTGATTGGTGACATGTGTAAAGACATGTATATCATCATAGGTTATAGTGAAAATCAAAACCTCCTTAAAGGTAATGTATCTAACCCTGTCTTTCCCTCTAAGCTCAACATCCTCAACATATGCTGCATTTTCCGTCACAAATTTGACCAAGTATGGTATTATAAAACTATATAGCCCTTGAATGCTCTGAATAACCAATGAAGTAGTTACTCACACCTTTAATATCCTTTCATGTAGCTTGTAAGGCCTTGCCTAATTAGGATATCCCCAAATCTAAAAGCCTATTTGAAGCTCATAAGGTATTTTTGTGGTTGCTTTAGTCGGTACTTTATTAAGATTATAAGTTACTAGCTTTCCGATTATGTATAATGATTAAGCATACTTTTTTACTGTATCCTTATAGGTTACATTTCGTTTCATAGCTACACCATCCATGTTAGGATTCCGACATGGTGTATTGTGGGACAATTCTAATTCCACATGGTTTTCATTATATGAAGTAACAACATCAAGCATGTATAGGTTATTAAACAAACATTATGAACCATCGAAAATATATGAATTCAGTGACTGACAATACTAATTATTTTCATATGAACAATGATCCAAATATGTCCAGTGTGATAACAGAAATCAAATTCCATCTAAAGATGGTATAATCAAAGTGCCTTTCAAATCTAAATAATATCTAATTCCTAACAATAATAAAAAAATGTTTATTACTCCAACTTCTACCATATTATCAGTGGCCATATTGATTTATTTTTCACCATCATTTGGTTATTACTAGCTCAAATAACCTTGCAAAGATAGAGGCACCATTGTCTAAACACCAAGTGTTTCTAAATAGTGAAGTAGAATTGATGTTCTTTTGCATACCAAGCATATTATTTTGTACAATTCATCTTTATATGTTTGGGTTATATGCAAAAGAAACAATTATCCTTTCCTTATGATGTTTCATTTGCCTCGGACCCATAGGAACAACTTTATATTCTTACCCTTAACCTTAGGAGGGATTGTCAAATGGACACATTATGCCTTATATTGCTTCAACTTTTCTTCCTCTTACACAAAACATGAAACAAACGGATTAAGAGTTTATTTCCCTTATAAATGACTTTAAACTAACAAAATTATGCAGGAAGCCAAATTAATACCAAATGTATGAGCAAGTCATGATACGGCTCAATCTTTAATGCTTTAATTTTTCAAGCAATGTGAGACATCTCATTGATGTACTTTGCTATGTTCCATTGCCTTTAGGCCTCATTTAAATCAAGCTTTGTAAAAACTTGCATGTTTCATCTTTATTGTTTTTTGCAAATATTGTTCATTTTCAGCAAGAAACTCCTATCCTGTGGATACTTCACCCAAAATTTTTGTAAAATGTTGCGCTTGGTAATCATAAAACACATGCAGTATCGACAACCTTACTTCTCAAAGTTCGTTTTACCATTTGTTGAACTTTTGACTGCAGGAGTAGCATATTCTCTAATCTTGATCATAAAACTAGATCTATTCTGCATGACAATTGAAATGTTCACTTTTTAATCCTTTAAGTTAATCCCCTTTTGTATGGAAATATAACTTAAGTTGGTAGAAATTGTAATAATAGAGATGTTAATAATAATACAAAAATCAAAATAAGCAAATCAACTAGTATGCTCACGTAAATATACATAAATTTGAATTAATCAATTCAAATAATGACTATCCCATCACAAGATATCAACACAACATTAATATCAAGTCTTTGGATATTAATATTAATTTTGAGTAGTAATCTGATCAATCACTGACAATAAGGCATGTTAGATAGTAAGTCCATCTTTGGATTAACTTATTATGCACATCGTAACCTATTAATCATTACATATTTACCACCGCATATGCATATGAAGTTTTGTTAGATATTTGTCCTTTTTTAAGTCAACTAAATTACATGCATGAATAGACATACATATAGACATCTAATGTCTTTAATAAACTAGTCTTTACAAAAGATGTTACTTTGGCAACATATTGTGCCAACTAATTTATCTACAAATATTTGGCAACCATTTATTCAAATTAATTTATTCCTTAACATGGTAAAAAAAATTTAAACTTTAAGACCCACCTCATTTAGATTTAATATTCATAATAATAATTAGACATTAAATATTATATAATATGCTAATAAATAACTGACACCTCTATTATAATTATTCTAAAATACAGCCATCAATTAATCTATGTAACAATCACCACCATAATCACAAATCTTAAACACCATGAGGTACATTATAATATTTAATGGTACCCATTGTTAAAATGTTCTTATACCAACCGTTACATTTTAATAGTTGAATGTCCAAGTTTAGTTTGCAATTTATTCTCCAATCCACTCTTTTTTCCCTATTTTTTTAAAAAAAATAAAGTAAAAGAAAATATGTAGCTCCATTCGTTATACAAAGTAAAAAAAGAGACATAATTGCTGGCTGTTAGTTACACCTTTTATTTGATTTTCCAATTTTTTTTTACTGATTAGTTAATTGACCATTATTTAACAAAAAATAACCCTAAGAACCTTCTCTTCAATCTCAGCTACTACAAGCCTCCGACTATGACCACCAACAACCTACCTTATTGCTAACAACAACTTGTTAAAGTAACTAACACCATATTCTCCATATTATGGCCAATACTTAAGTACCGCACAAAGCGAAACACCCAATGTGCTGCTATTGTTGCCGATGATGGTGGTTTTATTCAATCACGACCAACCCTCTATACCACTGATGATGGAGACCATAGGCAACAAATGGTGGTTGAAAGAGAAATTAACTAGCTGAAACCAAAAAATAAGAAGATGATCAAACCCGAACCATAAAATAGGCAACCAACGTTTAATAAGGAAAAGGAAGACAAACAAGGGTCAAGATTGAATCAAACTGGAATATTAATTTCTATGATGCAAACAAATTCATTATAGGATAAGATTAAACTATCAATTAAAATAAAGAAAAATGCATTGCCTCCCTGATGATTTAAGCACGTTGGACTCTGATATCACTTAATGGAATTTAAATGTCCCAATAGAATCAACATGCTAATTCTTCAAGAACAATTGATAGAATAAAAAAGAAGCACATCTAAATCCATTGGCCCAGAGTAATTGAATACCATCAAATATCATTAGATCTAATAGAGTCCAAATGTATAGTATTGTGGTCTTCTATATTAAACACGCTTTCTCTTGTCTCTAATAACCGATGGGAATCGATTGGTACGAAACACGTGTGACCAAGTTACCACGATCATATATATATATATAACCAAATACTTTAGAACTCCCAAAGTCTCTGAACATATGGATCTACATCAAATTAGACATATTAAACCTAAATACTTTAGACTTAAGTTGATCACTTTTACACAGACTTAACTTATATGACAATCTACAATTCATATAGTTCACATTTTAGCCCAAAGTTAGATAACAATCCAACAATTGTCTGCTAGCCTAGATCTCTCTTTACTCTTATACGTGTGGACTATTTTGTGGGCCATTTACTTCTTGCATGACCTATTGGAGAACTACTAACAGAATTTGCATGGTATGGTTTCAATTATTTTCTTCGGTAATTCCTAATCTCTATTTCGTGGCTGCCTCTTGAGTTCGGGGTTGCATTGTAGTTTGTTAATATAGAGGGGGATTGATGGGGAGATTGATTGAGTGAATTAGGGAGGAATTGATGGTAGGCGAGAGGGAGAGGGGGAAGGAGATAGTTAGCGGTTAGGGGAGGACGAAGGAGAATAAGACTAGAGAGGTTAGGAGGGATCAAAGAACCAACTTAATTTTTCAATTCCTCAATGCTGAAAATTGCATTAATGTATATGCCTATTTATACTATTACATCATATGAGTTAGATCCTTTCAAAAGAGAGAAACTCATTCTCTTTCCTAATATTTTAGAGTAAGATCTAACAAAATCTCCTAGTATCCATAATTATAACTATCTTTTAATGTTTAGCTGGTAAACATACTACTAAAGATATTAGCTAATATACTAATAATTTTGTGCTAAAATCTAAAGATAAGATACTAATAATTTCTAAATCTAATGTAATAGCCTTCCTTCCTTGCCCTCTTTTTAGGATGGTCTATGCCAATACTCCCTCCAAATCAAGTTTACCTTCTAGCTTGAAGTGGGGGTATTGCTCTTGGAACTCGTCTTGTGTGACCCATTTGGTAAAGTTGCAGATGTTTCAAGAGCGGATGTAAGCTATCATAGAGGTCTATTGACATGATTGTAGCACGAGATTCTATAAGAGTGGGCTAAGAAGTGTCAAGTTGTGACCAGAAAGTAGGCAATCTAGTAGGTATAGTTGCTAAGGGCTAAGGAGGTTCATTAGGAGGGTCAATTTGTGGTGGAGAGATTTTTGGGGCATATCAACCATGCTAGAACTTTGGAACACTTCTGAAGCGCTTCCAAGGTTAGTGACTTTTTGTTGAATAATTTGAACTAATAACAACATAGGCTTGGCCTTCTAGAGGACCCATAGCTTCTTTCCAAACACGAAACAAATGCTCACTAGATGAACAGAGTGATACTTGCTCATAATCAATGGCCTCAAGGTTCTGCAGTAGATGACAATAGGTATTTGGGTGGCTAGGGAGGCTTCCCTTTGGTCGATGAGGGTGATTAGGAAGCGGTAGAGGGCTGCTATGGTGTCTTTGTTTGTGCATGGGATTGAACCAGTGATTTAGGGTGCATGAGGGATAGGCAAGGGTTTTGGGGTGGCATTAGGGATTTTAGGTGTTGAAGAGGGTGCTATTGAGGTTGTTGATGTTAAGGTGGTCAATAGGTGGTGTTGTATGTGTGACATTAGTGATGAGTGGTGCAGATGATTTGATCGAAGCAAACAAATCTGATTGGTGGCAGAATAATATCGAGGGTTGTCATAAGAGGCAAGGAAGGGGTAGGGTGGATGGTGTGGGGTGTGGTTAGAGCTATAGGTGGCCAAAGGCTTTGACGGCCTTAGGGGTGGCTTGCTAGGGGTCGGAAAAGATGGTTGGGAGCTCAGCGAGTACATGCAAGGGGTTAGGGGGCGGTTTTGTAGTGGTTGGGCTTGTGGTGGGTAGATTGGGGCTAAGTTTTAATGAATTTGGGGGTTTAGGGTTATGATTTTGCAAAATTACGGTTGCAAGAGGTGGTGTGGGTGACGGTGGGTGGTGGTTGTTTGAGGGTGCCGAGGGACTAGAGGGGGTGGGGACAATCCATAAGGGGGTTGTGGAGAGAGAGGAGGTAGAGATGGTGAGACCTAAGCAGAGGCAAAAATGAATGGGTAAAGGCTAGCAATGTTGTGAATTTGCTAGTCACCTACAGTGGCTCGATAGACTGGGTAAGGGTGGCATGGGTGCTGGTAGTGTTGTGTGCTCTGTCTTCATCTCCGGTGGTCGGGGGTTCTTCATTAGATTGTAATAGCCTTTTTCATTCATCTCAATATTTTGGGAATACTTTGATTAATTCACGCCAAATTTATTAGGATTGGGGTTTTATCTAGAAACGACAGGTTTATTATAGTTGAATTGTGGAACTGAATCATAAGATCTTACAAATAACTCAAAAATATAAACCCGATATACTTGGATGCTACAAAATTTCATAAATTAAGCTAAAAAAATAACAATTTTTTATTTATTTTTGAACTCTTATTTGATCACTAATTATGTTGCAACAAGTAACAAGCAACACAAATTTTTGATTATATGTATATAAAAAATGTTGTAACAGCACCGCAAAAGAAAATAAAAAATAATTATAAAGTAAATAGACATTAGTAAATAAATAAGGTCACAAATTTAATAGATTTGTTTTATTCTATATATAGAGTTTGGACTTTTTGTAAGTGTATTTCTTTCCAACAATCGACTTTGTTAATATTTCGTTGTGCTTCCTTCGCATTTGTTATGTACAAAATAATAAGGTTAAGGTTTAGAGTTAGAGAAGAACTACAGTGAGAATAAGAGGAAAATTAGATTTTAAGGTAAATAGATAAAAAAATTATAGTGCAGGATTATAAGATGCTATTGATCCTACATAGGATTATAAGATGTTGCCACAATTCTATTACTTTAAATTCTACCTAGGATTATAGATCGTTTAATTACTTTGAGATTGTAAAATGAATCCAAATTGGGAGTTTAACAACTATTATTCACCCAAAGCTTGATTGATTTCTTGTTGATCAATGACCAAGCAACCATAGAAGAGGCTCTAATACCAATTTGGTATGGTGCCAGTTATTTTCTTCTTTAATTGCTAATCTTCATTCCGTGGCTTCCACTTGTTCTTGAGCTTGGGATTGCATTTTAGTTTGTTATTAGAGAAGAGGATTGATAGAGTGAATTTGGGAGGAATTGAGGGTAGAAGAGAGGGAGAGGGGGAGGGAGATGGCCGGTGGCCAGGGATGATGTGAGAGAGAGAGAGAGAGAGAGAGAATATAGGTTATGAAGGATTGGAGAATCAACTTAATTTGTTAATTTCCCAATGCTGAAAATTGCATTAATACTTACACCTATATATACTATTACATCTTATGAGCTAGACCCTTTCACTGTTCTTAGGGGCCTCAGGCCTTCAGGTGCCGACAAGGAAAAATTGCGTTATGCATATTTCTGAGGAGATGAAATTGTGCGGATGCATTTTAACATGTTGCTACGTTCTGCAGCCTACTATTTACCTCAAAATGCTGGAGACATAGCTCGAAAATACATAAATGATCCTCAATTATTGGCTTTTATAGATGCAGAGGTGCGTTATTATCTTATTTTCAGTGGAAGCTCATTAGAGTATTATGTAATGTCTTTATCTCATATGAACTTCTCCATATTTTTTGCAGTGTTTCATAGTGAGCACTGTGAATGCTCTACGAACTCCTATGATCAATGCAAGCATGGTAAGCTGTTTATTTTCTACTCACCTTGCTACCATATTCCTGTAACTAGGCTTATTTGGATACTGTATATTTTAGGTTCTATGTGATAGGCATTTTGGAGGAATTAATTATCCGGTTGGTGGTGTTGGTGGTATTGCCAAATCTCTGGCACGAGGGCTGGTTGATCAAGGAAGTGAGATACTGTACAAAGCAAATGTGACAAATATCATGCTAGAGGATGGAAAGGCTGTGAGTATAATATATGGATGACAAAGGCGTAAAGCTGATATTGAGATTGAGATACATGCTTAAGAATATCATCATACATCTGTTTTGTGTAGGCAGGAGTGAGGTTGTCTGATGGAAGAGAGTTTTATGCCAGAACCATAATCTCAAATGCTACTAGATGGGATACGTTTGGTTAGTTGTGAAAAGATTCATCAGTTTCAATTTTGATTTCAACTGAGCTACCCACCTTTTCCAGGATACTTGTTAGTACAATCTTGTCATTGTGACATTGTGGATGTGCTGCTTTTTAGGAAAGCTTTTGAAAACAGATGAGATTCCAAAAGAAGAACAAAATTTTCAAAAGCTATATGCTAAGGCTCCATCCTTTTTTTCTATTCACATGGGGGTCAGGGCAGAAGTTCTGCCTCCGGACACAGACTGCCACCATTTTGTTCTTGAGGTGTTTTACATGTTTGATAATTTTTGTTTACTGCCCATTTCTAATCAAGAATCAGTTAAATCGTGTAGATATGCAATGACTGTTTTGTAGACTGAATGGGAAAATCTGGAAGAGCCATATGGCAGCATATTTTTGAGCATCCCAACTGTTCTTGATGAATCATTGGCTCCAGAAGGACGCGATATTCTTCACGTTTTCACAACTTGTTCTATAGATGATTGGCAGGTGAATCTCTTTCTTAATGAGTTTCCGTGTTTTTTCTCCATCACAGACAGCTTGGATTTGAAATGAAGAATTATGGACTAGCCTATGCTGTTGTAGGGACTACCCAGAAATGACTATGAGAGGAAGAAGGAGTTTATGTCTGATCAAATTATAGGCAGATTGGAAAGGACATTATTTCCTGGACTCAAAGCTGCTACTGTTTTCAAAGAGGTATCTATTAATTATCAAATATGAGATTTCATTGCGTTGGTCTTTCTAATGTGTTGTTCAAATTTTATGGCTAACTCTGAAAGAAATTATGTTTCGAATATTGTTCTAGTTTTTATGGGAATTTCTAGCCTTACTATTGATGTGAATTAGTCTAACCTTAGTTGTTTTGGGAATGGTGAGATATCCTTTCTCCTGTCAGTTCTTCAGCATTCATCTGTGGTGTTCCTTTGCTTTATTTGATTATGATATAGGGCTATACATACCCTCTGCCTGACTGATCAGTCTTTTGTGGACTGGCTAATCATGAGTACGGCAACTTCCATAAGGCTAGACAATTGAGTCACCCAGTATCCTGTCTCTCTGTAATAACTTTTTGCAGTTGTTTCCTCTAGTTGCAGTTAATGCGAAGAGCAAGGAAGTTGCTGCTTTAGTTATAAATTGACTTTACATTCCTGTACTCTTTGATTCGATGATCTTTTTTCCAAGTTCGTGGGATGTTTGGTGATGACAGGTAGGGACTCCAAAAACACACAGGCGCTACTTGGCTCGTGATGATGGTACATATGGACCAATGCCACGTAGAACACCAAAAGGTTTATTGGGGATGCCTTTCAATACAACAGTAAGTGAACAATACATAAGCTATAACATGGTTACTGGGTCTGACTTTCTCCATGAAGCTTGAAATTTTTTTGGCTCTTAAACTTGGCAGGCTGTTGATGGCCTTTACTGTGTAGGCGATAGTTGTTTTCCCGGACAAGGAGTCATAGCAGTGGCATTCTCAGGAGTAATGTGTGCTCATCGAGTTGCTGCCGATATTGGTGGGTACTCAACTTTTTGGCCTAGCAAATGTGATATGGTAACCTTGGATGCTTTCTGGTTGGTAAATTTTGGTCAGGGAATTTGTGGAGAATATCTCCCTTTTTTGTATTTTTCTGCAAGATAGAAAATTCTCCTCTCCCCATCTCCACCCTAGGGGCCAAAGTTGATGCAGGGCTACCCTTAGCCATCGGTTTCTCACAAACCACAAACTTTATTAATCAACTCTCAAAATAATGTCTCAAAATAATAACATACATAGATCCATATTTATAGGCTAGACACTTGACCAGATCAACTAAGGTAAATAGTAAAAGATAATGATTATTGAATACATAATGACCAAGACTAATAAGATAATAATGATAAATAATATATAATTACTAAATAACACTCTTAAACCAACAAAGACCTATGGAAAGAAGTATATCCATGTATATGCGGGTTTGCTTTCCAATAATCCACTTGGCTCAAGCTATGGGCTTAACGAGAGACTGAAGTGTAGATTGCGTCATTTTCCCTCAATTGAGAAAAGTTTAACCATGAACTTGGAAGCAAGGATGATCCACATTGGTTTCATTATCCTCATCGTCACCAGAATATTCACGCCGAGCTGCAACATCTTCAATTTTCTAATCACTATCTGCTTGTGATCCTTGCTTTGGAGAACCAAATTGAATCATTCAGATCTTATTAGTAGCTTTTTTATCGGGTTGGGCAATGTTGATGAATATCTTATTGTTGACCAATTGACATCATTGGGCTTAGGTGAGAGCCTACGTGGACTGGTGGGTTGGCCATGGGACTTTGTGAGTGACTGCTGCCAATAGTTAGCATTCGTCTCTACATCTCGAGCAAAGGAGATAACATAGTCAGTTGAGCTGAATCTTTTACCATTCTACTTAAACTGAACATCTTCATGAAGACCTCCAATATATTTGAGTTTAACTTTCTTCAAAAGCACATTTGCAGTTAGCTTCTAAAACTCTCTTGGGTAGGTCTCAACCCCTCCACAGACATCTTGCAAAAACAAGAATATATTTCTTGTTCATAGTTGACAGGGTGAATTTGTCAACCATTTGCTTGCGTAGCTGACTCCACTCAGCGACTGGATCAAACCTTAGGCTACTCCACCAAATATGGGCTGTGTTGTGGGCTAGTGATGATGTTGATGACTATTGTTAGGGTTTGGCCACTGTCTGTGAAAGTAGGGTTTCAAATTTGGGGTTTTTCTTGAACGTGAACAGTATTTTGGGAACGCCTAATTGGCCATTAGGGACGATTTTGGGCTCTGATACTAAATTGATGCAAAGCTACGCTTAGCCTTTGGTTTCTCACCTACCACAAACTTTATTAATCAACTCTCAAAATAATAGCATACATAGATCCTATTTATATACTAAACACTTGTCAGGATAAACTTAGGTAAATAGTAAAGAATATAATTACTGAATCCTTAATGACTAAGAGTAATAAGATAATAATTATAAATAATATCTAATTACTAAATAACACTGTTAGACCTACAGGACCTCCAAAAAGAGGTATATCCACAGAAATGTAGATTTGCTTTCCAATAAGCTACTAGACTCAAGCTACAAAACCAAAGATAGGGTGTAGATTTCATCAAAAGCTCACAAACCATAAAATAAGATAGTGGTACTGCAATTGCATATTGACCACAATTTCAGTGTTTCTAGGATGCCAAATTCCCAAAACTTGACTGTTTTAGGAAATCATATATTTATCGCTACTATATTGAAGAAATATCAGACATTGGATATTTTTTGTGGGGAAAAAAAATCACGCTATGACATAAAATATCGTTCGCAACCACGATTTTGGTTTTCTTGCATGCCGCAAACACCCTAAGCCCCCATTCCAAAGCTGCTGGAAATATAACATCTAATTTTTGCTCCTATGATGTAAATGAATATCTTTGTATTTTTCTATTTTTTTTTTGTTTATTTGACAATCCCAAGTTGCTTTTCACATGATTTACATGGGTAACAGGTATTGAGAAATCATCTCCTGTTCTGGATGCTGCTCTCCTGCGCCTTCTCGGTTGGTTAAGGACATTGGCATAAATACAGCATAATTGTTTTCCCATATCAATTGCTTCGGAGGGAGAAAAACTGTGGTGCAGAGAACAGAGTGAACACAAGTTTTTCTACTGCTTCTAGGCTTCCAACTAAAGGATACTACTGCTGGCGGCTCTTATTTATGTCGCTCTTTAGGCAGTTGAGGCAGTATTAATTGTATGTAATTGAGGTGTCAAATGGCTTGAGTCTTAAGGAAATTGTGCTCTACTTTCCATGGTACATAAAATAAGTGTAGCTACATTATAATATACTTGGATTTTGTCATAGAGTTTCATGTGAATTTTGTGATCACACTGCGTTTTTTCTTCTTGATAGAGCTCTAGTATTTGGAAGTTAATGTATTTGTGTCAGTGTTGCTGAGCCATATACGTGGTAAATCAGTAACTGTAAAACTCATGCGGCTTTAACTGTGCAAGTTAAGTATGAGGCCATGCAAGGGATAATCCACAGCCTACAACTTTCAACCCGTCTGCAGAATGTTATTATGCCTTCTACCTGGTGGATATATGGATATGGTAGATCATAAGATTTTCTCATAGCTTATCGTATGATGATTCTAATATGGTTGTTGGCTATTCACATGCTTACTGATGAGTAGCCGCTTACCACGGGGAGAAGGAAGATCATAAGACGAGACACATATAGTCAAATCATCGAAAGTATTCTCGATTATAGCTGAATTCCAGATATATATATAGGTCTCTGTGTGTCAGACTTTTACTGACGTTGCTAAAAATTAAGATGGACTTTTTGCATATACTATAGTTTGGAATAAGAATCCGAGATGACGCCAAGAAATGAAAATCCCTCGGGGTGGATGAATCTGAAATCAGTCTGCTATCTTCTGCTGGGTTGTTGAGTCCGTCTCATCTCATGCACAAAAAGCTTGGCTAGCCGTCCTTTCTCATGGTAGCTCCTGCTCTCACCGGGGGGGGGGGGGGACCTAGAAGCTATATTATCTGTCTCATAGTTGCTTCGTGGTGAATTATTAATTTGGGAGGTCGGCCTCAGACGAGCTTCATCCTTCGCAAAAAGAGGTACGCTAATAAACGGTAGCCAACCACCATGGCTACCAGTGCACCAACCTCCTTTAACCCACTCCCAAATTCTGCCCTGTTTACTGGGAGGGTGGTACCGTCATACTGTACTTTGAGAAGTAGTCTATAGGTGTGGAAGTTGAAGGAGAAATAGCGTATCCAACATATAAATACTGGAACTCTCTGCAGGAAAACAGACATTAGAGCAGCTCATTAATTTCTCTGTTTATAATACTGATAATCTTGACAGTGATGCATTTGTGATACATATGTGATGCATGCATGAATCGTAGTTTCCAAGGTCTTTGTGAAAAGAAACATCTTTAGATTGTCGAAGATACACACACTCCGTCACATGCTAGTCTTCCTTGTAAACCTAAGCACAAATGGAGTTCCTTCCATTTAGGTGGAGGGATTTACCTCTACAAAGTAGCCACCCGCCAACATGAAGGTCATTACAGTTACAGAAGCCAGGGTGGTTGCCTTCTTTAGGTCCATTAGCGACGCCCCTATGGCTAATCCAAGTCCCTGCAATTTCCATTTGACAACAATCTTCTTAGGGAAATGAATAATGACTTTTGATCACTTGAATGATAGTTATTGGTGACGAGCAAACTAGCAGCAAAAACATACCTGTGCAGCAACAATGCAGAGGAAAACTGTGAGCATGGTTAGGAAGAAGGTTTCAGCATTCAGTCTTAGCCCTGCCATGAAATAGACGACTACGAGGAAAAGAACTGGCAGTAGCAGATCTAGCGGAAGGTCACTGGTTGTCCTTGCAATAAAGTATGCACTTAATCTGTACATGTCAGCTGACCTTTCCTTCTTGAGCATCGCTCTTTCTTGAGGGAATGCGAATATTGCTGTAAACACTGGAAAGAAACCCCAAAAAACTGCAATGAAGAAGAGTAACCCCATCTGCAATTTGAGGAATTAATATCAGTATTTCGGTTCTCCTGGAAGATGGGAGGTGGGGGTGGACCTAGAAATTAAATAAGGCCTAGACAGAGTCCTGATAATGTTTTATAGTAGTTAATTTGCGATGTGCATCTTCATGAAGTACATATTTGATCTCAAATTTCTTGCGTATATTTGATCCTCATCTGATTTTAGTTACTTGGATCGCAGTTATGTTGTCATGGTTCGATTCTCTTAATTAGTTAGAAGTAGGTTCCTTCTCTCTCTCTGTGTGTCTCTCTACCACCGTGTGCGTCGCCTAGCTAGTTGCTTATTAGATAATATAAAGCTCCTGCATTTTCACTTCCTATTCTATCCATGCATGGTGCAAGAACATACCTGATCTTGCAGTCCCTTCTGTGTCTTGCTACTTGATTGCCACCAAAGCAGACCCAGTATTATAGCTGTAGCCAGTACTTGGGTTATCCTTAGCCAGCTGAAGTAGTCGTGCCGTCGTTCTTTGATTCCTCTGCAGAACAGTATTTGATATTGTTCTCGCCAACTTGTTCCCCATTTTCGTCTTTGAGACGATTGCTTTTCCTTGACTTGGTAGTCAATCGGCACAGGATCCATAAGTTTCTTCTTCTCCTTCTCTGCCACTCGAGATTCATAGGACTCGACGAGATACTGTTTCATATTTATACACATCATTTTCCGAGTAAGGAATGGGATTGGAAATAATATATATATATAGGAAATATCCAATAAGAACTAGTTCTCTAGGTGAAAAGTGAGCACTTGCACTCGGTTGAAGAAACTATCTACGGTAGGTGATCAAAACTATTATTCGTAGGTAGATAAAACTGCCACAAGTAGCTCAAAGTGTTAGAAAAAAAAAAGGTTGTAGTATTTTTGTAAATATTTTGTATTTATATTTCATATTTAAAAACAAACTACAACAGATGGTAAAAACTATTCTTAGTACGTGTAATAAACTACTATAAGTCTTTCAGAAAAATATTGTATATAAATGTGTGAAAGAAAAAAAATGTTACTTTTGTAGATATTAGGTACTTATATTTTAAATTAGGAAATTGTCAATAGTAGGTGATATAAACTACCTCTAATAGGTATAATAAACTAATATAAGGTTCTCAAAAACTATAGTATTTTTATGCCAAAAAAAAAAGACAGCGATACTTTTGTAAATATTAGATGCTTAAGTTTTAAGTTAGAAAACCACCCACATTAGTTAGTAAAAACTATTAGCATTAGGTGGTAGAAACTGCTGTAAACATCTCAACAAACTAGGGATAGGTTCTTATCATAAAAGATGGTTCTCAATAGATATACCATATATGTATAAGGAATATCTAATGAGAACTAGCTCTTTTAGTAAGAACCGAAAACTAGTATTCTAAGTTGAAGAGACTACCTATGGTAAGTAGTGAAAACTATTGTACGTAATTTTAAGAAACTATAGTATTTGAGTTTAGAAAAAAAAAGGTAATGAATTTTTTGTAAATATTGTATTTATATTTCGGTTTTTGAAATTGTCTATCATAGGTGGTGGATACTACTCTTAGTAGATGAAAAAAACAACTATAAGTCTCTTAGGAAACTATAATATTTGAGTATTAGAGAAAAAAATAGTAGCATTTTTTTAAATATTAGGTATTTATATTTTAGGTTAGGAAACTACCAACAGTAAGTGATAGAAACTACCTTTAGTAGGTGGAGAAAATTCCAGCAAGTTTTTCAAAAAATTAAGAGTATTTGAGTAAAAAAAATATGGTGGTATTTTTATAAATATTAGAAATTTATATTTTAATTTAGAAAAATACACTCAATAGGTGGTAGTAGAAACTACTACTATAACTATCTCACGAAATTAGAATAGTTAGTATTTATTGTAAAAGATAGTTTTCACAATATATACTCTCTCCCTCTCTCTCCCTCTCTCTCTCCCTCTCTCTCTCTCTATATATATATACACACACACACACACACACACGCACGCATACTGGTGCAGCTGTTGGGTCACTATTATGCATTGCATACCGAACAGTTTTTAGTTAGAACTTTGAAGGTGGCATCGTTATTCTTGATCAGTTACCTCATGGAGAAGTGCCGGAGCTGGTTTCCCGTTCGTCAGTTTTTCGGCTACCGAATTACTACCGGCCCCCTGTACTCTATCCTGTAGTTCTGGCGGTACGGTAACATCAGTTAGGTTACCATTTGCGATGTCTAGCAGGAACTCTGCTGGGTTCATGGCTATCAAAGGGGAACATCCGATGGATGAGAAATAGCTCATTGCTTCCGATGCCTTCCCAAAGTAGAGCAAATTCCCTTTTCCCAGGAGGATCAACTTATCAAATTTATGGAAAAGTCTGCTTGATGGCTGGTGAATGGTGGTCACCACCGTCTTTCCAACCTGGCATACATACATACATACATACATATATATATATGATTCAGGACGAGCCTAATTAGATATAGCATAAGATGGGAGGGGAGTGTACCTACCTCAGCTATGTTTTGCAACATTTGGATTGTCCTTAAAGCAGTTGTAGAATCCAGGCCTGAGGTTGGTTCATCTAGTAAAAGGAGGGACGGGTTTATTAAGATCTCATTTCCGATGCAAACCCTCTTCCTTTCACCGCCTGAAACTCCTCGTACGAAGGAACCACCAATCATTGTGTCCTGACACCTGCGCACAGTTGAATTTCATGATACCGTTATTAGTTCCCGCCGCCTCCCTCCCAAAAAGATAACCGATAACTACAGCTTTTCTGTTATCCTATTCCCTGCAAGTTAGCAACATTGTAAAATGATCATATCCGGTGTCGATGGTGTTGCAGTTTTTATATTTATAATGGCAGGAGGATCGAAGGACGTAGTTAGTTTGCTACCTTTCTAGGCCAAGCTCGCAGATGACATCAAAGGCTCTTTGCTCCTTCTCCTGTTTCATTAACGTATTTGGTAACCTTAAGTATGCAGCATATGTCAGTGTCTCCCTAACCGTAAGGTGAGGAAACAGAACGTCATCTTGGGTCACGAACCCTATCCTGCCAACAAAGAGCAGAACGTCGGTATATGTTTAGTTTGCTGACTTCCTGAGATGATAGTAGTAAGTAGTACTACGTTTTAGTTCTTAACGCTCTGAGATCCTACGAGAATTAAGTTACAGGCATAATTGATTTCTTTTGTTTTTTTTTCTTTAAAAAAAAATTAAAAATTACTAATGTATTTACCTCACGCATCATACAGATGTTATTCAATGTGCAAATCCGAATGAATAGCTTTGCAAGCTGCTTTCGTGTATAGTTAAATGGAAGGTACCTGCTTTTCAGGTACTTGGAGTAAGTTTGGTCATTGTAAGTGATCGATCCCTCTGGATCTGTTTGACTTAGTCTGCCTCCAAGAAGGTTCAGCAGTGTTGTCTTTCCACTTCCTGAAGGTCCCAGCAATGCTAATACTTCTCCTGGATTGACCGATCCAGTGATCCCGCGAAGGATTTCTTTCTCCTTACTTGATGTTATTCCTTTCAGGATGATCTTGTAAGTTACATCTCTGAACTGCAAAGGTAATATTATTATCATTTGCCCTGTATCAGTTAATCTGCTCGCGTAGGTAGTTCCAATCACAATGTCAGATGGTAGTTCAATTGATATGTTAAGCTGCAGGCTGTTGTACTTGCTTTTGCGACACACACACACATATATATTACATCTTTTGGTTCCGGGGGGAGGGGTGGTGGCGTCGTGGTGGTGGAATCAATCAATACCGGTGGATCTTTGAGCATATTCAATGAAAGATTGATGGACACCGACACCATTGCCGGAAAAAGAAGGGTAGGACTGGGACTGGCTAGAAACAAGAATAATAAGGAACCTGCCGCATGCGTTGCACCGCATTGCATTGCTAGCTTAAAGCAGGAGAATTTATTACCTTGACTTTGGATGCATGAGGTCGTACCTTTTGTACAATTAGAATTACTCACCTTGAGAAAGATGGGCAGAGTTGGTTCCGCTTCTATCTTCTTGGTCCTCGTCCCAGCTTCAATGTCCTCCGCTGAAACATTAATATCAAACCCAAATTTTAGTTGCTACTACGTAATTCCCACAAATTGCAGGGATAATTTAGCGGACAGCAATCATCTGTTTATGATACCGATCGTGTGTTGCAACAATGAACTGCGTAATAATAAAATCCTGTTCATTAGTATTTTACATCAGTTTGGGAGGGAGTAATACGTTACTCTCTGAGGTCAATGTTTAATTGGGAAACAGCTAACTAATAAGTTTCGCGTCCATTAACGTCGTTGTCCCTCTGTTCAAATTATATGGCAGAATTTGACCATCACTAGCTGGTTGGTCATGGATTGCGTCAAGTCGTCAACTGCTGGTAGACCCGGGCGACGACCTCCTTAATTAGACAGAGGGGAGGGGGGGGGGGGGGTAAAAGAAAGATCTAGAATGGAATCAGAAGATATTGGATCGCGACGGGATAGATTATTTTATGGTTTTACTTTCTCCTTATGTCAAAATATTTTATTGGTAAAATAAAAGTAATTTTTTATTTTAATTTTGAAAACAGTATTTTAATTTTAAATATGGACAACGTCTTCTCACGTAGAGATTGATTGCCTCTGTATAGGCATACGTGTGTGGTTGAGGTCCATGCCAGGGACGCACTTTCTATCGTTTTCTGCTGATATCATTCGGTTTGAAAAATCTATCTCATGTCATGAATAATAGAACTCGTTTTGAAAAACATGTGAAGAAATTCGGAAGATTATTATATAAAGATCGTTCCTCGGATTACACTGTCCTAAACCAACATTTGCATCGGATACCTTTGTGCTAAGAGCCTGTAATTATATAATAATACTTTCTAAACCCAAGCTAAAGATTAAGTGCATGTGTTCTGCATACTTAATCTGAAGATTTGTGATCGTATATAGCAGTAGGTTTCCTGTAAATTTAGATCTAAGAAAATAAGTGCATTAAATTCATTATTAATTAAGTCATACTTCCTCCATATTAAAAAAGAAACTATTGTCATTTTAAACACTTTTTTTTAAAAATAAAAATAATAATTTTAAAATTATAATAACACCTTTAGTTAAAAATAAAAAATTATTTAATACATATATAATTAAAAAAATAATAAAAATAAAAATAAAAATATATTTTTTATTTTTCTACATAATTTTTTTATATAAAAATTTGATGATAAAATGACCCTTTTTTTATAATACAGAATGAGTATAAAATATCAATCTTGAAACTAAAACTCAAGCAGGTACATAGTATCGGTTTGGTAGATCATTTGAAATTAGATTTGATTTGAAACAATAATATTTATGAAGTAATACTAATATTCAGGAGACATATTTTATTTATACCTAAAATAATAGTAATACTTGTCGACATATATGACCTAAAATAAATTGTTGCATTAATTTTAATAATTTTATATATTTTTTATTTAAGTAGCCATGATAGATGGATATATTTAATAAGGATATTAACATAAAATAATTTAAATATGTAATGAAAAAAAATAGTAGAACACAGTACAGATAATAACATTCTATGTATATATATATATATATAAAGCTGACGTAAAATACTAAAATCTACCGAACCAATAATTTAAACCACAGGATGCATAGGAGGCAGACACATAATGATAATGGCCATATGCATTTTGGACACGTATGGTTTGGTTGCTCTCCATGCATCTGCGTCTGTCAGCCCTAGTCGTACTACTAAGGTACGTACGAAACCGAAACGGGGGTGCGGTCCAAGAACTCGCTACCGCGTATCGCCACACAGATGTAATATTTTGTACTACCAGTAGCTTCTGTTGCTACAATACAAATGCGTAATTGGTAGTACCTGTACTACCGTCATACATGGCTGTCTGTCTTAACATGTATATATATCTGAATCTGAGTCTGACCTAACATAGATATCCGACCCCTCCAATTATATTAACTTTAGAATACGTATATGTATAGTAAGCTCGTTTCCAGTTCAGACCATTCGTAGTCATCTTCCCCATTACAAGCAATCAGGCAGCGATGATCGAATAAATAAATAAATAAATAAAAATTACGATTGAAAATTTCGCCATGCGGTAAGTAAGTAACTACTATGAAAGAAAGCCGGAACAACAACCAAAAATAAATAAATAAAGATAAAAGATGAATCGAAGCCAGCGGAAGAGAGCAGCACTTACGGATATCACCGTCGTCGTCGTCCTCGTCGCTGAAGGGCTTGGAATCGGCCATTTCTTCCGGCGGCATAATAAAACCGGTTAGCGAAAACGAGAGCCCCAAGCTGGCACTGGAGGCTCGGCTCAACGCCGCGCCGCTGCACATATCGTGATCGAGGTCCAGCTTCAGCTGCGCGCTCCGCGATTTCCTGATGTGCGCGCTCCGTCCGGGCGATGCTCCCGTCATCCTCCTACTCGACCGCCGGGACATCGTGCCGCTGCTCTCCGCCCCTGCGACACCGGCGCCGCTGCCGCCACCGGAAGACGGCGGTGACTTCATTGATGCGACCGCGGCCGCCAACGTCTCCACCAGTTGGTCCGATTTCGTACGGGCCAGCGATAGCGTCGAATTCACTCTCTCCATCATTGCTGGCGGGCCGGCTGGCTAGCTCCTGCCACAGAATGGAAATAACAAGAACAATCAGTTATACGATCGACGGCGATGGTTCGTTAAGGTTGTCAGCTAGGAACTTGATTCAAATTTTTAATTGAGACGAGTGAGCGTGCGTAACTAATTGTACTATTATTTAAGCAGAAACAAGGTTAGTAGAGTTTTATTTTCATTCATTTTATTTATAATTAATATATAAAAAAAAATGTGTGCCTCTTAGGACAGAGGCCGGAGTCACTAAAAAGAGAAATAAAATTAGCATTTAATAGATAATAGATTTTGCTAATTTTACTAATTTAGGAAATGAATTGGAAGTCTTAACACGTGCACGCCGAATAGATCAGGCAAGCCGAATCCATTATGCGATAGATGCTGCGCTAGTGGTATTAAATAAATTGATATAACTTCAATCGGTTGTTTTTTTTTTTTTCTGTGTAATTAGACGATGAGCGGATAACGTGACGAACTGGTATAATAAGAGTGAATAAATTATAGACGGACGGCGTCATCTACAGCCGACAAAGCCAGTTCTACAGATCGAGATTGTGTGTGTGTGTATGAAGTACCAGGTAGGGAGGAGGGAGCCGGAGTGTGGAGCTCAAACTATTGGTTGGTGGACGATGGACGAAGCTGACAATTACTTAAACAAACAGAGAAATGTGCGTCCATACCTCTTCGTTACCTCTCTCTACCCAGAGGAAGCCCGACTGAGATCCCAGAATTTCTGGAGCCGTAGGAGGGGAGGGGATGGGATGGGAGGGGATCGGTTACTAGACGAACGGGAGGAAGGAAAGGCGATTGATGACCAAATTAAGTTTGTTTGTGGAGGCCGGAGAGAAGAAGAAGAAGAGTCTGCGTGTGTATGTAATATTTCACCTTCGTATGGTGGGATGGCAGACTCTGTGCATATGTTCTTCCCTTTATAAAAGGCAGGCCGCAGGCGCATTTATGACGGTGGAGGTGAATCACCCATCTTTCGAACGAAACCGCCCCCTGCCACTTCCTCTCATTTCACTCACACTTTATTTACCGTGCAATGATATATACATGGTAGTAAGTTGGTAACCGACCGCCTTTTCCTACACCTCCCTCCTTTCCTATTAAAAAAACTGTTATTATTTATTTTATAAATAAATTTTAATTATATATATATATATATATAATTATAAATATTATATTAAAAAAAATTAATGGTCTACCTTCTCCTCAAAAAACCTAAGGACAGTCTTTTTAATATTAAAATAGTAATTAATTTTAATAAAATAAAATAAATTTATTTCTTCTATATTAAAAAATAAGCCATTCTAACAATTTGTATATATTTTTAATAAATAGTTTTAAAATTAAACTTATATCCTTTATCGAAAAATAACAAATCATTTAATACATGTATGATTTAAAAAAAAGTAATGGTGAAAATAAAAACTAGCCTTTGATTTTTCTAAGATGTTTTTTTTTTATATAGAAAAAATTTAATAATAGAATGATTACCTTTTTTTTAATATTGAGGGAGTATTTTTTAAAAAAAAACTTTCTTTCATAAAGAAAATCAAATAATCAATATTTAGTGCTTGTTTGGAACTACTTATAAAAAAGTAATTATCCAAGATAACTATTTATTTTAGAAAATTTTTATCTTAAATTTTTTTAAAATAATTAATTATCTAAGATAACTACTTTTGATAAATAGCTCCAAACAAGCACTTAATAATGTGTTGTTTTTATTATGTGTTCTAGTTTCAATTCTCTCTTAAGATTATACACCTTATGATGATTGTGATATCCTAACTTGTACCAACTTTTATAGATTTCCTATATATAGCACACACAAAAAGAAAACAAAAATTACAACTTCGTCATATAGAAAAAAATTAATGTGTGTGTATATATATATAACTTACTAACTTTGTATTAATAAACTACGGATATATTAACTAAAAACGAGGTAGTAAATTATGATAATTATAATTTTTTGCCAACTGAAATAATATTTACGTAGAAGTTATTTGTTTGCCAAATAGAGCCTAACTATAAACCAATGCTAAATATCTTTCAACATCAACAAAAGAATAAATAAACTCAAACTCAAACCCAAACTCATATTAGTTCTCATAAAAGCTAGATCAAGAATTAGTTAGCTGCTTCTCGGTGAACATGCATATTGAAATGTTCTTAACTAAAAATTTAATTATTCATTTTATTACGATGTTGGTGACAAAATAGTTTGATATTTAAAATTAGGATATTTTATTAATCAAATATCCTGTCAGCATTAATCACTCTATATAGCTCCTCTCATATGCATAGGCTTGTATATATATATATAAGGATCCATTATGGAGAAATTAATAAAATCATACGACTTTTTCGTTCACCTTTCTATTCCAAATCCTATCACATTTCACCTCATAGACAAAGCCTAATATACTATTGGCTAGGGAAAATGACAAATGAGCATTTATAAATTATAATTTTGTAAGACTTTTCTTTTTTACAAAAAAAAAATACAACATTTAATTTTCTTGGTGGCTATCTATGTTACTTATCAAAATCTTTAAATCCTATAATTTATTTATAATTACTACAAAAATGCTCCCTGCATTACTAAAAAAAATTATATTTTACCAAACATATGCACGACACACCTCAGCTCTTTCTCCTCCTACCTATCGATGTATTCGAGCATTGAAATCGTCTACAACTAGGCCCATCTCGCCTTTGAGTAATAGAAGGTCGAATTGACTCCTACCTCCGACACTGTTTGAAGGTCGTTGGTTATGCTTGTGTCATCTTGCTAAGTGATAGTAGATCAAAATTTATAGCTCTCTCCTACGACAACTTGCACTATGCAACGCCATAAACAACCAACTCAAGTCATACCTCACTACCCCAATCCATCGACACACCTTTCTCCAATCGCTCTCAGCCTAGGTCTAGCTGCGCTCCACCATCCTCGTCATCACTCAGTCTAAGTCCAACTGCTCAACATTATGATTTCCATCATGCTCCACTAATCCCTCTCCCCTATTCTTTAACTTGTGTTGTTGAGTAATAGAAGGTCAAACTCTCTCCTGCATAGTTTGAATTTCTGCAGGCTATGCATGTGTTGTCTTCTCGAGTGATAGAGGATCGAACTTCACAACCTCACTCCACCAACTCACCACACCACACCACACAACACCATCTCTTCTTGTCCTATAAATATTATATTTAGATGAAAATTTTTCTTTTTCTTACCAAACTTTAGATTCTCTATGATATATTCAACCTCCTTGTAGATTAAAAATCTTGTGGATGAAGTTTGTAGCTATTGTTTTATACTTACTATATGAGGATCATCCTTGCTAAGTAATATTTTAGCTAATAAGCCATCTGATTTCAATTATTGACATTGCTTGTTGGTATGCTTGATTCATCTATCAATTATTCACTAGTAAATTTTGTTAGGTTGATGGCTATTGTATTTTTGTTGAGTTGATTGGTGAATTTTGTCGCTATCATATATAATTAATTTATGTTTAGAAATCCAACAACCATGATTATAGAGTTTGCATAAATCAACAACCAACTCAAAAAAATTGAGTAATAAAAAGTTTATGATTTGTTTCTGGTACTATGTCATTATTATAGTGTTAAAATTCATGAAGGAAGATTTTAGGACTCCACAATAAGAAGAGCATTTTGATACTTATAATTTCTCATCCATTGCTAGTAGATGTATTGATTTACCTTTAATATTTAATATTAGTAATATTTGTTACTTATTGTTGTTTGATGAATTATATTATCTCTTATTATTTTTACATTTTTTAAAAATTACAGCCCTTCATTATAAAGATATTGAAAATGATCAAGTGCAGATTCCAACTTCAATCCTCAACACAATTGGTGATGGATAGGTCCATATAAATAGAAAGAGAAAGACTGAGGTATGGAAAAAATATGATTGTTATGAAAATGTTTAGAAAAAGTTGCATGGTGCATGTGAGCTTGCTATGAGGTATCATATAGAGATAAATAAAAAAATGGCACATTTAATTATAAGAGGCACTTAGTAAGTTGTTCAAAGTATAAAAATATTGACGGGTCCCACATGACTGCATTTTAATCTAATAAAAAAGTATATAGTGAGTTGGTTTTGAGTTGATAATGAAACATGGGTTGCTATTCTCACACATTGAGTATGAAGGAGAGAGAAAAGCCTACTGGTATTTGAATCTGAATGTCAAACCTATTTGTATAAATAATGCAAAGAAATTTTGTTTGGAGAAGCATGTTGAATTTAATGAATTTCTTAAGCGACTCTATGAAAAATTTCTAGTAAAATTTGCTTAACTTGTAACTTATGGACAATATGCATAGAACGTGGTTATCTTAATGTCACTATAATTTATGTTGATGATAAATAAAAATTGAACTCTAAAGTCTTAATTTTTTGTTATTATCCTCCTCCACACATTGGTGTAGAGATATATAATTTTTTACATTTATTAATAATGTATTAGGGCATTGAAAAAAAGGATTTTACCATGATTGTGGACAATGCACCAAATATGATCAATATGATTATGAATATGAAATCCAAGTTCCTTGGAAACTTGGTGTGTGATGGAAAATATTTTTATATTCCTCATTCAACTCATAATTTAAATTTTATAGTGAAATAAGGAATGAAAAATATTGAAGAATGTGTAGTGAAGGTTCGAGAAAGTATCAAGTATATAGATTGATCAGAAGCTAGGATAATTAAGTTCTATAAATATACTATGTAGCTGAACATATATGTTTCTACAAAGTTGTGGTTGGATGTTGCAACTAGGTAGAATTCTACTTATTTTATGCTTAGTAGAAGATTACATTAGAGTCAGGATTTAGACTATTATGCATTGAATGAACCTAATTTCAAGTTACATGTTTCAAGTAGAGAATGGATCAAGGTAAAAAAAAATATTGTGATTTGTTACAACCATTCTATGATATCACAAATTTGTTTTCTGGAATCACGTATCTGATATCTAATATATATTTTTTTTAATGTATGGACCATTGAAAGATGCCTAGAGAAGACAATATTGTGTGATGATATGGACATTAGTAGACTAGTGACTCACATGTATGAAAAATTTGGAAAATATTGGTCAGACTACTCTATGATTCTAGCTTTAGCTATAATTTTTGATCTGCATAACAAGTTTGATTTTGTGACATTTGCTTTTATAAAATTGTATGGAACCGAAAAGGGTTCATGGGTGGCCAAATAAGTTTATGCTCAATTTCTTGACTTATACAAGTGTTAGGAAGATAACTTTCAAGTAGATTCTTTTGTTCTAAGTACTTCTACTCAAAGAGAAGTCAACACTTGTCAACGAAATGATGACATAAGGGTAAACTATTGTTGTTAGATATTAAGTTTACTAATTTCTCTTATATTCATCATATTATTTATTTAAATTTTTTATTATATTTTTATACATAGTCTTATTCTTTGTTTTTTATTTTTATTTACGAATTAAAATCTTTAATATTTCTTAGAGCTATCTTTATTGAAAAAATCAAATCGGAGAACTATCATGAAATCTAAAGAATGGAGCGACTACTTAGGCTTGTTGTGCTTTCTTATTGGAAGGATAAATCCAGTTGCTTCCCAATACTTAGTTCTATGGCAAATGATATTCTCACTATTCTAATCACCAAGGTTGCTTCAAAGTCTACTTTCAGTACGGGTGGTAGGATATTGAATAAGTGAAGAAATTTTATTTTGCCAAAATTTTTTGATGATTTGGTAGCAACACATAATTGGTTATTTGGATATGAAGGTAATTTGATTATGTAAATACATTTATTTTATTATGGTTATGTATTTTGTGAAATAGCTTGTATTTTTTGGCATTTGCACAAATCTCAAAAAAGATGGTTCGATTGTGGACTTGTATAAACCAAATAATGAGGTATTTAAAGAGTTAGAAGTAATTTTTTTAAGCTATTGTATTTTTATTAAGTTGGTTGTTCCTCACTTTTATTGCTAAGTTGATTGTTGTATGCCCTTGGTGGCCTAAATTTGTACATAATTTATTGGGTGTTTTGAGGGTTGATTGAAGTCAATGAATAAACTAGGGATGTTGAATCATCATCAGCTGAACATATTTTAGACACTTGAATTTTTTTTGCTCTTAACTTATTGTCCTTAGTATAATTCATTATCTCTTATTCCATACTTATTTCTTAGGTGCCTATTGTAAAATATGCTAGAATCGAGGCCTTCATGAGGAAATATTATGCTTTCTTGATATAAATTTTGACATTAATATAGAACATGTGAGAAAATTAGCAAAAGCTCTTTGAAATACATGTGAGTCTGTTAGACTATGTCTTTTCAAAGAAGCAAGTGTACCTCACAAATTTGTATCATCTAATATCTTTTCTTTATTTAGGTAGGAGTAGTATTTGATGTTGGATACTATATTTTTAGGTTGTGTGACTTATGCGGTTAACATCAAGTGGTTGCTTATATTTTGACGTTGAAGGTTACGTTGTGATGTTTTGTGCCTAGTGTTAGCCCTCAAAGCTTGGTAGGTAAGGGTCTGAAAATAACTTTTTGTTGATCATCTTGCATATGGTGATAGAATGCAGATCGTCTTCACTCATTCTATGTTATCTTAGCTATCATATCTTACCTTTTGTTTATATCCAAGATTGTAGAAACTTTTGAATATTTGAGCTAGTTTGAATTGATTTATTTGTATAGATTTTATTTTGTTAGTAGGGCTCTCAACATGAGGTAAGCATATAATGTTATTGATCATCCAACTCTAAGCTCCATGCTTTTGGTTATTTTGCTACCAACATGTGGTAAACCAACTACTATTTTGATATTCTAGGAAGACAAAAATGTTAATTATGTAGTATTTTGATAGTAAAGCTATCAACATGTGATAAATCAGGGTTTTGATGAGTTAAGGTACACTCAGTAAGGTAAGTACTAGATGTGTGTCTTTTGAGATCGTTTTTTTTGTGTGTATGTTTTGAGATTCATGTGTTGGATAGCTTGTATGTTCATATATTGAATTTAAGACGTTTGATGCATTTGTATAGAAGTGAATTAATATTTTAATAGTGTAGTAGGGATTTTTCTTTTTTCTCTACTTGTATTGTTAAACTTCAGTATTGATATTGAATTGAAGACGTTTGATGCATTTGTATAGAAGTGAATTAATATTGTAATAGTGTAGTAGGGTTTTTTCTTTTTTCTCTACTTGTATGGTTAAACTTCAGTATTGATATTAATAGTTATTATATACATATATATATATATATATATATATATATAAGAAATGATATATATTTTAAGAAAGTATATTATTTTTAGATTTGAATATAAATATTAGGCCGAATTCGTTGAACATCTATTTTGTGTTATTTGAAAACTTGATGGATGTATTAGCATCAAGCCCTTAGAGCCTCACGTAAGCTTTATGTCGCGAGAGATATGAATACATGAAGCCACACACCACATAAATGTTGTTCCGACATCAATCAATCATACTCAGGAATCAACTCTCGGCCATTTATCCCTGACGTACACGTGTTCGGACGAACACACATATACTCCCTAGCTATCATTTTGTGTGCAATCATGTTGCCAAAGCGACGGACGAACGAACGAACGAACCCGCTTCTTAATTGTCAAACTCGAGCTCCAATCTGGCCTGGGGTTGTGGATTATAAATCACTTTTACAATTAATTGCGTATTTAACCTTTTCCTACAATATTTGGATTTGCCGCCTAATCATAAAAGTACAGCAACTATGTGACAAAAACCAAATTTCTCGTTTGTTGTACTTCAACCATTACAAATAGCCAGGCCATACGCACACACACCGTGCATATAATATACGTTACCAAGAGGGAGAGGGAGGGGCCGGACCACCATGTACGTATGTGTAGGTACATGCCTGGCAGTTGTCAACTTGATGTTAAGGTTTTGGATTGATCTTACTCACGTTACCTTTTCTATAGGGAATTAAGTTTTTTTGGACTCTTCCCTAGCTAGACTCATTTTTTGTGAGGCTCTTTTTGTATAAATCAAAGGATAATAAACCGACTTGATTTGAATCAATCAAATGATTTGACCTAAATTTTAAATCACATTGTATTCGATTAGATACTCTAAATTTTAAATAATATTTAAACATTTAATAAAAATAATAATTAAAAAGTATAAATTTTACTAACAATAAGCATTCTATTTTTAAGTTACACACACATATATATAATTTTATAAAATAACATATTATTAAAAATATATAGTTTTTAGAATATATATATATATATATATATATATAATTTATTGGATCGGATATTATTTATATATTTTAAATAGAATATCTAATTTATTTAAATTTTTATTGATCGAATCAGTTATTTTATTTACAAAAAATAATAGTATTAGATTGATTATTTATTTATTTTTATATCAGATTAATCCGTATATTGGATTATTAGTATAACAAGTAACATGGTGTTGCTTCTATTTAATTTTAGTTGTCGTCATTTTCGTTCTTTTTTATTCGACTTCTTTTTCATCATCAATCATCCATGACATCATTGTATTCTTCTCCTTTACCATGCACTAATGAGTTGTGACCCATAATTATTTTCATTGGATTGAGTTCTTGTCGCTAGCTCTACGCAAGTTATTACGTACGCTATTATTGTCAATGCTGTGACACCTAGCTTAACGTCTTTTGAACTTTAGGAAGTGTGTGGTACGGGGTTAACAAAGATATCCTCTTATACATGTTAGGTTCTTCATGCAGTGTTCCTATGTTAAGTTTTTCATCCGGTGTTTTTTTATTATTGAAGAACATTTATATATATATATTAGTGAAATGCTCCTTTTTTGAATTTTGTTTTTAATGGAAATACTTCCAAAAAGTTTTTATCAAACTAGTACGTTATGTTTGTCTGATGAATTGGTCGCCCAGACGCCATATGAGAAACAAGTTTCTGTAATGGATTTTGCAGTTTATGCAAGCTAGAATTTGTTCCTAGTAGAGGCCTAAAATGGCTATTAAATTAGGGGAGAAACTTAATGAAGAGTAAATTTTTACCCTTTTTTTTATTTGAGTGTGCAGTGACGCAAAATAATGGAATTTTTTTTCTTCACTAATAGTTTGATTGATTTAGGACGAATCAGAATAAATAAACTGACTCACATCTATTCACTCCGATTTGATATAAAAATAAGAAACCCATCTAGGCTAATAAGAGTTAATTTTTTTTCTTCATTCACTCCAATTCCTCTTATTTTTATTAACCTTCAAATTAGGGGGTAATAGGGGTGAAGAAGAAAAAAATTAATAAAAATTTATCTAGTTGGATAAATATACTCACTCCTAATATATGTATTATAGAAGAAACTTCGATTAAAGTTTTATTTATTTCATTTTTAACCTTACTTCACTTACATCTAAATGAAATTAGAATAAGATTTACCTCAATTTATCTAAATTAGGTTAATTTTATCTAAATAATATTTTAAAACATTTATCCCGATTTAACTTTATTTCTATCATCTAGGTTAATTTTTAATGATTATATTTGTTCTGATTAATCTCAATTTAAACAAACCATAAGTACAATGAGGGAAGGGTAAATAGGAGGGGAAACTTTCACCGAACGAAAATCGATCCTAATGCATCACAATTAGTTGGAACACAGTTAATCACTGAGATTTCAGGTGAGAAAAAAAAAGTTCACCAAGTTAGACAAATGGGGCCTACATTAGGTGGTTTAAGGCTTAGGATACTGGTCTGCAATGTTTCTTTCTCTACAAAATTAATTTACAAAAAATAAAATGGTAAACGTGGTTTCTTATAAGGATGAAAAAAGATGGGGGCAATAGAAATCACTATTTATCATGGAGTAATAGGAATAAAAAAAAAAGATGGTATGCGTTTTGCATTTCTTATATACTCTATATAAAATAAGGAAAATAAAGATTGAATTAATATCTGTTAGGCCTTTTAGTACTACAAAATAAGATTTTTAATAATGCCTAATTAATAATGCTTAAGATGAAATTGTTAACAGGAGTTATAAAAAAACTGAAAGCAAAACCCTTGGATAAAGCTTTAGATTACGATCTTTAAAGAATTGTCATTAGAAACTTAGGCTTTAATAACTTATTCATGTAAAAAGACCTTCTAAAATCCAACGCTTTCCTTTTACTTTATTCATTCGCTCATTTTATAACCTTAAACTCTCTTGTGAGCTTCTCTCTTCTCTCTAGGACATTCCAATGCATTTGTCCTTCTTCCTCAATCCCTCACTCAAATCATTCTTCTTAATTCCTCTAATATCCTTTGATTCATATGGTAATCTCTTATCATGTCTCCTCAATTCACTAGAAAAATAAAATTCATGCCTTCTTGAAGGTCTGTGCCTTGGGTTTGAGTTGAAGAGTTCATACACCAACTTGTTTCCACCTAAGATCTAAAAGTTAAGGGCTATGGTTTTTCATTTTTTGTATCCATTGCTTAGACCTAGGTTTCATTGTGGTTTTAAAGGCCATCTTTTTTCAGGCTTAGTTTCAAATATGAATAATCAGTCATATCTAGAAGTGTGGTTTGCCATTGTTGATCCACGAGCTTTAATTTGGATTTCCCAACACTATTTGTGTAACATCCCTATTTTCTACTCATGAAAATTTTAATTTTAAAAAATAAATAATTTAGAAGTAAATACAAGGAATTAAGAGTGTTATCGCTACACATAGCATAAGACAAATGTCCCTCATCTATCGTATGATAAGTGTAAAGATGAAAACACGTCCAATAAAACCTGAGACAAAAACTAACCAAAACATTACCAATGAAGTTAGTGAAAAATTATATAAATTATCTATGATAAATTAGTGTAAAACCTATAAAGTAAATCTTAATTTTCACAATCTCAATAAAGCATCACAATATAATGGTTGTTTAGAACACCAAATTAAATTTACAACACAACTTCTTGAAAACATGAAATATCTAAACAATTACAAAAATCCTCGAGGGATAAAACTCTAACTATCTTATCTCTTATATCCAAACTAGTGATCATAGCTAAATTAAACCACAATATCTAAAAACACAAACACCTACACAATGGAATTATCAGTATAATAGTGTAATAAATAAATAACACTCAACACCATGCCTGCGAAGATTCACATACATGACATAACGGATAAACACATGAATGTCATGCTAAAATATAAGATCATAAGATCATATAAAACAAAGGAATAAAATATACATAATAACAAAATTAGAAAGAAAAAATTTAGTGACAAAAAATTGACAACAAGTCATGGATAACCACACTAAAACAGAAATAAGAATAACATGCGATCACATGATTTTAGCGCACAATATATGATTCAAAATATTCCTTTATCATGATTTCACTGATAAGTACTAAAAAAATCATCTTGTTCATGTCATGAATCACTTATGGTAATTGTCACTTTAATTAAAATGGAAAGTGAACATAACACATATACTATAATAGCATATGGGTTGATCCTTCTTATAAGGGATAAGGATCCTATTGAATTGTCTCTCGTGCTATAAGGGCATCAGGTAACTATCTCTTGTGTTATAAATGCATTAGGTATCTATTCCAAAACACATGTGGCATCCTCCTACTATTCTAGTCACCCTATCCTTAATTGTGCACACCCTCTATAAGGTCGTAACTCACCTATAAAGTATAAAGGGGACTAGCTAACATCTAAGGTGTTAGTTGTAATACCTCAAATTTTATCTAATATTAATCCTAGATAATTAATACCTTAACCTAACTCCAATATTGAGAAATCAATATTTTTGCCTTACCCTAATTCCTCAATATAAAATATTAACCTAACCATAATCTTTATTTTAGGTAATTTATATTTCTCTTTAACCTAAATCTAACATCGGATGGTCATTAATTAAATTATCCTAGTTCCCTAACCTAAATCATTTTAACATAAATCTAATTATAAAACAAACCTAATTTGTATCCCTTTTCCTTTCTCTTTTTCTACCCTTCCCTTTTCTTTCCCCTGCCTAGTTGAATTAATTTTCTTCTTCCTCCTCCTTTCCCTACATAAAATTTCCATATCTCCCTCTACCATGCTACCAACCTATTCCCCTACGTCCATCATCATCAACCATCATCTCTTTCAACTCAAGGGATATGTCCCTTTGACATTGTGCACAACCTTACCAATATTGCACCCCATCCCTTGCATGTGCCCTACCTTTTCCTCTACCATTTTGCCCTGATCGCACCTTCCCCTCTTCATTTGATTCCTCTCTTTACCTCATGTATTGCTTAACCACTCACTTCCTCCTTTTTGTCAAGCAACCCCCCAGTCACCTTTCTTCTTCCTTATTCTTCCTACTCTATTCGACGACGAACAACCACCGCCACACCACACACCTCTAGGAGCCACCAAGCTCCGTATTTAAATTGGAAAAACTAACCATCATAATCACCCCATCATTTGTCTCATCATCGGCGACCATCGCCACCCTAATCCTTTATTCCTTGTTATTCTATTGCACTCAGCTTATTTTTCCATTTAGGTGCAGGATCACACGCTTCTCACACACCTCACCTATGCACACTCACAAAGCCCATGCACAGTCTTGTGCACAGTCGTACCCACATATTTCTCACTTGTACGCTTCGTGTAAGATCGTGAAAACTTCACATAACCCGCTCGACGCACTTGACTTGTGGATGTGTTGCATGATACAAACCCATTCCACTCCTTTTCCTTAGTCGTGCCACCCCTTTATCACACCCATGATCCACTTTAACACTACCAAAACCTCCACCACACTTCCATGCAACTCAAGCTTTCCACTTATTTATTTTATTTTCATTTCCATCCTATTTTTCCTTAACTTTTTTTCTCTTGATTATCATTATTAATTTCTAATTATGAAATTTCCTTGTTTTCGTAGATAATCTTTTGGTGATCTCAGAGGAGGTCATTAAGGATTTTTTTTCTTAGAGTCTGATGCCTTTTTTGGTAAGGATATTAGTCATAGTCAAGGGTTTTTGTGCTAAGTGTTATGTTTCACTATGTATATTATCATGTTGTTATTATTATTATTATTATGTTGATATATGTTGTTAATGCTATGATATAAGAATATAATACTATATGATGAGAAATGTGTGGTTTGAGAAGCATGTGATATCATTGGGATAATATTTTACGTGGAAAATCCTAAGTGAATCAATGCAATATGTGTTTAATAGAGTATAATAAGTTAGAAAATAGTATTTAAGATATATGGTGAAAAATGGAGGATTTGGAAATAATATATTGAAACACATAAGGTTTTTATGAAATGAGAGGTTTTGGTTACCTATAAGGGCATTTTGTTTAATATGAGTTTAATATGAAAATTATGGTATTTTAATGTGTTATATGATTTAAAATATGCTAATTGGATTATGTGAAATGATTATATTAGTCATGAACGGCCTAAGTTCAATAAAATGAGGAAATTACATAATATAGGAATAGTAACCCTAAAATAGGGATGTTATTATTAGATGTGTGAAAATTTAGAGTTAGAACAATAATTTTGGATACATTGTTAAAAGTGGTATTTTAGGAATTCATGTTGAATTTGGTAGTCATATGAGTCTTATAGGAAACAATATGACATACTTGTGGAACTAGGGTTTTGTAAGCCTTATGAATATTAACTTTTGAGAGAGGGTTATCATCACATGTGCAAGGAATTAGATATAAGACTTAATTTTTTATGTTAATAATAATAATAATAATAATAATTTATTAAGAGATAATGAATTTGGTGGATAAAAGAGTAATAGAGAAGAAGTTATGTCTAAAATGAGAAATTAGGGTTTCTTGAGAATTATAAGGATCTTAACATTTGAGAATGACCTTGTTATCTATGTGATTATGCTTTATCTTCTTTAATTGTGATTTTACCTATCAAATAAATCACTAATGAGACATTAATTATTTAAAGTGAAATATCATGTGAGTTGAGTCGAGGTGATTTATGGGTCCGTTCTACCAGACGATAATAGTAGTTTTGGAGCATTTTGCTTTGAGAGGTGCATCAACTTATTCTACCAAATTAAGAATAGTGGAGCCCTAAAATTAACATGAATGATAATATGATTTGATATAATTAATTAGTGAATAAAATATTAACGATTTAAAGTGGAAGAGTATGTGTGTTAGGACCGAAGTGTTGGGTTTATTCCATCGGATAATAATAGTGTTTCAGGTGTGTTATCCATGAGAGATGTTTCAGATTGTTCCACTGGTTTAAGAATAGTGTATCATGTGCATTTTTCCTTGAGAGGTGTTAGGCCTATTTTATAATACAATAATAGTAGCTCATGTGTGTTATCCTTAAAAGGTGTTTCAAACCGTTCCACCTATTTAATAATAGAGGGGTCCTTGAACTCAATATAAATAAAAAAAATATATTTTTTCATATCTAATAATGAGGCTTGGATTATTAATTACCTTGTAATATTTTATGTATCTTGCATGTGTGCTTAATTTCCGCTGTGAATGCATTTAATTGTTTGTATTCTTTACTTGATTATATTGTTACCTTGCTTAATACGTAGCATAATGACCATCATTTTCATTGGTGTTGCTCATTCCTACGAGCATATGACTCTGATGTCTATGTGTAGGTTGATGAGGATCCGCTAGATGATTTTGCGGCCTATGATACTTTATATGGGGTAGAGTGATTTGATGTACTAGAGCTTTGTGCGTAAAGTCATGTTATCCGAATGGTAGTTTACTTGGATACCTTTTTAGAATCTTAGATCCATGGTATCCATTTATATATATATATATATATATATTTCGATATTGTACTCGGAATTAATCTCCAATTCATATTTATGTTTATGAAAAATATCTCATTTTCTATTTACCATTATTTAAATTTTAATCATTTTACCTTGTGATTAACGTAAGAACGGTAAGGTAAGTTAGACTTATGTCAATTACGGTGATAACACCTAGTGATTTTAGTATTATACTTCTGCAAAAAAAATAAAAATATATATATATATATATATAGTTGTGAAATTTGGGGTGTTACATTAACACTATCTTAATTAACACTTGGGACCAAACCGAGGCTAACTGTATACTTTGTGCTACATGGACTACAAGTACAATCCTTGCTACAAGGGTAAATGATCCTACTAATTTCAAATAATATATATATATATATATATATTGAAAGCAAGCTTTACATCACTTTTCTTAATTATTCATGCTCTATTTGTAAATACTTAATATCACTGAAATAATACCGAAGAAGAATCAAAACATTCCACCATACATTTATCATAGCAAAACTTACATAGTAACATACTCAATGAAATTAACACATCTAACATTCTTGAGAATCGGTTAAACTATCACACATACTTAACCTACCAATCTCAATATTGATCATACTCAAAGCCATCTTATGTTTGCATTATACTCAACTTAAGACCTCGTGCTCGTAATCTAGAAATAACCAAGTGAATGTTCGATCATCAAACCATGTATCAAGGTAAAATTTATTTAACTAGCTCATGGATAACACATGGTACACATAAAATCATGGTAGATCTTAGCATACGATATCACAAGTACATGACATAATATTCATCGCTCACCCATAAGATATCATGGAAAAATACATATATGTTTATCATTTAAAAGAGAAAACAATCATATTAACACCTAATTTTTCTATCTTATAGGTGTTTAGGTGAGTTTACATATTATTTCAAGTTTAAGGAAAGAAAAAAAAAGGAAGGAAGTTTAACTCGCTTCGTAGATCCACTGAATGCCATCCAATAGAAATCAACCAAAATAGAGCGGGTGAGAAGCAGCAGAGCATTACCGGAGGCCAAGCATCCCTAAATGGTGACTTAGCTGACTTGTGGTCACTAAAGGGTGGTGCACCACTGTTGTCTTGCTGCATATCTACTCATGTGGATGCATCAACATTTGTCGATGAACAACCACCTTCCTATCTCATTGATGATGTTTGTTTTAGCTTGGAGATCTAGATTTTTTTATAATTATTATTGTGTTATCTAAATATTTTGCAGATATATGTATAAAAGCTATTTTATAGATTTGATTATTATTTTGTTAATAATGCCTTTTTCTTTATTATCTAGATTTTTTTTTGTTTGGCCAAACTTTGGAGATCATATTACCATGAACTGTGTGGTGTATAGTGTAACTCCCCCAAATTTACTACTTAAAAATTTTGTTTTGTGGAAACATTAATCACAAAATTAATGGTGTTAATCCCACACTTATTATAAGTTTGGCATCCTTGGTGTAGCCATAACTAACATGCAATTTAAACCCTTTTATTGTCAATTGTAGTATTGGTAAATAAGGGTATCATTCTATATCGAAAGTGAGAGGGTTCACTTTTATTTAGCTAACTCACAAATAATAAAATAAAAAAACTCTAAATCACACAAAAATAAATAATACAAAAAACATAATAATGGGGGGTTTTAAAAATAAAAAACAACAAACAAAATACACAAAATAAATTTATAAAAATAATAGATGAATGCAAATATGATAAATGTGCTTGGGAAGTCAAAATTCACTGCTAGACTGGGTCAAAATAATAATAATAATAATAATAATAATAATAATAATAATAATAATAATAATAATAATAATAATAATAATAATAATAATAATAATAATAATAATAATAATAATAATAATAATAATTTATATGTGATATTTTAATCATAAGAAAGAGGTTGACAAAGTAGCAAGGTAAAAGTAGGTTTATACACCTTATATTACTTCACTAAAATAATTAATACAACAACAGGCCATTATTAAATCATATTAATTGCTACAAGTATAGTTGCAACAAGCAGATCCTAAATTTAACTAGACTTAAGCATTAAGCACAAGTGGAGGAATGTTAGTCTAAATACCTAAACTAATACCTCAAGCATGTTAGTTATATTCCTCTTCTTTGATCCACACGTATCTAGACGTTCCACTTCTTTGGTTAGAATCACAAAACTATTAGGTGAATTGTTATCTAACCTAGCTGCAATTTATATATATAAAGTATAGCATATTCATATAGACACCTAGCAAGCATAAAATTCTACATATTGTCACTATGAGGAAGCTAAAATGAGGCATGCAACATATAAATCATACTTAATAGAATCACATATATAAACGATAGTAATTAAATTAGAGTCAAATAACAATCTTATGAAGAAAAAAAAAATATTATATCTCAAACCATAACCTAGGATTTTAATCTATTTCCCAACAATAAATGTTTAGCCAGTCATAATAAATAAAAAAATTACACAAAAAATATATAAGAAATAAAGAAATAAATAATTAAAATTAAATATGGATGAAAATTTGCTTAATTTCATTTGAAATAAATTCTTTAGGTCTAATTTTCTCTTTCTTTCTGCTTCTCCTTTTCTATGCCGTGTCACCTTTCTTCCCTCTCTTTTTATGCCACCGTCGCTTCCTTTTTTCTCCCCTTCTCTCTCTCTCTCTTTTTTACTTTTGTGTGCTACGTCCATCTTGTCTCTCTCTCTCTCTCTCTTATGTGTCCATCACTTCTCTCCCTCATCTCTCTTATGGTCCTGCGTCCATCAATTTTGTTGCACGCCTCATTTTCTCAATCTTTGTTGCTTCTTCTTTTTGTTTCATTTATTCCCAATCCCTCTCTATTCTCTTTTTATTCTCTAAACCTCCCTTCTTTCCCTTTTTTTTTCTTTTTCATCTGGTCCCACTTTCTAACTCCACCTCTTTTTTTTTTCATTTTCCTTATTGTTGGGTCTCGTTTGCCCGGTGTCTTTGGTATTTAAACATTGGTCCTTTAGTCTTTAGTCCAAAGGACACAAACCCCTTTTTTGTCTACAAAATAACATTAGAATAATTAATAAATAATCTTGTACTTTAAACCCATTCATTATATATTTTATCTCAAATAATTAAATATAGGGGATTATTATCATTTAAACACAAAATTATAATTATCCTCATATATTAATCAAATAAAAGACCAAAAACTAATATTAAAAGGGTATGCGCTCATCAATTCTCTACCATTCTTATACTAACTACTAAGACTAAAATATTACTTTACTTAATTAAAGTTTATAACGTAAGAATAAAATAGTTATTTCATTATAAATTAACATCGTCCTAATATGCACAAAAGGACAATATAAAAAAAGGAGAAATATTAAGGGAAATAAGAGTACAAGAAATATCCGAATCAAAAGATATTGGGGTAAAAACTGAATATACGTAAGTTATCAAACCAAACCCTCAAAGTATTCCTACAAGGTAAAATCTATCCATTGAATAGGTAGGGGATCGTGAATAGAACTCATCAGTATTACACTGCTGAATGAACCATTACATAACATTAATATGCAAAGCCACCTAAAACACATAGGTAATAACATCGGAGGGATACATTAAAGAATCATGAAATACTAAAATGATCAAATGAAAAAATTGAATCAATGCTAAATACTAAGGATAGGGAACTAAGGTAAGTACCAAATCAACAAATCCATACCCATTCCAAATACCAAGATAGGGTGCTAAGACAACTATCATACCACATACCAAAATCTGGCAATGTAGAATGACAACTATCGTAACAATACCCCGATCAAACCATTTACAATCTTACACAATTTCCACTTCCATTTTTAATTACTCAAGGGGGATACAGTAATAACCCGAAGATATAAAAGCACACCGGTCATACCAACATACAAAGTATCACGGTACCCTCACAATCATCCGAACTAGAGGCATAACTACACTCTAATCATAATAGTGCCCTCGGCAACATAGTGCCCTCCACACCTACGACACCTAGTCTTTAAGTATCAATACCCCCTATGTGGCCATTAGGTCACCTATAGAGTAGAATATCTTATTGGGGCACAATGACACACTAGTGAATCAAAAAAACCAAGGGATCCTACCTCATATCTAGGATAAAACCCCTAGAGAGCAACCATTCTCAAAATTGAGGTCTTTCACTTTAAGCATTAGTACATTATATGGCGATCGCATATTTCACACATAGCACAAAAATTCACATTCCATACTTAACTAGTTTCCTTTGTTTTTAATTATTAAGGTAAACCTTAAGTTTATCAGTCTATGTCAAATTCAAAGATAACACTAAGGTCAACCTATCAAAATTCGAAGGCCATCTTATCTCCCATTATTCACAATAGGTGCATTAAGTCGAAAATGATTAAAGTGCCTTTGAAACCTTAATTTTACCATTATTACCAAACATTATAATTATGAGTATTTGTCATGAAAATGGTAAAATATAATAATTTACAATATTTTAGCATATAGGTAATGTTTATGATTAAGCAATTGACTATATTATCTACTTTTCATGTATTTAGTGAGTTACGTCCACAAATGTTAATCATGCATTTCTAATGTGTCATATATTGCATGCAACACCTATGTACATATTTATATCATAATACAACATTTACTAGGCAATTTACCTCTTAGTTCATGTAAGAAAATATTTATAACCCTAGAACATTCGAATGACAATTATCGTATTTTAACCCTAATCATGTGTGTATGATTTTATACATTTTATATCAATCTCTATCTACCATGAAAAATAATCACGGTACACTTATCATGGTATTACATTATAGTCTTGACAAAATTAAAACCCTAACAAAACCCTAAACATGTATACATTAACCATTTAACAAATACACATGCGTATATCTTCTATTTAATAATATATATGATAAATGATAATTATTTAATATCATATTTTCATGTTTCATACCTATTAATAACACTTGCATGCCTAATGTAAATCTTTGGTGTATAACACATACACATATCCTTTCAAAACTCATGCATAAATCATACCTTAAACACATAATGACTTTTATGTATCACCATATGATTTCACATCCTAGTAGAAGGGTATGGTTATCTCTTATCTAAGTAAAAGAAATAAATTAAGATCCATCCAAATAGTCTCCACTCAACCTCTTCAAAACCTTTACAACAACACATCCATCACATATATATTAGCATTTTAATACAATATAACATTAAATAAAATTAATTAAAATTGAATCATAGAAGAGGGATAGAAAATAACTGACAAGGGAAGCTGCATGAGGCAAAAATGTAGAAAGGGATAAAGGGAATAAAGTCATGCAACAATAGGAGAAGATCAATGACAATGAGTGATGTTGCTAAGGGTAAGGGATAGCAAATTTGGCCAAAGCCAAGGGGAAGGCTGTAGTGAAAGTGGATGTTGCTAGGGGAAGGTCTCAGTGGTGTAGGATGTAGAAAAGGGGAAAGCTTAGGTGGAAAAGGCCGAAGCTAAAGAGAGGGGTTCAATGGATTTGTTCATAGCTAGGGAAATATGAGTAAGGAGAGCTTTAGTGAGGATAACCAAAGCAAAGAAGGGGGAAATGGTGGCGATGGTTGTAGGTTTGGTGGGGTGTTCAGCAATTTTTTCTAAATCCAAGGGTGTAGAAACAAAGGTCCTGGCTTGTGGTTAGGGGAGGAAATGACAATAACAACCGGTGCAACAAAGTGTGGTTTGATGGTGAGTTGTGTTGGTAGGTTGTGTGGTGTGTTTGGTGGTTGTGGAAGGAGAGAAATGCTTCGTTGGTGGTGCTAAGTTTTGATAGGAAATGGAGGGGGATGAGGGAGTTGATGAGGCAATTAATGTGTTATAGATATACTCATGCATATAGAGAGGGGATGGAGGTGAGGCATGGTCGGTAAGCCAGTCCATATGTGAAGAAGGTGGGAGTTGATAGGGTAGGATGTAGTTGATTGAGCATGGCAAAGGCATGTTTAGGGGTGATGTTTCATGTAGGAAGAAGGGGAGAAGAAAAGGAGATCAGGAAGGTCGGGAAAGAGGGAAAAAGAAAAAGAATAAAGAAAATAAGGGGAAGTAATTAGGTTTGGTTTAGAATTAGATTTAGGTTAGGGTATAAAATAGGTTTAAATTTAATAACCTAATTTCTATCAAATTTTAACCTAATTAAATTTATATATAATATGTTATAATAATACACATATTAATAAAATATTTAGTATAAAATCTCCTAAAATAACTATTATAACTAATTACAAATAATTATCAATTTATAATTAAGATTTCTAAAAATGGGGTATTACACATAGTTCAATCTAGAACTGTATATAAGGGTTCAACTCTCTCAAACTTCTCATTAATTTCATTGGTGTGATGACACTTATGAGTATGTTTTAGGCAAGTGATGATGATGTTTTGAAAATGATTATAGCTACAATTATCTTTAAAAATAGGTTTTGACGAAGGATATTCTCCAAAATCATTATCTAAAGTGCATACAAACAATTGATTTAAATTTAGATAATGATTATAGAAATAATTTTCATCTAAATTATAAAAAAAAATTCAAGCTTAACCATTAGAAATTATTTATTTCAAGAAACTGGTATCTAAAGTTCTATATATTTTAGCCCTAGTGTAATGGTTATTACTAAAAACCGACTTCTAAAGTCACAACATAAAGATTCTTATTGTATTTTAGATGATGATTTGTGCACTGTTATCAAAGCATTAGATAATCATAAATACAATGATAGCTCTGTACCATTATCTAATATAAAAAATAACCAACATTAAAGCCTTATTCCATGGTAGTATATCCTTCTAAGTCTATTGAAGTCAGGGGGAAAATGGCCCAATCCCTGTAGCATTGTGGTATATAGGTGTGTTTGTAAAAGATGAAGAGAGATTACTAGAGACTATTAAATCACCTCTCTCTTGTACAAAATAACTTTCCCATCTTGCCTTAAACATGTATATAAATACCTTATTTTCTTTTTTCTTAATTTCATGTTGAACTTCATTTAATGATTTAATGGAGCTTTGCTAGTGTAAAGTTGTGATCTTAATTGCTATTTAGAGTTGTAGAACTAGTGATAAAATAGGAAAAAGGTATGTTTTTTTGTTGATAGATGATATGAAATTTGATTTAGATTGTCAATTAAATAAATATAATTCATAGTAGACTTACAAAGGTAACCGTAAGGGTGAATTCTATAGCACCATGCATTAATTTGTTGTGGTTACATTTTGTTACTAGCCTTTGATGCTATGCCTTGTCTGGTCTTATTTAGTTTTTTTTTCATTTTGTCAAGTATTAACAACATTTGGATATCTTGATTTTTTTTCTTTGTGTAGATCTAATTCTTAATTAGTAATTTTTGTGTTTTTCTCCAATATTTGGATATTGTTTCATTTGGTCAAACTTGGGATATCATATTATCATGGACTATATGGTGTCTAGTTCTATTAAGAACTATATATGCCGCTTTAAATTCCTCACAATTCTTTTTTATTCCATTAGTGTGATGAGAGTATAGATGTGAATGTCAATACAACAACAGTTTGTATAGGCTGCTAAAATGGCCATAGGAGGCAAAAATTGATAACCAATTTTTTTAATACAAAATATGACATTGTTATTTAAGTAAAAATGGTCATGGAAAAAAGAAATTTAGTATCCATGTTTTCTTTTTTTTTTTCTACTGATAAATATATTCGTGACTATTTGATTTTTTTTTAAAAAAAAATTATAGCTAAATGACCACGATATTTTCATGAAAAAGTATTTTTGTGGAAAAGTAATCATGAATTAGTCAGGAGGAATGAATTTCTATGGCTAACTTGTTATCAATTTCCATGAGAAAGATTTTTTGTGGCCAACATACAAAGAATTTAGCACAGAAACAATATTTTCGTAGCTAATTTACTATGAATTTTCCACAAAAAAAAAACAATATTGCGGCTAACTTGCCATGTATTTGTAACAAAAATTATTTTTATGACTAATTCACCACGAATTGGTCATGGAAAGATATTTTTGAACCTAATTCACCACAAATTAGCCATGAAAAGATACTTTTATGGCTAACTTGCCATTCATTTGCCACAAAAAGATACTTTAATGTCTAACTTGCTGTAAAATTTCATGAAAATATATCATGGTTGATTGACCATGAATTGTCCATGTAAAAATATTTATGTGGCTTAGTTGTCACGAATTTGCAATGAAAAGATATTTCGTGACTAACTTGCCATAAATTTGCCATGATAAAAGCTTTTAGTGGCTAAATTGCCACAAATTTGCTACGAAAAGATATTTTAGTGACCAACTTGCCACAATTTTTACATGGAATGATATTTTTGTTCTTAGTAGACACAAATCTACAACAGAAATATATTTTTATGGCTAACTCACCATGAATATTCTATAGAAAAAAATATTTATCTGGCTAAAAGTGATGCCTATTTAGCTACAACTCAAAAAAGTTATGGCCATATTATAAATTAAGTAGGTTTTATTTTGTTTATATGTATAATACATTCTACTTTCATCCTTACATTTTGATTATTTTGAACAAAGAGTAAAATTAACCAATTATTATTTTGAGTCATAGTTTAAATGTATATAAAAGTTATTGAATAATATGTGTGTTAATATACCAAAGTAAACACCATATTAAAAATTAACTAGCCCATTTTTTTTTAAATAAATGGTACAATACATTACTAGTACATTTTCAATCTTTCATCTTTTTACTAATTTGAAAAAAAAATCACCTATTAATTTGCATCCTAAATTGAATGTGTGTATGAATTGCAAAATATTAAATAGTACACATAAATAAATATACATACATATATGTCAATATACTATAGTTAGAATAAAAAAATGTTATTTTAGTTATGGATTAAATATGTGACCACATAAATAGATTCATGACTATATAACAACTATATATATATATGATTGAAAAAGTATGAAATACCTAATATAAGTGATGTATACTTGATATGGAGTAAAAGTTTTGATACACTTGTGCAACTTCATAAACAAAATTTGATCATCAATGAATTTTCACAGTTAAGTGTGTATGATTACCACTACTAATGTTGTTGCTACAACCATAGGAATGAATGTGTCTAATTGATATATTGGCCATGAGATCCCTTGTGGTTATTTAAATGTATGCCATGGGATTACTCATGGCTATCAATATGTAAGCCACGAGACTACACAATCCTATTTAAACGTACATCATAGGACTGCTCATTGCTATGGAGACATGTGCTACTAGAATACTTGTGGTTATCAAGATGTGTTCCATAGGACTACTAGTAGTTTTCAAGATTTGCACCATGGGACTACGCATGGCTGTCAAGATGTACTTTAAAATGAGTTTGCAAAAGCCAAAATGATAAAACACAGAGTTGCTATACCACATCCAACATAGAAGATGTACTTCCTATACCTAATCTTTATTGAGTCAAGGCAAATGTAACCTCGTACACAGGGATTAGGAGTGGGAAACACTTGATCTTGCCACGATAAAATTTACAAAACAGAGAGAAGATAATAGGTATAATGAAAATAGAGAACATAAAATTCTAAAGAGAGAAAGAGATCTCGGATAACAATATTCTAGAACATACCCAATAACACTCAAAATAAGCAACACAACAAAGTATTAAATCAAAAATTACTATAAAATATTCTTGTAGATTTACAACTACCAATTAAATAGGTAGGGGATATAAACTTAAACCCATCAGTAAAACAATACTGAGTAATCCATTATGAAGTATTAAGTCTACAAATGTCATATAAAGCACATAGAAGGTATTACAAGAGGAACGTGGCATAAACACATCAAATAATACATGAGATAGCAAGAATGATAATACATGTCACATGGTAGCCATCACTAAGACTATGTTCTCATCATATAATTATTCTTAACAACATGCATATTCAATAAGTTATTACTAGTATTCCAATTACTTAGATACATTGAGTTTAGAGATCCCTTTTGTCATACCTGGTGGAATGGTACCAACATATTGACCCTTCCAAGGTAAAATGCTTATTGGAACTACTATTATATCAAATGGGCTAGTAACATGACCCTTCTAGGTTAATATGCTCCTAAGAACTGCTATTATATTTGATAGATTGGTAACACAACACTTCCAGGGTAATATACTCTTGGAAACCATTATTATATCCAATGAATTAGTAACATGATCCTTCTAGGAAACCATTGTTATATCTAATGAACTAGTGACAAGACCCTTCCTAGGTAATAAACTCCTGAGAGCCACTATTATATCATGTTAACTGTTACAATCATAAACCACTCCCATTCTTGAGGTATTCCACTTTAAATATTTATATTTTATTCAAGTGATCACACATATTACATAATACATAAATAATTTTAATTTCCTTACTTGACCACTTTTCCTTTATTTTTAATTATTTAAGTCAACTCTAAATTCAATGATCAAACCAAGGTCAAAGTTAGTACTAAATTCAACATGACAATCTACTAAGGTTATCCTACGTCAGATTATTCACATTTAGGTGTATTATGTTTAAAATAACCAAAATGCCCTTAAATCCAAAATACCATGATATAATCCATTTTAAATGCTAATTTAATTTTATTTATATCTTTTCATAAAAGTCTAAAATATGATAACTGAAACATTTTATCATGTAGATAAGTTACCAAAAATGATAAATAACTATTTTGCCCTCACACATGATTAAGTACATAAAACCTTAACATGCATATATGATTTATCGTAACCCACATGCTTTCATACTTAACATCATATATTATATGCTAGGCATATATGTTGGAAAAATAAATATGGTGCACTTAAAAGATCAATTTTCCCATATGGCATACAAATAATAATAATAATAATAATAATAATAATAATAATAATAATAATAATAATAATAATAATAATACAAAAATTACTCCTAAACATATTCAAATTATCATGCTATACATATATATCATGCATAATTAATCCAAGAAATTAAACCTGTTCTTGTATGCTTTGTACACTAATATTATAAATAATTTAACATACTCAATGACATATAATTCTATGATAGCATACTTAGGGGAATAAATACAACATAACAATACATGCTTAGGGAAATAAATATAATGTAACAATACGTGCTTAGGGAAATACATATAACATAACACAATCAAAATCCTAATATGCTATCATGTGATTTTAACATTTTAGTACGATATATAGGTTACCTTAATTACAACAAAATAGCAAAATATAAGAAAATTAATATCAATCCCTAGCCTCAACTAGTCATCCTTCTTTATCTTAAATAACCCAACAAATATATATTAGAACTAACACATATAATAACAAAATGACATCAAAAGAACTCAACAAAAATAGCAACACACTACCTAATTATTGGATGGAAACAAAATGAGCAAGACCCACGCTACACGTGTTAGGTAGTGAGAGGGCTGCACACAAAATGGAGGGGATGTGCAAGGCTTGCCCGTAGGAGGGCTAAGGAAGTGTGAGTTGTTGGGCAAGTAAAGTGGTGGGTAGCATGGGTTGATCATGTTGGGTGCTAAGACGAGCTTGAAGGGTGGTCGTACCTTGGGGTGTTTTCATAGAGTTCTCACTCTTAAAAGGGGTGGAAAATGTGAGGGAATAACACAACTATAAGGTGATTGTGTGTGGTGATGGGGAATTTGTGGTGGTGTTGTGTCAAAGTGGAGGGTCATGAGCAGTGTTTGGCTACAAAGCAAATAGTGCAAGGTTGGAAGAAAACATGGAAAGGTTGGGAAATTTGTAAATGAATGGTGGTGATGGTGGTAGTTGTTGGTGAACGTGGAGGGTGCAAAAGGGAGAGGTGTGAAGTGTTGGGCGACAAGGAAAAGAAAAAAAAATAAAATGTACTAGGGGGAAGAAGGAGAAGAAGAGCTTAGGGTGGTGGCGGTGTTAAAAAAAGTTAGTGGAGTTAAGAGTCGAAGGTCAAAGGAAAAAAATATTAAGATTTTTTGTTATATAAATAAAAATTAAAAAAATCAGATATTTATATAAACAAGTTTTTTTTTTTGTTTTCAAATATACTACATAAATATGAGAATATATTTTCTAATCTATTATCTAAAACTTATTACTATTTTAGTAGTTGTTTTTATCCCCTAAAAATGCATGCTATATTTTTGCATTTGAAAAGAAGCATCTAGGTGTTTCTGTATTAGTCTCGCTTTCTAAAAACGAGGTTGCTTTGAACATTTCAGTTCTAATAAAGAACCCTTTTGTGGGTGGAGTTTATTTTCTTTCTTTTATTTTCTTCTCTTTGAGGATGGAAGAGAGATACCACTTTTGAACCAAATTTCCAAAATATTCAACCATGCATGAAGACTTAACTTTACCATATCTCATTTTCTAAGTCAGAAAGGAAAAAAGGCTGTATCCTTCCTCCGCGTACTGGTCCCTTTTTTTCTTCCTTCACCATCAAAGGTGCGGGTTACTCTCTCTCTCTCTCTCTCTCTCTCTCTCACAGACACAGACACACACGCACGTACCATATCCAATACGCACAGCAAGAAACAGGCTGGTAGGATTAGCCCATAACGGAGATTGGGTTTTTCTACCATCCCTTTTTTTTATTTATAAAAAGAATATAACTAAAATTTGACTTTGGTATCATATCCGCTTCTCTAAACTATACTACAAATTATATTATAGGTCAGCAGTAGCACGTGATATCGCGTGACAAGTCATTCACAACTAATTGGTAGGTAGTTCACAGTCACACTTGACAGCATGTTTGCTACGCTTGATGATAGGTAACCGGCTACCTAACTACGCACGACTTCTCTCTCTCTCTCTCTCTCTCTCTCACATCGTTACAATCGATACTTTTAAAAGTTAAGCTTTAATTAATCATAAAAACTGATTGGATTAAATTTGACAGCTAAAATGAGAGTTTAATTTACTATTTTTTTAATATTATACACCCTCTGTTTCAGAGTTTCTGAAAGAAAATTTTTTTAGTTCAAATTTTTTATTTTAAAATAAAAGTTGTTTTAAAAAATTTAATAACTTTTTTTCCTTATAAATGGAAGAAAAAAGTAGCAGTAGTAATTGTTAACATGTGTTCCAAAGAGATATGTTAGGGTGTAAACATGAAAAATTTTATCCAACATCCAACGGATATTTAAACGACTATAGATAAATCGATATGGATATGAAAGATGGAATAAAAATACCTATCGAACTTAGGTATAGATACGGATATAAGTTAATTATATCGGTATTAGTATTTATATCTATTTATCCGATATATAATTATATTTTTATTCTTAATTTCAAAATAAATATAGCATAAATTAATATTAAAATTATCATATAACTAAACTCTAAACAAATTTATTTGTCATGTAATGAATTTATCCGTTAGATAATATTTATTAACAGATATATAAATAATCTTTTAGATAATAAATATCCAACGAATATATATGCTAATGAATATTTATTCAAATACAAATAAAATTTTTAATTTAATTTTTTTATTAAATACAAATATAAATATAAATATACCCACAATAAATCTGTCCGTTTATATTATTACTTAAAAGGTAGAAAAGGTTGTGAGAGGACACCAGTCTTATCTTATATGATCTAATTATCTTTTTTTCTTTTTTACTCCCGGAAAGTAATAATGTATTAATTAATTTGTGAAAAGAGATAGGAAACCTAACCCTTCATAAAAAGTGGGACATGAGCAGATCAAAACGAGGCTTCGTTTGATTCCATACATATAATCCAATAATATAAGGGCTGGAAATCGTTCTTCTCTCTCTCTCTCTCTCTTCGTCTTCTCCTTATTTCCTTTTAAGCTGCAAAGCACAATGACTTGACTTACACGATCCCACGTCCGCGTCATCTGCGTGATCTTAAGGAACCACCTGGATCCACACAGAAAGTAGAATCTGATTTTTCTATCCACGTGTCCAAATGCCACTGTCAGCCCAACCATAAGAATTGTCCTACGTCCGATATGTGGCATCTCCTCGTGCTGCACTCGGCGACGCATTTTGGGACCACCTCACCGTCTCTTTTACTTTGCACTGTCACATGGAGTTCCCTGTTTGGGCCGGCACCGCCCCTGCCCCGGCGTCCCGTCTTCTGATTTGGGGGGGAGAGAAAGAGGGAAATATCTTCTTCTTTTTTTCTTCCTTTTTTGACAGTTGCGGTGGTCCGGCCTGCTCTCCTTTCTGTGTACAGTGACGCAAGATAGGAAAGACTATATGTTCACACTAACCAGAAAAAAAAAAAAGAGATAGGATAAAAACCATCTTATCAGTCTTATATCAAAATGTTATAAACATCCGATTGAAATTTAAGACTATCTAATCATTAATAATAATTAAGATAAATGTTGAAAGGATCCATCAAATAACTGGACGTCTTTTTTATATCTAGTTTTAAAAGATTTCCGATGAAATGAAGGTTTTTTTTTTTTTTGGGTAATTTTACATTTGTGACTTGTAGCTCTTCTTATGAAAAAAGCAATACCCACGTGGAGAAAGGAAGCATAAAATAAAATAAAATAAATTTTGCTTAGACTACTAATTTTCTATCCTACAAAATTCCTAATTTTTTGTATTTAACTATTTTATCCTTTTTCTTGTTCCCTTTTATTTTTTTCCCTCTTCTTTTCTTCCTTTTATCTTTCTCCTATTGTTAATATTCAACACATATCACTCAATTTTTAACAAAACTTAAAATTAAAATAAGTAACGAACACTGTACAATGTATCTCTATATTTTAATAAAATGCATAATATGTCTTTGCTCTAATTCACACTATAACATAACCTCTTGTATTTTTATTTTCGGACATACTTTTCCTTTCTGTTATTTTTTCTATTAAAATTTCCAACGATACAAAATATTAATAAAATTTTAAATGAAATTGTGTCCTAAACTAACAAAATTTTCGCACAAAAAAAAAATTCCCCCAGAATATAAGCTTAATTAAATTTTTGCACCTTCCATGTATTTGAAATCCTAAAATTCCAAAACTACCACTACCACATTAAACTTTCCCTACCAACGATTATTTTGCCATCCCTAACTAATATTAAATGAAAAAAAATACCACCCCAAAATAGAAAGATTTCTTTTTATTACACCCCTAAACTTTTCTAGCCTTAATTCTTAAGTGATTAATCTTATAAGCCTTTCTCTAAACATTAAGCCTTGTACGGACACTTTTCATACCTCTTAATCCTCATCTTTATATTTCTACCCTTTAAACCTTGGTTTTCAATTTAGCCAACTGGCAGTCGATCAGACCTTATCTTTGGCTAATTGGCCAACATCACTCCAAACCCTATCGTATAAAGCATCCAACAATCCACCACCAAGCTCTTTAGGTCAACCGAAGCTAAGTGATTTTCACTATTATTGATTTTCCTAATTTTTTTGACCTCTAATCAATTCATATGCCCAATATTTTATATATTTGGGTTCTTAGATTAATTCCTTACCATTTATTCATTTTTGATAATTTTCGGAAATTATTTAATTATTTTTTATAATGCCCCAAAAATTCTAATTTTATTATTTATTATTAAATACGATTTTATTTTGAAAATTAATTAAATAATTCACTTTTATTAAATAAAAGGAAATTAATTAGGACAAATCAAGAAGAAATTTATAAGTGTTTTAAATAGGAGGAATTTTAGTATTTTAAACTAATTAAGGATTTTATTTTAGAAATTAATTAAATTAATTATTTTATTTAAAGTAAGAAGGATAAAATAGTTTCAAATTAATATAAACTTTATAAATAATTTAATTGGAAAAAATTAGAGTGTTTTGTTAATTAAAATGGATTTTAAGAAAATTCTTTCAAAAATTCCTAAATTAACCTAAAAAGAGAATTTAATTATTATGTTAATATCTATATTTTATTAAATATCCCAAATTACCCAAATTATATTAATTAAGCCAACCATCATTTTCCCTTCTTTTTCCTTTTTCTTTTTTCTCCTTTTCCCCCCTCTTTTTTCCTTTTCTTTCCTTTCCTCCTCTTCCTTTTTTTTCTTTTCCCCCGACCTGGGCCGACCCGGGCCGACCCGCTGGCCCAACACCCTTTCCCCTGTGCGGCTTAGCTCCCCGCGCCTCTCCTCCCCTCTCCCGGCCTTTTCGGCCTCTCCTATTTTTCTTTCTTTCTTCTCCCTAGACCGCCGGTCCAGCCTCCCACTTCGTCTTCAACCTCCAGCATGCGCCTGCAACCGAAATTTTTGCCAGAAAAGGCTGCAGCGACCACACCAACTACACCGGCCATTCCTCCCCTCTCCTCCCTGCTGACTCCCCTGCCATTTCGACAGAACCATTCCTCTCTTCTCCCGCACACCATCTCTCTCTCTCCCCGACAACTCAATGTCTGCACACGCAGACCTACGCCGACCATTCTCGCCGGACAGAGGCCATAACCCTGCCCCTACTCTGCCACACATCCTTATCGTTTTTCCTTCCCAATTGGCCTATAAATAGCCCTGAAGGCTGCCATAATCAGGTTTGGAATTTGGCAGCCCAGAAAACCAAACCGCGCGCCACCCCCTATTCAGCTAACCATTCCTTCGCCGTCGACCGCCTTTGCCACCCACTTCGGCCACCAAAATTCTCCCTGCACCGCCCTCTACACAACCCAACCATTATTCTTCCTTGCCCTACCCTACACTAGCCACCCCGACCATGCGAAATTGCCTTCCAGAACAGCGCCCTTCGACCTGTGCCGCCCTTCGTGTCATCGGTTCCGCCACTAGCAGCGCTGCCTCTACCTCCCAAAACAGCCAGAGAATCCTGCCCTACCACCCCACACCTCCATTTTCCCCTACTTCCCTCTCCCCTAGCCTCCCCATCCACCTCTCCACTTCTTCCTTCCTTCACCGCCGCGCCGCTGCCAACACTACCACCTAGCCTAGGTTGTTCCCCAACTCCTTAACCCCTAAACCCTGTTTATTAAATGTGTTAATGATTTTTAATATTATTAACTATTATTAGTAGTGTTATTATGATTATTATTATTATTATTATTATTATTATTATTACTATTATTACTACCACTATTATTACTATTATGTCCTAACATTTATCCCGAAGAACTTCTAATTAATGGTATTAATTAATACTAAAACTTTGTTGTGTTATTATTATCATTATTACTATTACTATTATTATTATTATTATTGTCAACATTATTATTATTATTATTATTATTATCATTATATTTACTATATTTATTACTTTAACTATTATTACCATCGTTATTATCCTTATTATTATTATTATTATTTAATATTATTATTTTTAGTATTCTTATTATGATTAGTATTGCCACTATTATTATTATTATTATTATTATTATTATTATTACTATCATTATCACTATTATTATTATTATTATTATTATTATTATTATGTTTATTATTCTAACTATTATTATTATTATTATTATTATTATTATTGTTATTGTTATTATTATTCCTATTTTTATCACTATTATTATTATTATTATTATTATGTTTATTATGTTTATTATTCTAACTATTATTATCATTGTTATTATCTCTATTATTTTTTTTAGTATTCTTATTATTATTTGTATTATTACTATTACTATTATTATTAATATTATTATTATTATTATCATGATTATGGTTGTTGTTGTTGTTGTTGTTGTTGTTGTTGTTATTATTATTATTATTATTATTATTATTATTATTATTATCATTATTATTATTACTAATACTACTACAATTTCAATTATTATTATCATCATTATTATCATTATAACCATTATTATTATTATTAGTATTATTAATAATATTGTTATTAGTAATATTGAAACCCTTACTTTAATACTATGAATACTACTAAGACTTACTTTGATTAGTAGTGATTTGTCTAACTATCTTGAGAATAATAATAACCCTACCTTTTAATTATAAACTACTATTATTAATATTAGCCTTAGTATTAGGCCATGATAGGGTAAGATAGGAAAATTATGGTAATTCTGGTAGAGGGAGATTGACCTATAGTATTTCCCTCTTATAGGTAAATTGGGTCAAAACCCCCAGGAGGCGTAGGAGTGTGCTCCAAGCCCAGCGACATTTTAGGTAAGGACGTAGCTAAGGCCGCCTATGTGTTACACGTTTTACTTGCCTTGGATGCCTTGTATGATTTATATGTTGTGTTCTATATGTTATTATCTTATCTATTTTTATGTGTAGCGCAGCTTGGAACCAAGGTATGTTCTCGTGCTCTTGTCTGGTATGTGCTAATATGGATATGCTGCAAATATGATGTGATGTGAGGTGACCCTTAGGACATGCATGCTAGGTTATTTGATGAGGTGTTGTGGAATGGGGGTATGAAAGAGAAAAATGAAAAATTAAAATAACCAAGGGGAAGTAAGTTGGCTAACGTAAGTAAGGATGACTTAGGTAATCTATGATCCATGAATGGATGAGTAAAAGGGGAATCAAATAAAATGAAAGAGTGGGACAAACTAAGGTTACATGGGATAACTAGGGTTTGCATGGAAATCTTAGGGTTTGGCATGGTAGAGATCAAGGGGTTTGCATAGGAAGGTTAAGGTCCGCATGGGGGCGAACCTTATGTATGGAAAGTTACTTTGGGACGTGGGGAAGGCAATGGAAGGTCTATTTGGGAGTCTGGAGGCTCGAGGTGAAAAATAGTACGTAGGATAATATAAGGGTACCTAGGGACCGACTAGGGTTTGGGGAGGAAACCCTAATTTAAGAAGGTGGAAAAAGAAAAAGAAAACAAAAAAAACGAGGAGGAGCGAGGTATGAGGGGAGAGTTGAGTCTGAGGGTCATGACACGTGGGGCGTTAAAATAGTGTGGGTTGTGGGAGGTAGAGAAGGAATGACCACATAGGCCTAGATTAGGGTTTCTGGTGAAAACCCTAGGGTAAGGTGGTGAGTAGATCTTGGGGTATAAGGTGGTGGGCCCTAACCCACACACTTAGAAGTTGGGTTTTCGGTGTGAGAAAATGGGTTAAAGGAAGGATGTCGAGGTGAGTTAGGAGGTGCAGAAGTCTCAAGATATGGGACAGGCCCTCCTGGGAGGCTAAGTGCGGATATAGTTAGCCATGCATGTCAAGGGTAAAATTCTTTCGAATAAGATACATTAAGAAATTAATCACTTATAGAGAAAGATGTTGAGCCGGACCCAGACCGGTCCACCGGCGAATAATAGTGGCTAGGGCTGGGGTGCCCTACATGACCGATCCACCAGCAAATAATAGTGGCAGGGAATGTTGCCCTCGTGACCGTTCCAGCGGCTATAATAATGGGGAATTCTGTGCTCAACAAACCAATCATAATATGATAAGACATGGGAAATATATGAATAATTACAGTGAAACACCTTGTGAGTCGGGACCAGACCGGTCCACCGGTAAATAATAGTGGCAGGGTATGTTACCCTCGTGACCGATCCATCGGCTAAAATAGTGGTAGGGCATGTAACCTCGTGACCGTTTCACCGGCTATAATAGTGGGGTTCCCGCACTCACATGGATTGATAAATACTGATGTGAATTGATTATATTTATCAGAGATCTAAGGAATAAGTTATCCGGTCCATAGCCAGTATTGTTTATTTGTGTTATCGCATGTTGTCTACGTAATTATGCCATGTATGCTATTTCATGTGTCTTTGTGTATGTTGGCCTTAGTGCGTCTATTACCTTACTCAGTACGTAGCGTACTGATCACCCGTTTCATAGGTGCTGCTCATTCCCATGAGCAGAAGACCCGTCTGAGTTTGTGCAGGTAGGGGATGATGTCTTCGATGCCTACGATGCTGACAAGGCATCGGGTAGGGCTGAGAGTTGAGCTTGGACCTAGCTTGGGGGTCGAGAGTGACGTGGCCGGAGTTCATCCTCTGTTTTGTTTCCCTGTATTATTATATTTTGTTTTATTCCGCTGTATTATGTCCTCTGACATTTGGTACTTTAAAACTGTACTTTGGGTTATACCCTTTTGATTTCCGCACTCTGATTCCATATGACTTATGTTTTATTAGTGACTCGTATTTGATGTTATTCTTATTTAGCCTTAGCACTTAGTATCGGGACGGTAGGAATGAAGCGATCCTGTACTAAGTGTAGCGGTAGTGCCCTCGAGTTTACGGTTTTATCTTCCTGCTTCCGCTAAAACCCTTTTAATTAAACGAAATTTTTCAGTAGTAAATTTGGGGTGTGTTATATTTTTTCCATTTTAGCTACTTATTGGACCTTCTATCCTATCTAAACCATTTTTATTCATTGTTGATTTTCCTAGACATTAGGACTTCGAAATTCAACCCCTTTACACTCGATGATTAGATCATGTCATGTCCTTTCACACTCATCTAGCCATAATCACCTTCATTACTAGCCACCAGCTCTCCTGCACTTTCTCATTGATACAAATTATTCCCATCACTCTTCTTGCATCCAAGAAACCCCTCTCATATGATTTCTCCCTCCCCCATCCCCCTCTCTCTCTCTCATACCTTAGTTGACATTCATAACGGGGCGAATGCCCTTTCCTTGATTGTTCTATACTACCCAAAATTTCTATACTCCAACTTTGCTCTTTCTTTTCTCCTCTTTGATTGTTCCTGTCGGTTTTGTTCTTAGATACTCCTTTGTGATGAGCCTCTCCTTTCTTCTCTTCTCCATTTTATTATATATATCTTGATCTTTAACTCTTTAGTGCTTGTTCTGAGTAAAAGATAGTTAAATTCCTTGATTGGTGAAATTTTGATCAAGCTTATTCAATCTCCCTTTTTAAAACCTTGAGGGTTGTCCTCATCCCTTTAATTTTTCTCTTCTATTCTAAACCTTTCTATTTTTCCCTTATCTAGTTCATGTGTTTTTGTTTTAGTTGATAAAAGGGTGGATGAAGGTGTTTAGGAGTAATATGTGCTTAGAGACCAGAGTAGCTTTTGATAAGTATTTAAGGCTTAAGTGTTGTTGTGTATCAATTTTATGAAATTTTTGTGTTATCATGTTTTATGTTAGAAATCATGTTAGGATTTATTTTAAATTCATGTCCATGTATTAATGAGTAAATTTATGATTTTATAATTTTTGTGATTTTATGTGAAATTGCTATACTTTATGTCTTACTAGGCTTTTCCATAAAATCTCAAGCATGGAAATATATTTTTTTTATATTAATATGCCCTTCAATGAGCATAATTTATTTTTTAATTTTGTAATTAATGTAGTATGTTGAGGTTGCAAGATTTGAAAATTTAGGTTGTGGTGGTTTCAACCATGGGGCCATTTTGATTTTTGTGGACTCTTTTAATTGAAGTTAATTACATGTTTGAGTTGCTAATAATGTGAGAGTAGTTGTGTGTAATTTTGATAAATTTTGGAGACTTGTAGAATTTTATGGATTTATTATGTGTCTTAGCCTTAAGGTAAAGTTGGCATCTTTAAGAGTTTTTGTGGAAAATAAGCATGTCATTGTATTTCTTGTTGTAGTTATAATAAATTTTATATTTAATATGTTAGGATTTGGATGGATATGGCCTAAGTTATGGAAAAATATAATTTTGGAGATGTTTAGACAAACTAAGGGTTTTTTCTGTTTGGGTTTTACTTGGAATTTTGGTGTTACATAATTATTATATGGGCTAAAATATGATAAGATTAATATTTGAAGTGTTTTGAAAAATTATGAATAGTATAAAGTGTGGTTTGATAAAAAATGTCTTATATTAGAAATGATCACTAAAAATGGTGGCGTTAGTGTTTTATGTGAGAAATGTGTGAGTTAGGTCGTGAATTTTAGATATCGTCTTTTAAATAATATTTTGGGTTATTGTGTTAAATTTGGTGTATTTTAGATTTATAAATAGAGTTGTAGTGTACATACAAATTAGGATTTTATAATGGTATTATGGTATTTTTCATGTAAAATATTTCCTTTTATGCTTTATATCTTCTCTAATGACTTACCCTTACTTTATGTAATCATAATATTTTCCCATACTTCATATGATCATAATATATCCAATTTTTTGTAATCATGATGCATTTCAAGTTTTTAATATTATCAATTATTCTAATCATGTATCTAAGATAAGTAATAATCCATGTGGTAATACATGAATATTTAAAGTAAACTAGTATTAAGTATAGTGGTAATACGTGATTATTTTATATTTAGCTTTTGAAAAAATTAAATTTTTTAGTAGTTAATTTTGAGGTGTTACAAATTCTCTCTACTAATCTAACCTTAAATTAGTAAATAACCCCTAACACTAAATACCTAACGTGAATGTCTATTGTACTTGTTGGTTTTCCTTCTTCTTCATTTAATTCACCACCAACAAAAAAAAAAGCAGAAGCAAAAACCTATAAACTTGCTCTTAATTCCTATATATACCTCATTAACAAGCCATCTTCATTTACTCTACCTTCCATTCAAAAAACACAGGATGATAATAGTAAGAAAAGAAATGTTCTAATCCCCTTCTATTAGGAAATACAACAACACCAATAGAAGAAATTTTACACAAAACACAATGCAACAACAAACTAAAGAGTACATTTCACTCACTTTTGGTAATTTAAACATGAAGAAAATAACATGATAAATGAATTTTTTTGTCATATTTTTATAGTGTTAATCTTCATAATTTGCAAAGGATAATTTATTCTACCCTAAATCATAGGTATTAATTTGGGATCCATCACAAAGAAAAGGAGAAAAATAAGATATTATGAAGAATTTTACAAGTAAAAAAGGCTATCCAGATCATTCATATAAAACGATAAAAACAACCTTCAGTATTTCAAGAATAATTTTTTTTCTATAAGATCTAATTGAGGTATATCAATTTGAGAAGGAAATCTAAGATCAAGAGCTACAAATTTCATGCCTGGAATTTTTTTCAATCACATTATAAAATGGTAAAATTTGCATTATAAGTTAAAGTTGTCAATTAGAAGATGATGAAACTCAACTTGTATTGAAAATTAGAAGTTGTATTTGTAATACCTCAAAATTTTGTAAACATTTTTTAAGGTATTTAGTCTTTTATTTGAAATGTAAACCTAAACATTGGCTTAATTAATTTTTTACCCTTAATCATAACCTATACAATTTCTTCAAAAATTTATCTTATTTATATTCCCCTCTTTTTATTTTTTCTTTATCCTCACCCTTAACAGGTTATTTTTCCTAGTTGGTTTCATTAAACAAAAAACCTAAACTAAAAAAAATAAGCCTAACGAAACTAATCCTAAAGTAACACTCATCCCTTATATAACACATTGAGTCAATACAACCATGCGCGACTACCATAGAGTGCTTTCAGATTGATCAGTTGACCCCACAGATCAACACGAGTCATTTTAATGCGTTTTGTCTCACTCATGTAATTCCTGAGAAATTTTCTTAAAATTCTGAAACTTTCTAGAAGGGTCACCCATCATAAAAGTTGCTCCATCGCCAGCATGCTTAATTATGAATTTTTTAGGATGGAATCACCAAAAAGATGATATACCATGTTGATATAAGTAGCCAGATCAATCCTTATAACACTTCGCTCAATTTGGGTATTACATTCAACCCCACTCAATGAACACAAAGTCCTCATTGCACATCAATCAGTAATTATCTCAATATAGTTTATCCTAAGAATCTTTTCACTAGGTGGCTGATTGGCTCATCCAAGTTCAGCTTACAATCTCGATTTCGCTCTGATACCAACTTGTAATACCCCAAAAAAATCATAGTTAAAAATTTTCATTTAATCAAACAAATACAAGTACCGGGGGTGCTATCGCCGTGATCAGTACAAGCCCGGCCCCCGGCCAGTCCTGTACCAACCACAAGATTTTCACAAGAAATTAGACATACTTAAAATGGAGATTCATAGAAAACTAAAATATTCATAACAAGAGAATTAGAGTGTGGGATAAAAACTTATTACAACCCAATAGAGTACATAGTCAAAGTCCCCAAGAGGATAAAGGATACAATACGATAAAATGAAATGGAAATAAAACTAAAACATAAGTATAAAGAGATAAAAGAGAGTCCAGTCTACATCGCCCTCGGTCTCGGTCTACATCGTTCTTGGTCCCCCATGCCAAGTCCAACGATCAACTCTTAGCTTCGCCCGACGCCTCATAAGTATCATTGGTATCGAAAATGAACTCTCCTACTTGCACAAACTTAGCAAGGCCCTCTACTCGTAGGAATGAGTAGTACCCATGAAATGGATGGTCAGTACACTATGTACTGTGTAAGGTAACCATGCAGCTAAGGCCGTACACAAAAAGGCATATAATACAAGAAGGATCATGCAAATAAACCATACAAGCAATGCATATAGTAGAGGCCGTGATACAACTCGATTAAACTTAATCATTAGATCTCTATTTTACATTCCCATTTCACACCATGCTTATTATCAATCCATGTGAGTACAGGAACCCCACTATTATAGCTGGTGGACTAGAAAAACATCCAAGGAAGAGCACACCTAGCCATTATTATTTTCCAGTGGAACGGTATCCAGGGCACAAGGCACCTGGCCACTATTATTTGTCGGTGGACCAATCTAACCTTGACTCTCATGGCGTTTCAATGTAAGTGGATAGTATCTTTCCATGGTTTAACATCATTAGGTTTGGTTTTGTTGAGCTCAGGATCCTCCACTACTATAGCTGGTGGATCGAAAATATACAAGGTAGAATGCTTCTGACCACTATTATTTACTGGTGGAACGTTCTCCAGGGTACCCCAGCACCTGGCCACTATTATTTCTTAGTGGACCGATCTAGGCCCAACTTAACAATCTTTCTCTTTAAGTGGTTAGTATCTTATTTGATAAATATTACCACCTCAGACATGCATGTCCCTTGGAATACCAGCTCACACAACCCAACTACCCCTATTCTCCTAAAAGGGTCAGTCTCATATCTTGAGACTTATGCGCCTCCCACTACATACAGAAATCCTTTCACTCTTCTCCTCACTTACCACGAATAACCAAATCCAAAGTGTGTGGGTCAAGGCCCATTCCTCCATACCTCTAAGTCAACTCATTATCGCCTTCTAGGGTTTTTCCTAAAAAACCCTAATTTGGCCTATATGGCCCATCCTTCCTCTATCCCACACAACTAATGCTCCTTTACCCCTAACTCATCACCTCACTTAGATTCAACTCCAAGCATTCCACTTTAATTCCCATTTTGCACATGTGACCAAGAAATCCTTGTTGACCACCCCAAACCTTAGCACCTCTCTTTTCCCATATATCATCTCTCCATTACTCACCTACCATCCCCTTTTCCACATGACACGCACAGTCACCCTCTATGTGACATCCTTCAACTCTTACCCCATATTCCAATCCCCTCCATTATTTTTCACTTTCACAATCTCCTCCATTTAGGATTTTCCTCCCAAACCCTAGCCAAACTTCCCATGTACCCTTGTACTAACCTACGTACTATTTTTCACCCATGGAATCCAATCACCCCAACAACGCTTCCCTCACCTTAATTAAACCTCAAGTCAACTTTTTCCACATACAGATCATCCCCATGCAAACACCATCCATCCCATGCAAACCCTAGACTTTCCCATGCAAGATTTACTTTACTCTCTTATTTTGTACATATTTTCCTTTTATTTGTCCCCTCATAGGTCATGAGATAATTAGGTCATTCTCACTTCCCTTTAGTCAACTCATTTCCCTTTTCCCTTTTCATCTGTTCACCCTATACTATATCATTAAAGCATCCTAGCATGAATGTTCTAGAGGGCCACATCATATAACACCACAAGCACAACATACATATCATTTTACACATGTCATAGGGAGAACACATAAATGTACCCTAACTACGCATTGTGCTACGAGTAAGTTGTCATAATCACATAAGGTACACAAAAATAACATAACACATGGCATACAAAGCTCATATACACATAATAGGCCTCAACTATATCCTTACCTAAAACGACACCGAGCATGGAGTAGGCTTCTACGCCTCCTTAGGGTTTTGACTTGGTTCACTTATAAGAGGAAAATACAAGGGTTAACTTCCCTCTTACCAAGATTATTATTATTTTCTACTTTACCTTTATCATAACCTAGTATTAGGATTATTAACAATAATAGTAGCTTTATTAGTAAAAATAAGGGTTGTATTCTTAAAGCGGCTAATCATGCTATTACTGGTCAAAATAGGTCTTGATAGTTATATTGGCCCATGTTAAGTTATTATTAACAATATTTACAATACTGACGATAATAACTTTAATAATAATAATGATGATGATGATGATGATAGTAGTAGTAGTAGTAATAGTAATAATAGGGATAAAGGTAATAATAATAATAATAATAATAATAATAAGACTTCGAATAATCATAATAATAATATTATTAATATTAATAATGTTGATATTAACAACAACAACAACAACAACAACAACAATAATAATAATAATAATGATAATGATAATAATGATAATAAAACTAATAAAATTAAATAACAATTACATTAATTATATTTAAAGGTTAGGGAGGTTAGGGCGTAACCTAGTGGTGGTGGGGTGGTGGAGGAATTGGGGGTTGGAGAGGTGGATTTTTAGGCTAGAAGAAGGAGAGTGAGATGATGGTTGTGGTGGTGGTGCATTGTAACACCCCCAAAATTCACTACTGATTTTTTTTATTTAAAAGATTTAGCGGAAGTGAAATAATAAGACTTATAAATTATGGGGATATTACCGCCACACATAGTACCAAATTGGTTCACTCCTACCGTTTTAGTACCAAGTGCTAAGGCTAAAAGTGTAAAATACAATTTACAAGAAACTCAACCCATATTTAAATCAGAGTAGTGTAAATAACAATTTATAAGGATAGAACCCACCAATGGTGGTTACAAAAACAAAGATGACATTGAAACTAGGAATTTAAAAGAGAAAGAGTGAAACACTAATAGTTCTGGATAATTCCTTACGCTCTGTCTCGTTGTCCACTTGAATAGCACTTAAAAAGGACCTACAAGGAACATTGCCCATTGAATAGGCAGGGGCCTACTATGGTACTGAGTAACTCTTTAAAAAAACACTTAAAAGTAGGCCCGCAATGTAGCACATGATACAACACTATATACATACATAATGACACGTGCATACATGATATTCACATCCATACATTCGCATACTTAACAAGTCAATCAGATATTAATAGGTCATAATGTATAATCAATACTTTTGGGCCTTAAGCCATTAGTCCATCATTATCCAATCATCTCTCAAATTTTATATCCATGTGAGTGCGGGAACCCCACTATTATAGCTGGTGGACCGGAAATCATGCAGGACAAAATGCTCCTGGCCACTATTATTCATCAATGAATCGGTCTCTAGGGCAGAATGCTCCTGGCCACTATTATTCGCCTGTGGACCAGTCTATCCCCAGCTCACATGGTGTTTTACTATAATTACTTTGTATATTTTCCACATCTTATCGTTATTACGTTTGGTTTGTTGAGCATGGAATCCTCCACTATTATAGCTGGTGAACCGAAAATCATGCAGGAAAAAAAACTCCTGGCCACTATGATTCGTCGGTGGACCAGTCTCTAGGGCACCTCAGCTCTTGGCCACTATTATTCGTCAGTGGACCGGTCTGGGTCTAGCTCAACAATCTTCCTCTTTAAGCGATTAGTGTCTTATTCGTATCTTACTTGAAAGTATTTCACCCTTGACATGCATGTCACCGACCTCTAATTTTATCCTCCCGAGAGGGCACGCCCCATATTTTGAGACCTTTGCACCTCTTATCACACCCCGACATCCATTCCCCCTTACATTTACTCATAACGAAAACACAAATCCTAAGGGTGTAATTTAAGGCCCATCATCTTATGAAATTCAAATTCTTTCACTACTACTCTCTAGTGTTTTTCCCTTAAAACCCTAATCGGAACTATGTGGCCCAACCTTTCTTTTATAGTCCAACACCTCATCTCATTTAGATTCAACCCAAATCCTATCACTCGACTCAACAATTATACATGTGATCGTGAAACCCTATTTAATACACCATTTCTAAAAATCTTATTTATAAATTAATAATCATATGTTTAATTATAATTAATATAATTAGAGGGTTTAATTTTAAAAGTATTATTATTTCTCATATTATTTTTATGGTTTAAGTATAATTTTAATCAAGTTAAAATTTTGATAGAATTTGGATTATTTAATTTAATCCTAATTGTACCCGTAAATCTTATTTTAAATTATTTTATTAATAATCTTTTAATCCGTAACCTAAAAATAATTTTCTAAAAATTATTTCCGATTATTTTACTCTTTCCAACCCTTTTTAAACTTACCCAAATTCGGATAATTTTTCCCGAACTATTTTTATATCTGTTACTTTAATCTATCTAAATTAAATCTAAAACTATATAAATAATTTTTTACCTCGTCGTATTATTTTACCCCTTAGTCTACCCTCTACCGTATCCCAAATATCACTCCCTAATATTTTTCTATACTGCACGCTACCATCACCTCTACATTTTCGTATACATGCTACCATCATCTGCACATTTATACATATATACACACGCATATGGCACAACACCTCACAACTCCCCTCTCCCTATTTCGTTCAGTAATCCCACCCAACCAAACAATACTCCTCTCCCTGTTTCCAACCAAACAAGCCTCCTTATCATTATACAAATACACATGCACCCTGCACCGCACGCATACACTGCACTCCCCAACTCCCTGCAGCAGCATTCCACTCACCTCACCCCCCTCTCTGCATGCTCACACGTAACCCTTCCCTCTCCTCCCATACCTTTTGATCACCGCACCCCTGCCAATCAGTGGCGGAGTCAGAGTTTTGGATCCATGGTGTCACTATTATTTTAGTTCGATAAATAATATACTAAAGTAAATATTAAAATAAAATAATATTTTTAAGTACTTAAATAAATATTTATTTATTTTGATAGCAGTTTACTTTAAATGTTGATAAAAAAAATCAATAGTTGTAAACCTTTAAAAACAATTAAAAAATAAGTGTAAAACCTATTAGAAAAATTATGGAACACATACCTAGCTATGGAAAATATAAATTTATTGTCACACAAACAAAAAATAAACAAAGTCAAAGGAAAAAAAATGTAGATGTATTACCTACAAAAAAGAACTAATAAATTAAAAAAAAAGGTAAAGAAAAGTAAAGAGAAAAAGGGTGCACCACTGGCCGTAAATTGAAATTGTAATATTGGGGTATCGAACTCAAGACTTTTACCAAAAACTAAAGGGTGCACTAACCATCAGAGCTGGGATAAATTAATGCTACAAAAATGCATTTGCTTTTTATTATTTTGGATTTCAATGGTGTCCCAGGACACCATAAAAATGTCCTGGCTCCGCCACTGCTGCCAATAGCCGTAGCAGCCACCAACCTCCAGCCTTCACCATCACCAATGTCCCAACCCCTTCCCTCTCTCTTTATTTTGTTTGAAATTTTCCCAGCCCATCCACCACCATTTCGTGCAACCCCAACCCTCTACGCCGCCCAAAACCCAGCCCCTTTGATCTCTAGCACAGCCTCCCAGCAACCCATCACCCTTCACCCGACAACCTCGAAGCTCCATCCCCGAGCCAAACCTCGACCATCCTCCTATCCCTTGCCCTACCCTGTTTGACCCTGCACCTAGCAGTTGCCCCTACTATAGCCACAACTCTAGCAGCCGCCACCAACAACGCAGCTCACCAACCCATCCAGTCCCTCGCGACACCCAACTCCCTCTCTTCTCTCGACTCCCTATGGTTCGATCTCCCCACCCCGTCACCACCAACAGCACAGTCATCACCACCGGCCAACCCAGCAGCCACGAGCCAAATTCCACCCGCCGACCACAACCACCACTGCAGCCAACCAACACCACCGACACCACTAGCTACCACCTCGTACCCCTTTCCCTGCCTAACCCTTGCAGCCCTCGTAGCCATTCAGCCTTCCCCATTTTCCCGAGGCTCACGCTACGCATGGAGCGTGAGAAATGCTTGAGTGTTAATAAAATTTTGGTACCCATTTTAAGTGTAAGGGTATTTCGGAAAATTTTGAAAAATAAATATTATTATATTATGATTATTATTTTACCTAATAGAAATTAATTCAGTAATTTCGGTATTATTTTTTTGTACAAAAGGTTGATTGGCGAGATCCGATAACTTTAGTAGGATACCGCTATTTTTGTATTTTTGCTAGAATTCAAGTAACCGTTATACCCTACTAAAATTATAAATATTACATAATAGCACATTAGGATTTTTGGTGCATGAAATATGTTAAATATAATTTATTACGATATAATTATGTATTATTAATTGTTATCATGAAAATTACAAAAATGAGCATATTATCTGGTATAAAATATATTGAGTATAAATGTGCGAACAAAATGATTACTATGTTAGAAAAATAATTTATATGATAATTATATATAAAATAATAGGTTGAGCATGCTTAAATATAATTATAGAATAATTATAATGGATGTGTGCCCTAGGGATAATTTAGTCATTTTTGTGTATTATGATATTTGTCTTGAAAATCATGTATAATATGTATTAGCTATTATTGAGTATATGAGTATGTGTCTTGGATGGATTAAGTGTGCGAAAAAGAATTTTATGTGCATAATTATGTACAAGGGTAAAATGGTCATTTGACATATCTGAGAATTTAAATCGCGTAAGAATAATTTAGTTATGGTGTTTTAGCCTTTTCATGACAAATGAATAAATAAAATGGAATTAGTATTTAAATAGATGATAATTTGAGAATTTTAGTCTCAGGGGTGTTTTAGTCATTTTCAACCTAAAGTGTCTAGATGTGAATAATTAAGCCTAGGATGACCTTATTATATTTTAATATTGACCTTAATTATAGTTTTCTCAAATGATTGGGAATAAACAAAAACGGTTAAGCATGAAAATTGAATTTATCTGTATTATATGCGATTTCGTGGTCAACTTGATAAAATACTAATATTTAAAGTGAAAGACTTGAGATCGGGAATGGTGGCTCCTAGGGGTCGCTACCCTAAGGACGTGGTTTAGCCCACGGTTGATATGGATTTTTGCTGGTGTGCCTTAGTGCCCCAGTCAGGCCCTACATCTTACTCTATTATGTTTTGCGGACTAATAGGGGGTATTCATATTTATGGAATAGTTGTCCTTGTCGGTAGGGTACTGTGTTACCTTCGTGTACCAGTGCGACCAGGGTACCTTTGCGTCCTTGGGTTGATAGTTAGTGGGATACTGTGTTGCCTTGGTGCACCGGTACGACTGAAGTACCTTTGTGTCTTTAGGTTGATTGATCTCCCCTCAAGAAAGTAAATAAAAATGGAAATGATATGATTTGATGGAAATAATGACTATCGGATTATTGGATTGTTTGGTAGCAGCCTTTGTGCCTACCTGTGGTTTCGGTAGTAGCCTTCGTGCCAACTTGAGATTTCGGTAGTAGCCTTCGTGCCTACCTTTGGTTTCGGTAGTAACATTCGTGCCTACCTGAGGTTTACTATGGTTTCGGTAGTAGCCTCTTTTCCTACCTGTGGATTTGGTAGCAGCCTTCGCGCCTACCTATGTTGGTTTTATGTCCGTGAACATACCTGTGATATTATGGATCTTATTATATTGTACTTGTAAGTTTACCTGTGATGTTATGGATTTATTATGTTGTACCTGTAAGTATACCTGGGATGATATGAATCTTAGTAAATTATACCTGTGATGTACGTGATTGGTTGGGATTTATGCTGAGACATGAATTATGCTGATAGTTCTGATTTGGGAGCGTAGGACTATCTGGTGTTTCTTTTACTATCTTATTTTTTGTTGTATTTAGACCCTCATGTCCTTCTGTATTTTCTCTCTTGAGTTTTGTAAACTGCTAATGTCGTTTTTTCCATTAGCAATATTTATCTAACATTCTCTCTATTCTGATTTCTGTAATCATGATATTAATTTAAGCGAAATAATGATTTTAGCCTTAGCACCTGGTATGAAAATGGTAGAGGAGACCGGACTTGTACCAAGTGTGGCGGTAACACCCTTTGTTTTTATTGTTTTATCTTATGTGCTTAACTCTGTAAACAAAATTTTTCAGTAGTAAATTTTGGGGTGTTACAAATTGTTATTAGAGCTTTTGGTTATTGAGAATTGGGTTTCGGTTAGAGATTCGATTCTCTCAATCCTAAATGTTTTAACCAAAAAATGTATTTACCCTCTTTCAGTGATTTTAAACCCGGATTAATCTTGTGAGTATTCGAGTGTGGGTAGACTAAGTTATATTTGAATTGTGTCTATGTGTTATGTGCTAGTAAGATAGGATCTTTTTTTAACAGGTTTTTTGTTTTGCAACTAGTTCAGCATGGCCTTAAATGGACATGTCGGTCATTTGGAAAGAGCATTCGAGGCTTTTATGGAGTTCATTCAGCATCTGCCTCCGTCCCAGCCTCAGCCTCCACCACCTCTGTATCACCCACAAGAGGGTATCGGAGAGGATTGGCTTCATAGAGTTTCGAATCATCATCCACCGACATACGCTGGAGAAGAAGACCTTGTTATCCTAGAAGGATGGATTCGGGATTTTGATAGGATATTTTAGGCAGTCAATTGTCTAGAAGAACGAAAGGCTAGCATAGCCACTTATTTTCTCCGAGGACCAGCAGGCACCTGGTGGGTAGATTTTCGTGTTCAAGGAGGACCGTCGTTATCCTGGGAAGACTTTAAGACGACACTTCATTCGTGTTTCTACACTAAGAGTCTCAAAAAGGGCAAGCTCAAGGAGTTTATGTAGTTAACTCAGGGAATTCTAATAGTTTGAGAGTATCATGTGCGGTTTACAGAGTTGCTGATGTTTGCTCTAGGCATAGCCACTAGTGAGGGTACTGTTATCTTCCAGTTCAAGCAAGGACTTCATTTCAACATTAGGAAGATGATAGGTGCAGTTGCTTTCCATGATTTTGCTACATTGTATGAGCGGGCGTGGGTCGCCACCACCTTGGTTCAGGAGCAGACTTTGATTTTGGGTAAGAGGAAGCCCGATGTCTGGGATTCCAGAGAAAAGAGTCAACACCATAGTGCCAGAGTATCCAGCATTCAGCATCAGACTTCTAGTCCACGCCAAAATGGTCAGAATGGTTCCCGTAATAGAGCTAGTCAGAAATTTACCCGACATTACCATTGTCGTCGTTGCAGACGAGATCATCCAGGCAAGGATTGTATGGGAAAGTTGATTCAGTGTCACGACTGCGGCCAGCTCGGGCACAGGAGCTTTGAGTGCTACAGCATGCCCCGCAATAGAGTTTAGCAGGACCCGATGTTTGGACCTATCCGGTTGGCCAACCAAGTAGAAGCAGATCAACAGGTGCTCGATCCCGGTGTTTCTCCTTCAGGTATGTCGCCGCCTCTTCCTCGATAGATTCAAGTTGTTGGTTTTATGCTTTGTGTGTTTTCATGGTATTCTCTCATTAATTGGGTTTTCTGTTTTTAAGGGGGTAGTTGCTCCCCCGGGTACCTTGCGTATCCTAGCGTGTTTTCGAGTAGTTCGGCGTAGACTTCAGGGAAGAAGTCCGTTTTTAAGGGGGTAGTGATGTAATACCTATTTTTAAAAATCTTATTTATAAATTAATAATCGTATGTTTAATTATAATTAATATAATTAGAGGGTTTAATTTTAAAAGTGTTATTATTTTTTGTATTATTTCGATGGTTTAAGTATAATTTTAATCAAGTTAAAATTTTGATAGAATTTGGATTATTTAATTTAATCCTAATTATACTCATAAATCTTATTTTAAATTATTTTATTAATAATATTTTGATCTGTAACCTAAAAATTATTTCCTAAAAATTATTTCTGATTATTTTACTCTTTCCGACCCTTTTTAAACTTACCCAAATTCGGATAATTTTTCCTGAACTATTTTTATATCCGGCACTTTAATCTATCTAAATTAAATCTAAAACTAAATAAATAATTTTTTACCCCATCATATTATTTTATCCCTTAGTCAACCCTCTACCGTATCCCAAATATCACTCCCTTTATGTATTGCACACTACCATCACCTCTGTATTTTCTTATACACACTACCACCGTCTGCACATTTATACACATATACACACGCAAACGGCACAACACCTCACGCTACCATTATTTCTACCCTACTCTTATCATATTCTACTATTAGGGCTAGTAATGATAATAGTAGTTTTATAATTAAAAGTAGGGTTATTATTCTCAAAAATAATTCATCGTGCCACTACTAACCAAAATAAATCTTATTAGCCATCATGGTTTATGTTAAAGTAGTCATAGTGATAGTCATAGTATTAAAGGTAATAGCTTTAATATTACTAATAATATTATTACTATTAGTTTTAGTGATAATACTAATATCGACCCAAACCCTAGTAATAATAATAATAATAATGATATAAGTAATACAGAAGTAGTGACCATAATGATTTTTATATTAATAGTGCTAGCAGTGATAATAGGTTGGTGATTATGAAATATTGACAAAAGACAAGTTAACATTAATAATATTTATAGTAGTATTAAATAATGATAATAATAATAATAATAATAATAGTGATAATATTAATAATAGTTCTCATCTTAAGAATAATACTAATGAAGGTCCTAGAAATCATCTTAGTAGTAGCCTTAGTGATAATGTGGTCAAGTATAATAGAATAATAATAATGATGATAGAAATGATAGTAATAATATTAGTAGTAATGTTAAACATAATAAGGATAATAATCGAAAAGAGTAATAGTAATATAAGAGTCCTAACATTTACGCTAATAATAAAAGTGATAATGGCCAATTTAGTATTAATAGTATTAGTAAGAAAATAATGATAATAATGATAATGATAATAGTGGTAGTAGTAATAATAATATTAATAATAATAATAAAGATATTATATTAATACTAAAGTTGTATCCTTTTAAATGATAATAACATAGTTATAAATATTGTTGAAGTTAGGTTAGATTGTAAGATTGGTAACATAATAATAATAATAATAATAATAATAATAATAATGATGATGATGATGATAATAATAATAATAATGATAATAATAATAATAATAATAATATTATTAATAACACAACATTAATAATAATATTATTATTATTATTAATATTAAGGGTAATACTATTAATATTATTAAAAATTATTAACACTTAGAGAAAAAGAGTTTAAGGGCTAGGGAAACTAGAATACCACCTAGGGTTGGTGGCGGAACCGGCGACGGCAGGGGAGGAGGAAGAGAGGTGGAGAGATGGGGGTATAGGCTAAAGGAGAGGTAATGAAGGGTTGGTTGAGGTGGTGGAAGGTGTCTCAGGTGGAGAGGGGTGGAATGGGGGTGGTGGTGCAGTCGGAAGTGGCGGCGCATAGCGGCCAGTGCTGTGGATGAAGGCAGAGAAGGGAGAAGGAGAGGAAGGGAGGGAAAGATGGAGGTATGGGAAGGTAGGGTGAAGTCCCCTGGTTGTTTTGGAGGGTGGAGGAGGTGCTGGTTGCGGCGGAATTGGTGGCGGACGGCGGCGCGAGGTTGAAGTGGGCTGGTCGGGATGGCGATTTTGCACAGCCGTGGTGGCTCGTGCAGGTCAAGATAAGGGAGGAGGGCGGCTCAGTTCTGTAGAGGGCGGAGCGGGGAATGTTTTGGTGGGCAGTGTTTGTGGTAGTGATCGTCGACGACGGTGGTATAAGGAGTTATATGGGTGGGGGCGCAAAAATTGGGGTTTCTAGGTTGTGAGAACAAAGACCCAATTATGGCTGCCTATAGGGATATTTGTAGGCTAATTTGAGGGGAAAATGATGAAAGAAGAAGAGGACAAATGGGGGCAGGTGAGGCAGGTAGCCGATCAGCAATGGCAGGCGGCGCATGCCCTGCGAAATTGTAGGGTACGTTTGGTCGAGTGAGGAAAAAAAGGAATGGCAAGCATGCGGGAGGGGGAAGGATGGGTTGGTTGGGTCGAAATTGGAAAGAAAACGGTGAGGGGAGGCAGGGGAGGATGGTCATACGGTGCAAGTAGCTTCCATTAGGGGTAGGACGGTACAAGAAGGAAAGGGAAAGGGGTGGACCGGCTGTCCAGGGGAAAGAAGAGAAAAAGAAAAAAAGGCGGCTCAGCCAAGCGGTTGGCCAGGGGGTGACGCGGGCTTTGGGTCGTGCGAAGGGAGAAGGGAGGATAAGGGTTTGGCCTGCGCGGGCCGGCCTAATCGGGGGGATGGGGAAAGAAAGAAGAAAGGAGAAGGAGAGAAAGAAAGGAGAAGGAAAAGAAAGAAGAAAAAGGAAAAAGGGAAAAGGGAAAATGAAAAAAGAAAAAAGGAGAAAATTGATGGGTTGGGGTATTTAGTATTTTATTATTATTTTTATGTAAAATTAATAATATTTATAATAATAATAATTAAATTCCTTTTTAGATTAATTTGGCTATTTTGGACAAATTCTCCTTAACTTCCATGTTAATTAGTAAAATATCCAAATTTTTCTAAATAATTTATTTATTATTTTCTCCGTATTTTACCTTAATTAATTTCATTTTATTTTAATAAAATAATTTATTTAATTAATTTTCCTAATGAATCCTTATTTTTCCATGATTCTTAAATTAGGATTTTGGGGTATTTCAACCCCTCTTAGGGGAATAGGAGTAAAAGAATTGTGTGAACAAGTAGTTCAAAGGGCATGCATATCAAGGGTGGATATATTTATCCAATAAGACATGAATAAGATACTACCCATTTAAAGAGGAAGATTGCTAAGCCGGGCCTAGACCGGTCCACCGACGAATAATAGTAGCCAGAAGCGTTCTACCCTACATGTTTCCGGTCCAGAGGCTACATAATAGTGGGGGATTCCTTACTTAACAAACTAAACCTAATGATGTTGAACCATGGAAATATACTATCTAATTACAGTGAAACACCATGAGAGTCGAGGCCAAACAGGTCCACTGGCGAATAATAATGGTCAGATGCCTTGTGCCTTGGAGACCTTTTCCACCAGTGAATAATAGTGGCCAAGTGTGTTCTTCTCGCGTGTTTGTATAGTCCATCAACTATAATAGTGGTGTTCCTGTACTCGTATGGATTGATAATAAGCATGGTGTGAAATGAGTATACTGACCAAAGATCTAAGGAATAAGCTTAATCAGACTATGACACAGCCTCTACAATCTACATTGCTTGTATGTTTATCTGTATGACCATGCTTGTATTATATGCTTTCTATGTATGGCCTTAGTTACATGGTTACCTTACTCAATACATAGCATACTGACCACCCGTTTCATAGGTGTTTCTTATTCCTACGAGTAGAGGGCCCTGCTGAGTTTGTGCAGGTAGGAGATGCCATTTTTTATGCCTATGATACTTATGAGGCATCGAGTGGGGCTGAGAGTTGAGCTTTGGACTAGGCATGGGGACTCGAGAGCGATGTTGATAAGACTATCTCTTTTACTCCAGTTTACGTATATATAATTTTTTTTTGTTTTATCATACTGTACCTTTTACCCTTCATGGGAAATTTGATTAAGTGCTTTATCAGGCTGTATAACTTTTAACGCTCACTCAGATTTCTGTGTTATGAGTATTTTAGTTTTATCTCTGTTTTAAGTTGTTTAATATTTTTATGAAATTATCCTTAGCCTTGTGGTTGGTACAAGACTAGCCAAGGGCTGGGCTTGTACTGATCACGGCGGTAGCACCCCCATGCTTGTGTTTGTTTTAATTAAACAAAAATTTTCAACTGCAATTGTTGGGGGGTGTTACATAATGTCCAATTAATATTTGAGTATTATTGGAAGAATTTAAGGTTCTTCTTTCTTGAATCAAGATACTCAAGAACACCTAAATTAATCTCGAAGATATGCTCGAGAGTTCTACTATACTTGGGAGAAAGAAGGAAGAATCAAATAGGTTGAGTCTTCTAATTAGAGATGGATGAAACAAAGATGAATTTGCATTTGAATATCTAAAGGATATTTGGTGAAAATTGAGTAAGTTAACACAAGGAATCAAAGTGATTTAACTTTTAAGGTTGAAGATGCAAAGAGAACTTTGAAGATATATTAGAGAGTCAGTTGGCTACATTGCATATGTTTGCATGTATGACTTGAAATGAAGGGAGGTTGAAGATTAGGTTGTCTATTCAAATGATGGAATTAACCAAACTTTATTTGATACCAAAAATGGTGTGAATCATCTTATAACAAATGAAGATTCGAAGTTTAGAAGGAATTATAAGATCAGTGGTTTAAGATTGAAGGAGAAGAATGAGAATCTTCAAGCAAGATTCAATCAAGAATTAAATAATATTAAGAATCTTCAAATAAGAGGAAATAAGAGATAAATTTGATTTTTTTTTCTCCAAGTACACTAGCTAAGATTACTCCAAGTATTCTTAGGTAGAAAATTTCAATCAAAGAGAGAAAGATAACCTTGTTATTAAATTCAATAATATTCGACTCTTCTATGTTACAATGTGTTAGGTCATGCCTTATATAGGTAGTGAAAAGTTTGATAAGTAGCACTCTAAGGTAGCCAAGTCAATGCACACATGGGTAACTAGCACACTAACCTCTAATAGCAACATATTACTAGCCTATATAATACATAAATCGAATGTAAAATTATTTCAAACAAACATAGCTACTTATTACATGGAAACAATTAACAAAAGCTGTAATCTACATAAGAATGATAATTAGATCTTCTTTGACTTGAAAGTTTGACTTCCATGCATAATATCTCCTTTGACTTGTAATAACTTGTAACATAAGAAGAAAGCTTAAATATGTTGACATCTTGAATATTCTCCTCACAAATATGTTACATACCTCCAATAATCACTTAAAATATATATGGTTAGTCAAAGTTATATTATCATCAAAGACACATTTTTTAATAGGCTCCATTACTAAGAATGTTAAATCCTCATTATAATGAGAATTCATAGATGCTCCTGCATCAAAAATAAAGACAAAGATATAGTTTGACCTATGAGGGTAACACCTAATTTAGTAGAATAAACATGTTTCACCTTTATTTAGTTTTCATAGGGGTTGATGGTTTGGAATAATTAGTGGACACCTCGAGATTTCAAGAAGAAGGTGGCTTTGTTGGAGTGGAGATGGGATTTTTCTCAAGGCTCAAAGAGGCAGACTTAGTTGGGGAAGAAAACTGATAGGGTTTGTTTTATGGCTACGGAAACTTAGCAATGAAGGGTTTTAGGTCTAACACATCATCAACATCAATGTTATACTTTTATCTTTCCTCCCTTTCCTTTCCTTCTATTTTATCCTTTGCCCTCTTAAGGGCTTTGTAACACCCCCAAATTTACTACTGAAAAATTTCGTTAAATTTTAAAGAAGTCTAGCGGAAGCAAACAGATAAAACTGTAAATTCGGGGGCATTACCGCCACACTTAGTACCAGATCGATTTACTCCTATCGACCTGATACTAAGTGCTAAGGCTAAAATAATAGAACAAAAAAATCATTAGTAAGGCATAAGTGATAAGGAAATCAGAGTACGAAAGTCAAGAGTTACGTTCGGAAGTACAATTTAAAAATTCCAAAAGTCAGAGGAATTAAAATAACGGAAGGATAGGGTACGATAAAACCCTTGGAAATTTAAATACAACACTTGTACTTCCAAAGACGAATACGAATAAACAAAACAAATTCCGAAGGGTAAATATCCGGACCACTTACTCACTCAAGTCAAGCCTTCCACCCCAATTTAGTAACCGATCAACCTGCATCACAGGTCTGCTCCCCACCATTGGTGGATCATCACAGGACCCATTCAACCAGTGTAGTATCAGTACGGGTCCAGTACTGAGTAAGGGCGCAGGTGTGCTAAGGCCAAGAATACAGTCATACCACGTAGCTTACATAACACAATCATATAAGTAACATGCAATAACACACAAGATAAGGCCTGAGTACTTTCCGGTGACTTATTCTTTATCCTCGTTAATAATATGTCCATTTCACACACAGTCTTTATTAATCCACGTGAGTGCGGGAACCCCACTATTATAGCCGGTGGACCGGAATATATAAACTCAGGGCAGAACGCTCCTGACCACTATTATTTACCGGTGGATCGGTCTCCAGGGCAGAACGCTCCTGACCACTATTATTTACCGGTGGATCGGTCTCCAGGGCAGAACGCTCCTGGCCACTATTATTTGCCGGTGGACCGGTTTGGCCCCGACTCACATGGTGTTCCACTGTAAGTATTTAGTATCTTTCCCATGTCTTATAAGTTTTACGTTTGGTTTGCTGAGCACGGAAAACCCCACTATTATAGCCGGTGGACCAAAAATCATACAGGGCAAAAGGCTCCTGACCACTATTGTTCACCGGTGGCACGGTCTCTAGGGCACCCCGGCTCCTGGCCACTATTATTCGCCGGTGGACCGGTCTGGGCCCGGCTCAGCATCTTTCTCTTTAAGTGATTAGTATCTTAACGTATCTTATTGAAAGTGTTTTACCCTTGACATGCATGACTAACTATATCCGCATTTATCCTCCCAGGAGGGCCCGTCCTATATCTTGGAACTCGTGCACCCCTTATCACACCTCGATATCCAATTCCCCGCTATACATACACATAATAAAAACCAACTCCTAGAGTATGAATTAAGGCACAACACCTCGTGACATCGACTCCACCCGCCATTAGTCTCTAGGGTTTCCCTTGAAACCCTAATTGGACCTATGTGGTCCAACCTCCTCCACCATTAATTCATCTATCCTCAACACCTCATCTCATTCAGGTCCAGTCCCCAAATCATATTGCTTTACCCATCGATTCTACCTGTGACCCCAAAACTCTAGTTGGCCACTTCAACTCTAGTACCTTTCTTTTCCCACAAGTAACCTCTCCTTTTCACCCAATATTCCTTCTTCCTCAAAACTCCCATAATCATACCTTATAACATAAACTCTCACTCTCAACCCACACCTCACTCACCCTTAATCATTTTTCTTTCGCCTTTTTTTTTCAGATTACTAATTCTTCCCAAAACCCTAATCGGGTCCCTTATATGACCCTACGTACTATATTTCACCTCGAGTCTCCAAACTCTCAAACAGACCTTCCACTATCTTCCTCACGTCCCACGGTAACTTTTCATATGTAAGGTTCGCCCCCATGCGGAATTTAACCTTCCCATGAAAACCCTATCATTTCCACCATGCCAACTCTATCATTTCCATGCAAACCCTAGTTTCCCCCATGCAACCTTATTTTATTCCCACTCTTCTATTTATTTGATTCCCCCTTTTCCTCATCATCTTAAAAATTATGAATTCCTTAGGTCGTCCATGCCTATGTTAACCGACGTACTTCCCTTTGGTTATCTTAATTGCTTATTTTTCTTTTTCAAGTCCCCACTTCACAACACTTCCTCACATAACCTAGCATGCATGACGTAGGGGTCACATCACATCACATCATACTTGTACCACAACATATTAGTACACACAGACGAGAGCACGAGAACGTACCTCGGTTCCATGCTGCACTACACAAATACACAGATAACATACAGGTTATAGCATACAATCGCACAAAGCATACAAGGCAGGTAAAACATGCAATACACATAGGTGGCCTTAGTTACGTCCTTACCTAAATCGGTGTAGGGCTTGGAGCACGCTTCTACACCTCCTGGGGTTTGACTCGGTTCACCTATAAGAGGGAAATGCTAAGGGTCAATCTCCCTCTACCCGAATTACCATAATTTTCCTACCTTACCCCTATCATGGCCTAATACTAAGGCTAATATTAATAATAGGGGTTTATAAATAAAGGGTAGGGTTATTACTATTCTCACGATAGTTTAAATAGATTATTACTGATTAAAGTAGGTTTTACCAAAAACCAGAGTATTAGGGTGAGGGTTTCGATATTATTAATAATAATTACTAATAATACTAACAATAATAAGAATACTACTTATAATAATAGTACTCATAATAAGAATATTAATGGCTATAGTGATAATAATGATAATAGTAATAATTGAAATCGTAGTAGCATTAGTGATAGTAATATTACCGATAATAATAAAATAATAACGCAACCATAATCATTCAGATGACAATATCAATAATAATGATAATAATAATAATAATAATAATAGTAGAAGGAGTAGTAGTAATGAAAATAATAATAATAATAATAATAATGGCAATAATAATAATAATAATAACAATAATAATAATAATAATAATAATAATAATAATAATAACAACAACAACAACAACAACAACAACAACAACAATAATAATAATAATAATAATAATAATAATAATAATAACAACAACAACAATAATAATAATAATAGTAATAATACAAATGATAGTGAGAATACTAGAAATAATACTAATAGAAATAATAGAATAATGATAATAGTTAGAAAGATAAACATAATGACACTAGTATTAACCATAGTAATGATAGCGATAATGATAGTAACAATAGTAACGATAATAACAATAACAATAACAATAATAATAATATAATAGTTGTGGCAATAATAAGCATAACAAAAATACTAAGGTAGTAATATTAAATTATAGTGTTAAGGATAATAACGATGGTAATAATCGATAAATAATAAATGCATTAAATACAACAACCACAACAACAAAATAATAGCAAAGATAATAATAATAATAATATAACCATGATAATAGTAATAGTAACGATAATGATAATAATAATAATAATGATAAGGGTAATAATAATAATAATGTTAATCATACTAATAATAGTAAGAATACTACCATAATAATAATAGCAAAGATAATGACAACATCAGTTATAGTTAGAGTAATAAACATGGAAATAATAATAATAATGACAATAGTAGTAATAATGACAATAATGCTCATAATAATAATATTAATAATAACAATAACACCAATAGTAATAATAATAATAATAATGATAATAATAATAATAATAATAATAATAGTAATATTAAAGGTACTAAGGATGTTAGTCATAGTTAAAGTAACACATGTGATAATGGTAATAATAATAATAACAATAATAATGATAATAGTAATAAAAATAATAATAGTAATAAATGACAATAATAATTATAATAAAAATAAGAATAATAAGAGTAATAATAATAACGATAATAATAATAATAATAATAATAATAATAATAATAATAATCATAATAGTAACGATAATAGTAGTGCTAATAATAATAAGGATAATAATAGTAATACTAGCAATATTAACAATAATAATAACTTAATAGGGTCTTGTATTGCTTAATACCATTAATTAGAAGTTCTTAGGGGAGGATTGGGTCCTAGTAATAATAATAAGGGTGGTAGTATTAGTAATAATAATAATATTAGTAATAATAATGATAATGTTAATATTAATCATAATAATACTAATAATAGTAGCTAATAATATTAAATCATTAATCATTTTTATTTTATTATTTTTTTTTAAGATTTAGGGTTCAGGGTGTTGGGCAACCTGGCTGAGAGGTGGTAGCGGCAGCGGCGGCGGCGCGGCGGTGGAGGAAGGGAGAAAAGGAGGAAAGTGGAGATGGAGGCTAGGGAAGAGGGAAGTAGGGGAAAGTAGAGGTGTAGGGTGGTAGAGCAGGAACCACTGGTTGATTTGGGAGGTAGTGGCGGAGCTGCAGGTGGCGGTGGAGGCGGCGCCAGCGGCATGAAGGTGGCGCCAAGGGTCGAAAGGCTGTTTCGGGAAGGCAACTTCGCGCGGCCAAGGCGACCCGTGCGAAGAAAGGTAGGGGAGCTAGTAGTCTGGTTGTGTAGAGGGAGGTGCAGGGAGGATGTTGGTGGTGCGGGCAGGCGACAACGGTGGCCAAAGGCGGAGGAAAGGGCAGCTAAAGGTGGGGCGGTGTGCGGCTCTGGTTTTCTGGGTTCCAAATTTCGAACCCGATTAAGGCAATGGTTAGGGCTATTTATAGGGAAATTGGGACGGGAAAACGACAAGGGTGCGAGGGAGGTCGGAGGTTAGGTGGATGCGTGTCCGGCGAGGCTGACCGGTGTAGGTCTGCAGTTGCAGACCGAGACTCGTCGGGGGGAGAGAGAGAGGTTTCGTGCGGGGAAAGACCGGATCGATTAGTCCAATCTATAGGGGAGACAACGAGGATGAAAAGGGCAAAATGACGGGAGTAATGGCATGACGTTGAAGGCTTTCTTTTCTCGGCGAAAATTTCGGTTGCAGGCGGCAGAAGGACGACGACGTCGCGAGGAAGAAGAAGAGGAAGAGGCTGGATCGGTGGTCCAGAAGAAAAGAAAAGAAAAGAAGAAAAAGGGGGTGGGCCGAACCGGCCGGGAGAAAAGGGAAGGAGGGGCGCGGGAGAGAGACGGGCTGCGAGGGGGGGAAGGCGCTGGGCCTGGCAGGTCGGCCCAGGCCGAGGAAAAATAAGGAAAAGAAGGGGAAAGAAAGGAAAAAGGAGGGAGAAAAAAGGAAAAAGGGAAAAAGGAAAAAGAAGGGAAATTAGTGGTTGGATTAATTAGCATGATTTGGGTAATTGGGAGGTTTAATAAATATTACAATAGTAATTAAATTATCTTTTTAGGTTAATTTAGGGATTTTTGAAAGAAATTACTTAAATTCCATTTTAATTAACAAAACACTCTAATTTTCTCCAATTGAATTATTTATAAAGTTTATATTAATTTGAAACTATTTTATTCTTCATAATTTAAATAAATTAATTTATTTAATTAATTTCTAAAATAGAATCCTTAATTAGCTTAAAATACCACAATTCCTCCTATTTAAAACACTTTTAAATTTATTTTTGGTTTAACCTAATTAACTTCCTCTTATTTTAATAAAAATAAATTATTTTGGTTAAACTCCCACATAAAAATCTTATTTAGTAATAGATAATAGAAATTAGGATTTTGGGGCATTTCAGGCTTCAACAGCCTTATGTTTTTCATGTAAATCTTAATTAATAAATACTATGAGCCTAGTTTTATCACTCTAAGTCATAATTATATGTATTACTTCTTCTCTATAATACTTAGTAAACATACTTTGAAAAGAGCATCATCAATAACCTTTATCATCTTCTTGTACTTTAAACTTCTATACTTTATGAAAGGATTTTTAGTGGGTTATCAAATTACCTTTCACATAAAAAATTATTTCCATGATCAATTAATCAAATTATACCTATTTTTATCATTAACTGGTGTGCTATATTCCCATTCCATGTAATGAATAATCAATCATTTCCCATCCAACCCTAATTTTCCTTTATTTTTTAAATACACATTATAACAATAGTAGTAAATAACAAAGTGTGTGTAAATACATGATCCAACTAAATATGTATCAAAAACCATTAGAAATAGAAAACATAGAATCTCAACAAGTTCAGCACATGCAAATTCACTATTTTACACTAGCAAAACTCGTTCACTTAATAAATTATGTATTGAACTCAATTTATTCAAATATTAAACAAACAAGATATAGCAGACACAAAAAACATAGAGTAATTGGAACAAACACCAATCTCACATATAAAAAAACTAAAATCAAATCCAAACATAATATTTTAAGAAACACTTATAGTGGATACCATATATTATTCATGTAAAGCAAAATATGATTTTTGTGTTTCCAAACCCCAATGTTTTTTGAATTAAAAATGGGTTTTGAGAAGAAAAAGAAACGACCAAAAAACTAATCAAAACAATGATAGTTAAAGCATAATAGACTTACACACCTTTCTTCTTCAACTTATTACACAAGTTGTCAACCTCTTCAAGCCTTCAACTTCAAGCTTTCAAATTTAGGCTTCCAACTTCAAGTGCCCAACTTTAAATACTATAGAACTATAATTGTGAAAAAACATTAAGAATTAGGTAAGAAATTTTGAGGAATGTAAGCAACCAAGATTGGAGTGTGGGTGCAAGAATTAGAGCCTGAGCGATTGTGACTAAATAAATGTATGGTTCATTTTTTTACTATTGTTTGAAATAAATTCTATTAGTTAGAAGGGAAAGGATAAAGATGGCATTTTAACAAAAACACAATATTATCTAATGAAAAAGGAATAGAATGGCAATTGGTGCTAAAAAAAATAAGGGGTTTCTAGTATAGTGTAAATTAGAGTGGAGGCATAATGTGCACTTCATTAAAATAAAAGTGCATATCATGCAATATCCCACAAAATAATTATGGAAGAAGAGAAAAATGATTGTCTTATCCATAAGGAACTCAATGAAATTATGGTTAGCCATAATTTTTATTATTTTTTACCCTACCTATCAATAACCTAAATTATCCCCATCGTTGTTGGGTCAATTACCTTTGGAGCATCTCATGCAATGAGCCATCTATCCTTTATAAGATTTGACGTTACAATGTTATACCAGTAAATGGGCCTTTGTGATAGGTCATTCACCCATTCATCATCAATCCTATTAGGTTATTTACGCAAAACATCCCCTTCCTATCAAACCGATTGCCCAAAACCCCCTTCTTCTTAAAAGAATTATCCAATTTTTTATTTATGAACTCCTTATAATTTCATATTTTTTTATTAATCACTAAATTAAGATCAAATCAAAATTGAGTGGATTGTTTGCAACATATGAGATATTTAGTGATCATAAGTCATTGATTTATTAGTTTAAAGAAATTATAAAGCTACACAATATGGTTTTTGGTATTAAGATGTTGAAAAAATGTAGGGTTTAGATACTTTGTGAAAGAGGTGGTGCATTTGTTTGAATACGCAATGTTCTCAATCTACCAAATCCAAAAAGTGTGGTTATAAAGTTAGGATATATGGAAGGAAAGATGTTTGTGGTGATTGGATATTGGTGATTGAAAATGCTCTAGGAAATTATATATTATTAAAGTATTTTCAAGGGGATTTATTTGCTTGTTGGTTATCACCTAAAAATCACAAGCTGGTACATAAACTAATCCTAATAAATGTCAAACCTAAGGATATTATCAAAAAATTACAATGGGTTAATGGGGATAATGCTACAATTATTAGAAGAATCTATAATACTATAAATAAGTTCATGGTACAAACTTTGATAGGGCATACACTCATGTAGTAGTTATTATACTTCATGGAAATGAACGAATGTCATTCATGGAATCATTGGTTACCCGACTCTGATATAATTAGTGATATTGTATTTGTGACCTGGAATTATATTCATTTTTTGCATGCATTTCTATATGTAATTTGTTTGAATTACACATACATAAATAATAAGAATAACCTTCCTTTCTTAGATGCCATTGGTTTTTTGTCCAATAGTGTGAACTTTACCATTACCTTAACATTTACGATAAAAGAAAAGGAAGATAACTATGATTTTTTTCTTGATATAGTAAAGAGACTAATGGAGCCCCATGACCAAATATGGTGATCACTAATAGAAAACTATGGTTGACATAAATAATGCCCAAAATATTCTTTAATGTGGGCCTCTTCTTATGAATAAGAATGTGTTCTCTCATGCTACAAAAAAAATTGGAGAAGTGCAACACCAAGAGAACATTTCATGGGAAAATGGAGAAAGATTGTATAAGTGATTATGCTAAAGACATATAAAAAATGATCTTATTAAATGATTTTCACATCTAATAATATGAATATAAGATCTATTGAATTACTATTATGAGTGGTTTTTTTGCGTGGGTTGAAAAAATTCTTTTATTGGCACTTATATGACCAACACGTATAATTTTATTATTTTGAATATCCATTATCATTTAGCTTATTAAAAAATTATCATTACTGATATTTTAAAATTTTAATTGTAGGGTAGAAAGTGAACATAACAAGTTGAAAAAATGTATATCATCATCTCAAATGAGTTTCAACTCATTATATTTGAAGATCAACACATTGATTAGAATCTTAATCAATGAGCTAAAGAAAGATGAGGAGCAAGTATGGATTATAATTCTACATTACTCTATAGATGGCATATTATTTAAGGCTCTCACATCTATTATATGCCATAGAGTACTAGTACAAATGAGATATTTTGGTACAACAAGATCATAATCCTATTCTTGAATTGGCATTGCAACAATTCTAAAAGACTTTCACTTTTGTCAAACCAAGTGAATAAAGGTTTGATTTTCATGGTTTAATAATTGATCCATATATGCGTCCACTTGCTTCTAACATTATGTTTGTAATACTATTATAGTATAATTAATGAGATTCTCAAAACCTCTATGACATGTTTAATAGAGTTGGATCTTCAACAAAACAAAGGTAACCATATTAATAACACAAGAAAGAAACCACCAAAGTGGAAGTATATAGAGTGTGCTTATTCAAAATCACATAAGGGACTAGATCAATTATGTCAAGGACATGATTTTTCATCTACTAGTAGAGGTCCCTCTTCCTTTAGCCAATCGAATTGAGGAAGAATTAGTAGTGTCATCTAATTAAGAAAGGGCCTACATTAGAGAATACTTGAGTCATTCATGATCACTCCAAACATTTCACATAATATATTTAACATAATTTGAGCTAATTAACATATTTAAATACTCAAGATTTTATATTTACCCCATATTAACCAATTTACCCTTAAGATAGCTAAAATAATTATATTTTCACAAAAGCCTTACGAGTCCTAATATGAATGATTTTTCAAGCTTCCACACATATCCTCATGAAAATACATGACCAAATATATATCATATACCAATTTAGATATTGATTCATTCAAACCTCTATATTTTGTAAACAAGCTTAACTAACAATATGCAGAATTGCATGCTTTCACAACTTTTACACTTTTCATCATCCAAAAATTCATATTATATAAAAACATTATCATAATAACATTATCTATATAAAAATACCAAACATGATATCATATGAAAATATACAAATTGCACATAAAAGCCCTAGCTACTACAAGTATCATAACCAAAAGACACTGATCTCTAATCACATATAAGCTTAACCCACCTCGTTTGAAGATACCAAAAATCACCTAAGAAATAAGAATAACACACTAATATAATATTAATAAACTTGCCAAGTGAAAGTTAAGGAAAAGTAGGATGGAAATATAGATGAATGAAACAAGTGGAGAGGATCGATTTGTATTGGAGACGTGATGAAATGCACAGTGGTGCTAAAGTGTTGCATGGAGTATGATACGGTGGAAAGTGCAATTTTTCATGAGGAGAAGATTTAAGGGAAAGGTCATGCATGGAGCACGTGTATGGGCAAGTAGGAAAGGTACACACGGTCGAGAAGAGAAGGCACCTGGGTTGTGCACGAGGTTGTGCGTGAGTGGTTTGAGAGAGTGCACACGTTGTGTGTCCCAATGAAAAATAAAATAGTTCATGATGAAGGGAAAGGAAATGAATTGGCGTGGGATGGTGATGGCTAAGCAACAATAAATGGTATTGATGAGAAGGTAGTTTTTTTGGTTATTGGGGAAAATAGTGATGCTTGGTAGTCAGTGGTGGCGAGTGGTGTTGGTGGTTAATGACGACAATGAGAAAGGCAGGGAGAAAGGATAAGAAGGGAAATCTTAGGGTTGTGGTTCTTAAAGGTAATTGAGGGAGGGGTTCGATGAAACAATAAGTGAGGAAAAGAGAGAGATTTGTAGGGTGTATATATATATGGTTGTGTGCATGGGGAGGAAGAGCAAAAAAGGTAAGGTATAAGGTTATGGTGCAGCATAATTAGGGGAAAGGTTTGGAAAAAATTTTCAACGAAACACATCCAATGAATTATGGGAGGTGGTGGTAGAGATGAGTCAAGATTGGAGAGTTGAAAGGGAAACCTTTGTAGGGCGATTTGGTCTAGGCAAGGAAGAAGAAACATACAAGTTAGGAGAAGGAAAAGAAGGCCAAGCATGAGAAGAAGAAAATGAAAAATAAAAAGAGAAAGAAAAGGGGGAAAGGAAAAAGAAGTGTGGGATTTTGATTAAGATTAGGTTTAAAATAGTGATTGAATAATTAAGGTAAGGTTAAAGTATTAATCATATAGAATTAGAGTTAGGTTAAAATATTAATTACCTAGGATTAGGGTTAGATTGAGTTCAAGGTATTAAAAATTGTCAAATCTTAGAGTCACAATGTATAGGAAATTGGTGACTTATCAAGGAATATATGAGCATGCATTCCTAGATCCTATTATTAAAAACATGTAATTCCTAATCCATTAGAGGGGTTAGTTGCAATGGAGAAATGTTGGTAGAAGTATTTCTTCATGATGACATACAATGTGGTATTCGTTTTCCTAAGTCGTCAAAGATTACATGCTTATCACATAGAGCTCCACCTAATAGTCGAGTGTCTAATTTGATCATTATCAACTTAAGTATCAATAATTTGTCGCACAATATATCAGTATGCCTCTTAATTCCTTTGCATATAGTTTTCCTTATACTATATTACTTAGGGGTGTTCACAAAATTGATCCAAACTAGAATTTTAGACTAGATCGACTAGTTATTTTGGGTTCCAGTCCAAGACCAGGTCGGTATTCTAGCCTCCAGTCTGGGTTTCGGTTCTGATGTAACAAAAATTTGATCTTGAACCAGTTCTGGTCCGGTCTTCCAATCCGATCCGAAATCTCATTAACATTATATCTAAAAAATTGTTTTTAATATAAAAAATATATAATTTATTGATTCTAGTCTTAACTGGTCTTAGACTGATAATTCTAATCCGATCATTGGTCATAGCTTCAAAAAATTTCGATTCTTAATCGGGTTCCAATTCGGTCTAGGTTCATCTAATCTGATATGGTTTTGGACCAATGAACACCCCTAATATTACCCACACTCATGTTATGATAATTTATATTATTGTAGATAACCTTGATGAAAAACTCAATGTTATATATCTAATCGATGGAACATGCATGATAATCTAAGTGTTTCTAGATAAGATGAAACATATGTGATCACATTCAACTATATCAAAATGGATTAGGTATGGGTGTCAACCAAAGGGGTAAATTTTATTAATGATTTGTCATAATGTAAAAACTTTAGGTTTGTGTTAAGTATTTTGTTGTAGAACTTCATGTACTCATTGATGAATTATTAACTACACATTTTTTATCTATATTATCTACATTGAAAATTGTTAATAGTGAAATCTGATAATTAATAAAAAGATTTTGGTATAGGAATATAAATTAGAAAACAAAGAAAAAGTCATAACAGTCCATAAAATTTTGAAATAAAAATGCATGCTAGAAAAAACTACTATTTATCCTCGGTGCTATCATTAGCTAGGGGTTTTTAAGTCTCTTCTTCACTAAAAGAGAGTTTTAGTTTCCCATATAAAATTATATATCCCTTAGCTTCTCAAAATAATATGATCTATCGATGCCCCTCTTCTCTTGTTTGAACCAATAGTGATATCAACCTATTAGTTGGTTATTCTTTTTAAATTCTGATAGGAAGTAATCATTATCAATTGGTCCTACTAAATGTGTTGTATCATTGATAATCAAATTAGTCCGACAAAAAAAAACATTCCAAGTACTTAGATAAAGCATCATGATTATAAATACATTTATGCCATCTCTCATTGGAATTCACCATATGATAATGCCACACATTCCAAAATGATGCATGGCTATATTAAGTTGCCTTATACTTCTTGATGTTTACACCATAGTATAATCCTTGATTTATCATAATAAAAGAGTTAAGGATGAAATGAATGAAACTAAATTGTTAGGTTATTTGGTTTGACATGTACAACTCCACAATATCCGTGAAATGTATGCCACATTTGTATGTTATCTTAGGATATAACGATGCCAGATCATTATGGAAGGCATAAAGTCAACCTACAAAAGCAAGGAAAGCATAGATAATTATTATTCAAAAATTGTACTACAATTGAAAAATGCCTAAAATATTTCACTAACTTACCGGACCCTCAGCATGTTAAAATACCTCTAGTACCCAATTAAATTTTCCATCAACTAAAGATCACCAATATGATAGGTAGTATCCTATCTCATAGTTCTAGCCTCATTTGATGTGTTGTAGGTATGCAACAAAGCTCAACAAAAAGGGAGGAAATATTCATAGATCTAGGATTTTGCACATTTACAGAACTTGCATAATAAATAACACTAACAATCAAAAATTAACATAAAGGAATATTGATTACTTACACTGGTAGATATTATTACCTCCAAAAGTGTAACGCAACCCCATATTTGCTTACACCCAACCATGAAACGTCATCCCAAGCTACATATATAGAGTTGCTAAAATACTAATTCAATAGCCATATAACCTAGCCTTATTCATATGGACTAATAATCTTAATTTTGATAAAGGAGCACAACTTTTGGACTTATCTATGAAAATGGTGCAAGAAAAAATTTACTACAAATACAATCGGGTGTATTACTCATCATCATCAACCCACTCTATCATAATCTTACAAATTATGTCATCTAAACGAATTAATGAACCCTTTAAATAAAACCCCTAACCATTGTCATAGACTCCTCAAATAGATGAGAAATTATAGAGACCATATTGATATCACTAGGAAACACCTTGCCCGTAAACTCAATGCCATTACATTTAAGACCCAATATATAAATAACGACATGCAAGGTAGTTGTAACCTCACTTAATGGAAAGTGAAAGATGTTAGCCTCTAGATTACACCTCTCAACAAAATATAAGATGAGTGGAAAATTATGGTGGCAAAAGTAAGTACCTTACCCTAGGACACTTAATGTAATAAAAGACAGACCCTATATTTGCATAGTTATGAGGTAATTTGTCAAGGCTTCTCATCCTTGACTAAAACTTTAGCACATTTCTTGACTCCTTTAATAAAAAAATAAGATTAGAATTATCAATGAAACGACAAACAAATATTGTTTTTTTCATACATCAATAAAAGTTACCTCATTATTATTTCATATACTATATACCACATGGCCTTTATATAAGGATGGGGAGGATAAAAAGATGAAGAAGATCCTACTACCTAGCTAGAGTTATGCATGCCAAGATTAAATCCCATATCACCAACATCATGATCCTCCTTGTGTCATACATAACCTACATCTTAAGCACAAAAATCTTTCTTACATGTTGTTGCCCTTAACACTCTAGAACTAGTAGTGAGTGTCCTCTTTGTCACCCTTATCGTGATAGGAGTAAAAAGCCTCAAATCCTTGATTGTACTAGCCATCTAAAAATTATAATAAAAACATCATTAGTACATATTATGTTTTAATAAATCAAAATATAATATTAAACTATACTCTATTAAAAATAAGGACATTATTTTTAGGGTAAAGGGGTTAGGTATTTCGTGTTAGGGTTTAGGGTTTTGATTTTTGATTAAAAGGTATGTTTTGGGTTTAGAGTTTGAGGATGATGGTAAAGAATTTATGGGTTACCCTTATCCTTAAGGGTTTGGTTTAAGGTTTAGAGTTAATGGTTTATGGGCTACCCTTAAAGGTTTAGGGTTTAGGGTTAAGGGTTGTAGGTTTACATTTTAGGATTAAGGGTTTGTGTTAGTGGTGGATCAGACAAGTGGTTTACTTGTAGGTTTGGGCTAGGGGCAAGTGTTCCACTCGTTAACAGAGCATGGATATGGATCAACAATGCACTAGGGATAAGAAGTGGTGTGTCACTCGTGCAACAGTAGAGGTGAGAAACAAGTGCTTCACCTGATAGAAGAGGTTGTTTATGGGTGGCTTATCGATTAGTTGGGAAAATTTATGAGTGTTTCACCCATCATCTATTCTTCATGTACTTCAAACAACAATAAATTATTCTCCTTCAATCCTCCAAATTCATCAAAAATACTACAAAACTACTAAACAAAGTTTGATATATACACATAACAAATAACTTTGAATTTTTTTTTTTTTTGAAAAATCAAACTCAAAATATACCATTGCATTATAATTTTAAACATAAGCAATTTTATCCAATATATCAACAATTAATAAGTACATTATATACATACTATCCTTAATATGAATCTTCCTAAAAAAAATAATTCCTTGCCTTCAATTGATGAAAGACGTGAGTTTGGTGGGAGAACAAGAGAGAGGATAGATGATTTGGAATTGGAAGGGTTGGAAATAAAAAGAGGGGAAAAGGAAATAAAAAAAATTGGGTGTATATGAGTGTGAATTTAAAAAAAGTGGGTGAGTAAAGGGATATTAGGATGAAAAATGGATAAATATATATATTTTTTATGTTGGTGCATTTATGATATACCCAAAGAAAAAGACTATTTACATTGAAGGGTATGGTGCTAAGAGTACACATGTAAGATCAAGGTTCAATCCTCATTACAAGCCTTTTTGAAAGGGAAGATAATATTTGCACCTATTAACTTGTTCATTATTCACAAACCATTTTTTAAGAATACACAAAAATTATATGAAAAACATTTGGTGAGAGGAAAAAGGAAAATTAAAATACCCCAAAAATTCTAATTTTAAAAATTATAGTTAAATAAGGTTTTATTAGAAAAATTAATTAAATAAATTATTTTTATTAAAATAAAATGGAATTAATTAGGGTTTGTTCAAGAATAAATTTATAAATATTTTAATTAGGGGTATTTTAGCTAAATAAGGATTTTATTTTGGAAATTAATTAAATAAATTATTTCATTTAAAATAAGAAGGATAAAATACGGTCAAATTAATAGGAATTTATAAATAATTTAATTGGAGAAAATTAGAGTGATTTGCTAATTAACATAGAGTTTATGGAAAATCTTTCAAAATTCCTAAATTTGTCTATCCTCTTTTTAGTATCATTTTTTTTATTTAAATATCATTTTTTTAATATCCTAAATATCTAAATTAATTTAATTGACCCCATCTCACCTAATTTTTATTTTTCCCTTTTTCCTTTTTTCCTTTTCTCTCTTTCTTTTATTTTCTTTTTCTTTCTTTTTCTTTCTCCTTCTTTTCTTTTTCTTACCTTTCCCTCCCCTGACTTGGGACAACCTAGCTGCCCAAGTCCCTTTCCCTTCCTTCTCCTTCTCGCGGTCCATTCTTCGTTTTCTTTCTTTTCTTCTTCTTTTGGCAGCCCAGGCGCTACACTTTATCTCCTTTTCCCCTAGGAACGTAGAGTTTAATTTAAACACTCCCTCACCACACCGACTAACCCGGTTCCTTCTTTTTCTTTCTTTTTTTTCCCATCCAACCGGTCCACGCAGCCCCCCTTATTCCTTCTTTCTTCTTCCTCATCTTCTCGCCATTGACCTAAAACCCCACCATAACTGCCCCTGGTTTTTCGTCGCCAATCTCGCCATTTGACCAGCCTTTTCCCCTCTATTTTTCCCCGCTGATCCGTCGATCCTGTCGTCCAACTGCTTCTCCCTTCTTCTCGCGCATGTTTTTCCCCTCTCCCAGCCGGCCACTACCTTGCCACAATTTGAAATTTTTCCAGCTTTTGTTATTGTCGGTGACCCTAACCCTACCTACCTTACTCCCTCACCGACCCATAGAACCCTGCCCTCTCGTCTAAAATCTATGAATACCCCCCATGATCTACCAGGTATCAAGTTTTGATCTCCTACCCAAAAAACCTACTTTATGTGCCACCTCTATTTCAGACTCCAGCCCCACTGTTGTCGGCCAACCACGCCACCCACTCCGCCTACCTAACCATTCCCTACATCGTCCTCTACCCAATTGTACATTTACCCTCCTTCGATTCTTCCTACATGAGCCACCTCGGTCGTGCAAAGTTCTATTCTCAATCAACCTATTCTCTGCCCCTGCCACCCTTCGCGTCATCGTCTGCCACCACTTCTGCCGCTTCCACTGCCCCTTTCACCTCCCAATCTGTTCTACAGAGCACCCCCTACCTTTCTTTTCCCCTTCCTCCCTCTCCTCCTCTCTTTTTCTTCTTCTTCCCCATTCGGCCACCACCACCATTGCCGTGCGCCGCCACCATTGGTTGCGCCGCCACTTTCATTATGTTCCTCTCCTTCTAGACAACCATAATCACCCTTATTGAAATGCCTCAAAAATTCTAATTTTATTATTTTTTATTAAATAAGATTTTATTATGAAAATTAATTAAACCATTTATTCTTATTAAAATAAAAGAAAATTAATTAGGGAAAATTAATAAGAAATTTATAAGTATTTTAATTAGAGGAAATTTGATTATTTTAACTAATTAAGGATTTTATTTTAAAAATTAATTAAATAAATTATTTTATTTAAATAAGAGGGATAAAATAGTTTTAAATTAATATTAATTTTATAAATATTTTAATTTATTAAAATTAGAGTGATTCGCTAATTAAAATAGAATTTATGGAAAATATTTTAAAAATCCTAATTTAGCCTAAAAGGGGATTTAAATATTATTTTATTTAAATATTATTATTTTTAACTATCCCAAATATTTTAATTTATTTATTTAACCCAACCCTCCTATTTTTTATTTTTGCTTTTTTCCTTTTTCCTTTTCTTTCTTCCTTTTTCTTTCTTTTTCTTTCTTTTTTCTTTCTTCTTCTTTTCTTTTTCATTTTCCTCCCCTCCCCGTTTGGGCCTGCCTCTCCCGCAGCCCAGCCCCTCCCTCCTTCCTTTCCTTCGGCATGGCCTAGCCCACGCGACGCCTCCTTCCTTTATCGTTGCGCTGCGTTTTATCTGTTTTGCCCCCTAAACGATGCGTCTTGACCCCGTGTTTTAATGATCGCTCCCGGCCTAGTTCTTACCTCCTTTTCTTTTCTTCCTTTTTCTTCTGGATAGCCAGTCCAACCCTTTCTTCCTCCTTCTTCTTCCTTCGCACCTACCTAGCCCCGCCGACCTTCACACCTGCAACGCTGCCGCCCCATCCCTGGTTTTTTGCCGCCGATCGTGTCGTTGACCAGCCGATACTCTTTTCCCTCTCCCCTTCTGACTCGCAACCCATTCACCCAACTAAATCCCCCTTTCCTCGCATGATCTCCCTCTCCCCTGGCCACTTGCAGACCACGATCTAGGAGTGCGCCGATTGTCCTCGTCGTTCGGTACCCACTCCTGTCTACCACTCCCCCACTTTCCCTTCGACCCTAAATTCCTTTCAATCCTATAAATACACCCCATAGCGGCGTTGAGTCGAGTTTTTGGCTCGATTTCAGAAAATGCCTTCCTTCGCACCACTGCCCCTTTAGACGCCAGCCTTGTCGCCGTCGGCCAACTCCGCCACCCACTCCGCCTACCAAACTCTTCCTTGCACCACCCTCTAGCTAACCAAACATCCCATATCCCTCGATTCTTCCTGCACAAGCCACCCCGACCCTACGAATTTTCCTTCTTAACCACACCATTTTCTGCCACCACCGCCCTTTGAACCATCATTAGCCACCTCCTCCGCAACTTTCGCTACTTCTTTTACCTCTCAAATTATTCTACAGACCACCCTCTACCTTCCCCTACCCTTCTTTTCCTCTTCCTCCCTCTCCTCCTCTCTCTCTCTCCTTCTTCTCCATTCGGCCACCACTGCAGTCGTCGTGCGCCGCCACCTTTGGTTGTGTCGCCACCTCCATTCTGCTCCTCTCCCTCTAGGTATTCTTAAACGACCCAACTTCCACCTCCATTCTCCCTATCTTTTTCCCAGCATTCAAATTTTCCCTTTTTCTTTTCTTTTTCCTACCGCCGCCGTGCACCACCGCTGATGCCGCCTATCCCCGCCAACCTAAGGTTGAACCCTAGACCCTCTCAACCCTTTTCCCTATTTTTACAAGCCCTAAATTATTTTATTTCATTTATTCTAATATAAATCCTATTATTATTATTATTTCCGTTATTAATATGTATTATTATTACTACTAATATTAATGTTCTTATTATTATTCTGTTGAGGGTTGAAGCCCTATTATACTTTTAATTCAATTTTATTGTTATTAGTAGTATTATTATTATTGTTATTATCTTTATTTTCAATATTAATATGTTATTATTATTATCATCATCATCATCATCATCATCATCATCATCATTCCTATTTCGAATTACTATTATTATTATCCCATTATTAATATTACAACTACTTTACTATTAGGTTTGCTATCATTTTTTTTTCAAGTGTTAGTATATATTATTACTTTATATAGGGCTGAAACTCTATTGTACTTATTTTAAATTTTATTAGTAGTATTATAAATATCATGTCTTATTATTATTAGGGTTATTAGTATTTTTATTATTATTAGTATTTATTCTTACTAGTGTTATTATTATTATTTAGTAAGTTATTATTATTCAATGTAGGGTGGAAACCCTACTTCTTTTTATCTTCGATCATTATCTTTACTATTATTATCATTATGGTTATTATTATGTGGTAATATTATTATGGCTTTTATCATTATTATTATTATTATTATTATTATTATTATTATTATTACTAAATTTGGTTATTTATTTTAGTATTATTATTATTATTATTATTATTATTATTATTATTTTGGTAAAGGGGTTGAAACCCTTATTTCACTATGTTTTTTAGTAATACCCTTTTTATTATCATTGTTACTATTTTTATTATTCTTGTTAATATTAACATTGATATTATTTTTAGTATCTTTGATATTATTATTTTAGTATTTCATCAAAAGTCTAGTCTTAGAATAAGTTAGTATTTAATAGTATTTTTGGTAGAAGGGAATCTAATTCTAGTTTTTCCCTCATAATAGGTGAGACTAGTCAAAACCCTAAGGAGGCGTAGGAACGTGCTCCAAGACTGGTGTCATTTTAGGTAAGGGGTGCTAAGGCCATATGTTTAATATGTGATTCTATGCTATGCATGCCATGTGATATGAATTATAGTGTATTTCATGTGTATATTGTATAATTGTTATGAATGCAGCATGATTATGGAGTTGAAGTATGTTGGTGTGGATAAATTGTGGTATGAGAATTATGTGTATAAGTGTGTTATTATTATGGTATGATGTGGCCTTAAGACATGCATGATAGGGTTGTAAAATAATGATGGGGAGTGTAACATTGTGGTGTTAGGGTTTTGCATGGAGTTGTGGGATGCATGGTATTAGGGTTTGCATAGCGTTGGGCTTTGCATGGAGTTAATGTTGCATGGTGTAGAGTTTTTCATGGAGTTGTGGGATACATAGTATTAGGGTTTGCATGGCGTTGGGCTTTGCATGGATTTAATGTTGCATAGTGGTATTAATGATTGTATAGTGGTATTAGGGTTTGCATAGTGGTATTAATGGTTGTATAGTGGTATTAGGGTTTGCATGGTTGTATTAATGGTTACATGGTGGTATTAATGGTTGTATAGTGGTATTAGGGTTTGCATGGTGGTATTAGGGTTTGCATGGTGGTATTAATGGTTGCATGGTGGTATTAATGGTTGTATGGTGGTATTAGGGTTTGCATGGTGAGGTTAAGGTTTTGCATAGGAGTTATTGATCACATGGGATTTAGGGTTTGCATGAAAAATTCAAGAGGTTGCATGAGATGTATAAAGTTTGTATGGGAGTAAAATTTACGTATGAAAGGTTGATTTGAAGGTAATGTAAGTGTTACTAGGGTGTTTGAACATTTTGGATGAAAAATAGTACGTGGAGTTATATAAGGGTTTGTATGAGACCGAACTAGGGTTTGTGTGGACAATTAGGGTTTGTTGTGGTTGCTTAGAACTTTTGTATTATCATGTGTATTTAGTGATTAAAGTGTAATTATGATGATGGAATTTTATGATTTGTGATGTGTGAAGTATAAAGAGAATGATTCGTGCATGTCCATGGTGAAAGATTTTGAATAAGATACTTAAAATATTAATCATGTAAAGTGAAAGATTGTTGAGCCGGGCGCAGACCGATCCACCGGCGAATAATAGTGGTTAGGACATGATGTCCTATGTGTAACCGGTCCACTGGTAATAATAGTGGTCAGGCTTTGTACTTGTGCGTTTCTGGTCCACCAGCTATAATAGTGGGGGATTTTGTGCTCAACAAAATTGAACATATTTGTGCCAAGACATGGGAAAGACACTAAGTACTTACAGTGGAACACCATGCAAGCAGGGGCTAGGCCGGTCCACCGGCGAATAATAGTGGCCAAGTACTATAGTATCCTAGAGATCGATCCATCGGCTATAATAGTGGTCAGGAGCTATATGCCCTGTGTGTTTTTCGGTCTACCGGCTATAATAGTGGGGTTCCCATACTCACGTGGATTTAATAAAAAATATGGTGTGAATCGACTTCTGATCAGAGATTAAATAAGTAATTGATCCGGATTATTTATGGGCCTTTGTACTTTTACCTGGTTGATCTTATGCATTTGTTATTGTGTTTTTCTATTCTTCTGCATAATTTATGTGCTTATGTGTGGGCCTTAGTGCTCTGTTACCTTACTCAGTACACAGCGTACTAATCACCCTTTACATGGGTGTTGCTCATTCCCATGAGCAGAAGGCCCTTTCTGACTTTGTGCAGGTGGGCGAGACATCTGGTGGGGTTGAGAGTTGAGCTTGTGGTTGGCTTAGAGTCCGCGAGTGTCGTGGCCGTATTTAATCTTTATGCAATTTATTTCCTCGGTATTACTTGTGTATCGTATTTACCCTTTTACGATTTATTATCGTGTATTGAGTATTTCAAATAAACCCTTTATCGATTGTAAAATTATTCCCTATGAGGAATTTTGATTTCGCACTCTGATTTCTATCTCGTTATTTATTGTAACTTATATGCGTACTCTGATTTCTATGTTAATCCTTTTTAATGTATTTTATGAACTCTCAATTTAAGTGTGAAAATAATATTTTTAGCCTTAGCACTTGGTACTGAAACGGTCAGAGAGAACCAACTTGGTACTAAGCGTGGCAGTAACATCCCCAAAATTCACGAGTTTTAATTTAAGTATTTCTATTTTAATTACTTTTGTTTGAAAAAAAAGTAGTGAATTTTGGGGTGTTACACTTATCTCCACCCTTCTTCTCCCTATCTTTTTCCCAGCCCTCAACTTTTTTCCTTTTCTTCTCTTTTTCCGGCCACCGCCGCCACCGCCTTGCACCACCGTCAGTGCCGCATGTCACCACTAGCCTAAGGTTGAACCCTAAGCCCTCTCAACCCTTTTTCCCTATTTAATTAAATTTATTTTATTTTATTTCAATTCTAGCCTATTATTATTATTATTATTATTATTATTAAGTTTAATATTATTAGTATTATTATGAGTTTTTATTTTATTTATTAATGTTGTTGTTATTATTATTATTATTATTAAGTTCAATTTTATTAGTATTATTATGAGTTTTTATTTTATTTATTAATGTTGTTGTTGTTGTTGTTGTTGTTGTTATTATTATTATTATTATTATTATTATTATTATTATTATTATTATTACTACTATTTCAAAATTATTATTATTATTATAACTATTTTACTAATAGCGTTGCTATTATTATTATTATTGTTATGCGATTATTATTATTATTATTATTATTATAAGTAATATGTACTATTATTATTATTATTTTGTAATTTCGATTATTATTTCATTACTATTATTATTACTATTTTTATTAATAATGTCTTAATGATATTATTAGCATTATTTTGGTAAAGGATTGAAACCATTATCTCACCATCCGTTTTAAATAATAATATTATTATTATTAGCATTTTAGTATTATTATTACCGTTACGATTATTATTATTTTTCAATATTATTATGGTTTTTATCATTAATTATATTTCTATTATTATTATTATTATTATTATTCGTATTATTGTTATTATCATTATTACTATTTTGGTAAAGGGGGTGAAGCCCTTATATCACTTTGTTTTCGAGTTATGTCCTTTTTATTATTATTGTTATTATTATTATTATGGGTATTATTACTATTGTTATTATTGTCATCGCTATTATTATTATTAGTATGATCGTTGTTACTATTATTATTATTATTATTATTATTATTATTATTATTGTTATTAGTATCTTTGCTATTATTATTTTGGTATCATTATTATTATTATTAGGGTAAATTCTTCAACCTTATATTATCAAATTTTATAATATCACTATTATTTATTATATCTTTAGCAAGATAGTAATTAGTTAATGTCATTTTTATTATTAATATTTTATTATTTTATCAAAAACCTAGTATAGTATATAATAGTATTTTTAGTATAGGTGAGACAAGTAAAAGCCTTAAGGAGGCGTAGAAGCGTGCTCCAAGACTGGTGTCATTTTAGGTAAAGATGTAACTAAGGCCTCGTGTGTGTTATGTGTATTACATGCCTTTGATGCTTTGTATAATGTCGTGTTGTGTATCATGTGCTACTAGTTGACTATTTTATGTATGGAGCAGCTTAGAATTAAGGTATGCTTATGTGTCTTCTTATTTTATATGCTGATGTGTATATGTGATGAAATATTGTGGTATGCGATGATTGGTTTGTGACCATTTAGACATACATGTGAGGATGTATAAAAGTGGTTTTGTTCGGGAAAAAGGTTGAAAATGGAAAATGAGAAATAAGTTGACCAAGGGATGTGAGTTGACCTAAGTATTTTAATGATCCATGAGTGGAAGAATAAAATAAAAAATTTAGGGTTTCATGTGAGAGAGTCTTGTAACACCCCAAAATTCACTACTTTTTTTTAAGCAGAAGAATTCAAATTAAAACCTGTAAATTCTGGGGATGTTACTGTCACACTTAGTACCAGACCGGTTCTCTCTGATCGTTCCAGTACCAAGTGCTAAAGCTAAAAATATAAACATTAACTCAAACCAAGAGTTCATAAAAGAACTTGAAGAAGGATCATAATACCAAAATTTAGAAAACGCATAAAAGTTTATGGAAATCAGAGTACATGGTCAAAATTCCAGAAAAAGAAGAAATAACACTTTTATACAAGGTAATAAATTAAAAAGGATATATCCGATACAAAAGAAATAACAAAAGGAAATAGAATCACATAAAGATTGAAATATGGCCACAGCTCTCTCGAACTTTGAGCCAAAACATGCTCAACACTCAGCCCCGCCAGATATCTAGCCCACCTGCACAAAGTCAGAAGGGTCTACTACTCGTGGGAATGAGCAGCACCCATAAAACAGGTGATCAGTACGCTACATACTGAGTAAGGTAACCGAGCACTAAGGCCAACACATAAGCATATAGAATTATGCAAAATAATACTCAACTTACACTTTCAAACCCACACATATAGTACATGAGGTCATGAAGGAAATTATACAAGCTACAAATGATCCAGGCCACACATATAGTACATAATTATTCCAGATTAATTATTTAATTACTCTTTTATTAGAAATCAATTCACGCCATTTTCTTTATTAAGTCCACACGAGTACGACAACCTCACTATTTTAACCGGTGGGTCGATCGCGAGGGTACATGCCCTGCCACTATTTTAGCCGGTGGATCGGTCGCGAGGGTAACATACCCTACCATTATTTTATGCCGGTGGATCGGTCTGGCCCCCTCTTGTATGGTGTTCCACTGTAAGTAATTAGTGTCTTTCCTATGTCTTAGCAACTATAGGGTTTGATTTTGTTGAGCTCGGGATCCCCCACTATTATAGTTGGTGGATCGGTCATGAGGGTACATGTCCTGCCAGTCTGCCACTATTTTAGCCGGTGGATCGGTCGCGAGGGTAACATACCCTGCCACTATTATACGCCGGTGGATCAGTCTGGGTCCGGCTCAATATCTTTCACTTTACGTTATTAATGTTTTAAGTATCTTATTCAAAAGCTTTCACCCTGGACATGCATGAATCATTCCCTTTACACTTCACACATCATAAATCATAATATTCCACCATCATAATTATACTTTAATCACCAAATGCACATGACACCACAAAAACCATAAGCAACCACACCAAACCCTAATTGTATACACAAACCCTAGCTCGGTCTCCTACATACCCTTATATTACTCCATGTACTATTTTTCATCCAAAGTGTTCCAACACCCAAACAACACTTACATTACCTTCCTCATATCATCAATCAATGATCCATACGTAAACTTCACGCCCATGCAAATGTTACACATCCCATGCAACCATTCGAATTTTTCATGCAAACCCTAAGTTCATCCATATGAAACCCTAGATTCAAACCATATAAAACCCAAAGATTCATCCATACCAAACCCTAAATTCAATCCATACCAAACCAAAGATTCATCCTTACCAACCCTAAATTCAATCCACACAAAACCAAAGATTCATCCATACCAAACTCTAAATTCAATCCATACAAAACTAAAGATTCATCCATACCAAACCCTAAATTCAAACCATATAAACCAAAGATTCATCCATACAAAACCCTACATTAGATCCTCCCATACAAAACCATAAATTAGATTCTCCCATATAACATCATAAATTAGATTCTCCCACATAACACCATAAATTAGATTCTCCCATACAAACCATAAATTAGATTCCCCCATATAAAACCATAAATTATATTCTCCCACACAAAACCATAAATTAGATTCTCCTATATAAAACTATAAATTAGATTCCCCCATATAAAACCATAAATAACCATAAATTATATTCTCCCACACAAAACCATAAATTAGATTCTCCCATATAAAACTATAAATGAGATTCCCCCATATAATACCATAAGTTAAATTCTCTCACACAAAACCATGCAAAATCATAAATTAGATTCTCCCACACAAAACCCTAAAATTCCCTATTTTATTCTTCCACTCATGGATCATTAAAATACTTAGTTCAACTCACATCCATTGGTCAACTTCTTTCTCCCATTCTCCTTTTTCATCCTTTCTCCCACACAAACCACATCAACATCCTCACATGCATGTCTTATAGGGTCACAAAACATATCATCACATATACATAATACACATGTCATATAACAACACAAGAACATACTTGAACTCCATGACATACCATATACGCAATAATTACAATAATAACATAGGATGTATGACATACAAGGCATTTAATGGACATCAACACACATTAGGCATTAGTAACCCCTTACCTAAAACGATACCGGTCTTGGAGCACACTCCTACGCCTCCTTAGAGTTTTGACAGATCTCACCTATTATGAGGGAAAAACTAGAATTAGATTCCCTCCTACCAAAAATACTATTAAATACTAACTTATTATAAGACTAGGCTTTTGATAAAATACTAAAATAATAATAGCAAAAATACTAAAAATAATATCAATATTAATATTAACAAGAATAATAAAAATAGTAACAATAATAATAAAAAGGGCATTACTCAAAAACATAGTAAAATAAGGGCTTCGGCCCCTTTACCAAAATAATATTAATAATAATATTAGTAATATAAATAACCAAATTTAGTAATAATAATAATGATAAAATATTAATAATAATAATAATAATAGCAAAACTAATAGTAAAGTAGTTGTAATACTAATAATAGTAATTCAAAGTAGTAATAATAACAATAATAATAATAACAACAACAACAACAACAACAACAACAACAACAACAACATATTAATATTAATAATAAAGATAATAATAATAATAATAATAATAATAATAATAATAAAATCGAATTAAAAATATAATAGGGTTTCGGCCCTCGACAGAAATAATAATCAAAACATTAATGCTAATAATAATAATAATAATACATATTAAAAGTATAAATAATAATAATAATAATAGTATTTATATTCAAATAAATGAAATAAAATAAATTAAGGCTTATAAAAATAGGGAGAAGGGTTGAGAGGGTCTAGGGTTCAACCTTAGGCTGGAGGTGATAGGTTGCACCGATGGTGGTGCACGGCAGCGGCGGCGATGGTTGTAGGCGTCGGTGGTGTCGGGGGGAAAGAAGGAGGAAGAAGAAGAAAGGTGGGCTGGATCGGGCGGTTCGGGGTAGAAAAGAAAGAAAAAAGAAGGAACCGGACAGGGTGTGAGGTGAGGGAGGAACTTAAATGGAACGCAGCGTTTAGAGGGGAGAAACGCTAAAACACAATGCGGCGGAGAAAAGAAGGAGGCACCGTGCGGGCTGGGTTGGCCGAAGGAAAGGAAAAGAGGAAAGGGGGACTGGGCCGCAAGCCAGGCCCAGTTTGGGGGAGCGGAAAAAGAAAAAGAAAAGAAGAAGAAGAAAGAAAAGGAAAAGGAAAAAAGAAAAAAGAAAAATAAGATGGTTGGGTTAAATAAATTAATTAAAATATTTGGGATAGTTAAAAATAATAATATTTAAATCCCTTTTAGGCTAAATTAAGATTTTTAAAAGATTTTTCATAAATTCCATTTTAATTAGCAAATCATTCTAATTTTCTTCGATTAAATTATTTATAAAATTCATATTAATTTGAAACTATTTTCTCCTTCTTATTTTAAATAAAATAATATATTTAATTAATTTCCAAAATAAAATCCTTAATTAGCTAAAATGCCAAAACTTTTCTAATAAAAATTATTTATTATTTTCTTCTTAAATAGACCTAATTAATTCCCTTTTATTTTAATAAAAATAATTTTTTTAATTAATTTTCATAATAAAATCTCATTTAAATATAATTTTTTAAATTAGAAATTTTCAGGCATTTCAAATCTAATCTATGTTTTGTATGGGAGAATCTAATCTATGGTGTATCATGGGAGAATCTAATTTATGGTGTTGCATGGGATAATCTAAACTAGGGTTTTGTATGGATGTATTTAGGGTTTTACATGGAGGACTCTAAGGTTTTGTATGGATGGATTTAGGGTTTTACATGAGAAAGTTTGAAGGTTTGCATGGGAAGGTTAGAGTATACATGGTAGTAAAGTTTACGTATGAAAAGTTAACTCAGGATGTAAAGAAGGTAATAGAAGAGTTATTTGGGCATTTGGAAGTTTTGAGTGAAAAATGGTACGTAGGGTAGTATAAGGGTACATAGGACAGTATAAGGGTACATAGGAGGCAGAGCTAGGGTTTGGGGTAAAACCCTAATTTGAGGAGGTGGTAAAAAGGAGAAATAAATAATGTTGAGTGGAGTACGAGAGAATGATGAAAATGATCAATTAATGATGAGCATGATTGGCATGGAAAAATAATAAGTGGAATATGAGAAATGGAAGGGTGACATATGGACACGAGGAAGCTAGGGTTTGTTGTGGCCAGTTAGGATTTGGTGTGGTTACCTAGGGTTTTGTGACCACACGTGTGCTTAAAGAATAAGGCGTAATGATGAGAGTTGAATCTAAATGTTGTGATTTATGGAGTGTTAAAAAAGATTTGGGTCGTGTGAATTGGAGTGGGATGGATCACAAAGGTTAAAATTAGGGTTTTGGGATAAAATCCTAGAGTGAAATGTGGAGTGGACTTGGAAGTGTAAGGTAGTGGGTCTTGACCCATATACTTAAGAGTTTGACTTATAGTGTGATATAGGATATGGAGGAAAGGATGTTGGGGAAAGTTAGGAGGTGTAGGAGTATGATGATATGTGTGGGGTCCATTGGAGGACAAGCGTAGAAAGAATGAGTCATGCATGTCTAGAGTGAAAATTTCTGGATAAGACACTTAAAACATTAATCATGTAAAGTGAAAGAGTATTGAGTCGGGCCCAGACCGATCCACCAGCATAATAGTGGCTAGGTATTGAGGTATCTTGGAGACTGATCTACCGACGTATAATAGTGGTAGGGTGTGTTACCCTAAGTGACTGATCCACGGGCTAAAATAGTAGAGCACTAAGTACTTACAATAGAACATCATGCAAGCAAGGGCCAGACCGATCCACTGGCATAAAATAGTGGTAGGGTATGTTACCCTAAGTGACCGATCCATCGGCTAAAATAGTGGTCAGGCACCGAAGTGCCTTGGAGAACGATCCACCAGCTAAAATAGTAGGGTTCTCATACTCATGTGGACTTGATAAAGAACATGGTGTGAATCGATTTCCGATCAGCGATTGATTAAGTAATTAATTCGGATTATAAATGAGCCTTTATGTATCTACCTGAATGATTGTATGCCTTTACGTTATCATGTTGGACTTTATGCTCTTTTATTATTTTGCATGGCTTATGTGAATTTTGTGTGTTGGCCTTAGTGCACGGTTACCTTACTCAGTACGTAGTGTACTGACCACCCTTTTCATGGGTGCTGCTTATTTCCATGAGTAGTAGGCCCTTCTGAATTTGTGTAGGTGGGCAAGACATCGGGCAGAGCTAAGTGTTGAGCTTGTGGTTGGCTCAAAGTTCGAGAGTGTCGTGGCCGAATTCACTCTTCATGTAATTTTATTTCATTATGTTATTTATGTTATTTCTTTTATATTGGATTTCCCTTATTTGATTTTCTAATTATGTTTTGAGTTCCCTGGATTTATCTTTTACCATTTGTAAACTTATTTCCTTTTCAAGAACTTTGACTATGCACTCTGATTCTTATCTTATGATTGACTGTACTCCTTTGGATTGTAAAATTTTACTCGTACTCTGATCTTTAATGTTACGAACTCTTGGTTTAAGTATTAATTAAAGTTTAACAAAATCGCTTTTAGCCTTAGCACTTGGTACTAGAACGGTCGGAGTGAACCAGTCTGGTACTAAGTGTGGCGGTAACATTCCCAAAATTCACGGATTTTAATTCAATTACTTCCGCTTTAAAAAAAATAGTAAATTATGGGGTGTTACAAAAATAATCCAGTTGTTGAATCAAGTCCTAGTATCTTATGCTAAAGAGTTGGAGTAAGCATAAATTTGACCATCTCTAAGATGAGATTAAATCCAAACATTATGAGTTGCACCAAATTTCAATCTCTTCCCCTTTTAGATTCCCATATTTAAACTATCCATGATCGTGAGCTTAGATAATTGGAGCTACTAACGCTAGAAGAGATATATTGGCAACACAGAACGAAATAAAGGTGGATAATAGAAAGGGATATGAGTATAAAATTATTTCATTCATATGCCACTATTCATGAGAGAATTAACAAAATCCACTGCCTTAAGAAACCTAACACATCTTGAACATCCAATCAAAGTGATATTGTATCTCTCCTTATTGATCACTTTTGCTCCATCTTCACTAAAATACAATCCCTCCCAATCATTAACTCGTTTATTACCACAAATAACCTTTAACCCTTTTACCATAAATGAAAATGAAACTCTCTCCCTTATTCATACCCATGAGGAGATATATATATAGCGATTTAATTCATCGAGGTCATATGGCATCCCCACACTTTCTTACCATAAATGTTGGTTTGTGGTTTGTGATGATGTATGTACCCTCGTCCATAGTGTGTTTGCTTCACAAATCCCTATTTGATCCTATAATTCTATGATCCTACAATCCAAAAATAGCAAAATAATCCACGATCCTAGGTGGAATCTTAAAGTAATCTAATAATATATAATCTTATGATATTACAATAGCATATTACGACCCTACAATTCTATATAATAACTATAATTGTTATCTATTTATTTCCAAATCTATGTCCCATATTATTCCAACTATGTTTCTTCCTTAATCTTCTGATTTTTGACCCTATATTATTTTAAAATAAGTCATGAAAATGAATTAACACAAAGAAAGCATGTCTTAATTACCATTCAAATAATAAAATCGATTGTTAATGTAAAATGCTAACAAAATAATGTAATATTTATATAAATAATAAAATGAATATATTAAATTTTACAATATTATTACAAATTAATTTCTATTCAATTCAAAATTAGTATTTTTTTTATGATCATGTTAGCTTCATAATGCAAACAGACTTTAGTTTATGGTATATTCATGGTTCATATAGTAGCTTAATGCGTATACTTATAGCCTAAAGTACTTTTTTCTTTTTTCTTTTTATCTTGATTCATCAATATTCTAAAAGCCAACATAATACTTTTTTGGGTCATATTTTCTTAAATGATAGAAAATAATGTTCTCTCATTGTTGCCTTTATTATCATCCTTTTTTTTCCTTTTTTTGTATGTTTTTCTTAAGACAAAAATATTATATATTTTAAACCAAAATGACTTATTTGATTCATCTATCCATAATCTCATTATAATTTTCACATTTCATTTGACAAAATTATTTTTGATATTGTTGACTTAATATAGTTCTTAATATGTAAAATAAATTCAATAATTGATGCTACTTCTAAGTTTCTAGAACTTAATTAGTTATTATATGAGAGATTAAGAGTATAATATTCTATACTTTCAACTTAAACTACATTATTTCATAGCATATAAGTATACAAGTTTCATATTATTACTATCTTTGTAGGATCTTATGATCCTATAATCCGATTCTAAGATCTAATCCTAAATCTCCAAATCAATTCTAGGTAGAATCCCGATTCTAACAACCTTGACTTACAATCCTTTCCAACTAATTTCAACTACACACACATAGCCCTTATCCCTAAATTTCTAAAGCCTTCATCACCCATGGATTTTCTTCCTAAATCTTTGTGTAACATTCCTTATAAGGTCATCTCCAAACCCCTAACTAAATATCTCCAACCACACTTTATAATGGCGTCCAAAATGTATTTGTCCCTATCTGCCAAATTTACGACAACATAGTCATTACCCAAGAACTTGTCCGCTCCATCGTCTATTTCAAAGGGAAGAAGATGAGACTTACCCTTACATTTAATAGCACTAAAGTGTATGATTTTGTGGATTAGAATTTCCTCTGTATAATCTTACATGGCTTTAGGATTAGAGGGAAGTCACTAAAGCTTAGCATGGAGTTTATCACCATGCCTAAATTTTCTATCTTAATTTATGGTCAAACTCATGGTCACTTTAGGCATGAGCATGGCCTTAGATAAGGATGCCCTATGTTGTCTTACCCTTTCATTTTATGAGCGGGATAGCCTTTATCATGATCTATATATTACTAAGCAGTGCCCCCATATTTGACATCTCATGTTCGTTGATGATCTCTTTATATTTGGCCTTGCATATCACCATTATGTCTAGATGTATGAGATATTAACAATTTATGGTATGTATTTCGAATAATAGGTAATTTCTCCAAGTCATTAATCCACTTCAAAACATTATTGATGAGCAGGTACAATTGGAACTAAGTGCATTTCTCTTGGACAAACAAATGGAACATAGGGACAAGGACCTCAGACACCATTAACTAAATGAACAACTGCCAACGTAAGTTCTTGTTGATTCAAAACCATCACTCTAAGTCCATATATTTCACCTCATGAGGCCACTTTTGCCTTCCAAATGCAAAAGGGAGATTGGTATAACAAGGTTATACTTGATGAACAAAGATCAAGTGGATAAGCTCACATGGAGATTCATCACCAACCCGTCACATACATGGATGAGGTCAATGAATATACATGCCCTGATTGCTTTTGGAATCTCAACATCAAGAGTAGAGATTCAACAATATGGAGGCCAATAATCAAAGTAAGTGGGAGGACAACATCGTGTATGCTAGGAGATAAATGTTGGGTCTTCGGTTAACATATGTCAAGATCTATAAGTTGTGTTCTTATTGGGTTTCAGAGTTCATAGGTACACAATTGAGCATGGATATGCAACTAAGGTGAAAGATCTTATTATTTCCTCACCATCTAAATGGAAAAGGGAGATTATTCATTACCTATTCACACCATTTGAAGCACAACACATCCTTGAAACTAACATCTCTAGGATGTCGAACCCACCACCAAATATACTACTCTTGTTGCCTCATCCAACAAGCATGTTTTCTACCGGGTCAGTATATAGAATATTCGACAACGGCAAGCTTACCATGTCTAATGTAGACTACTCTAGCTAATTCCCTCGAAAGAGGTACTAGAAAATCAAATAACCGGCGCGTTCAATATATCTCTTTGTATGAAGGACAACTGCAAAAGCTATAGGAAAAAGAGAAAACATTAGCAAGAGGATGTCATGTATTGAAGTTCTTCGCCCTTTATGCATCTCACATGAAGTGTATATCAACCATTTGTTCTTCAAGCGTGAAGTGTTAAAGTGAGTTTTGTTTAAATTGCCACTGAACTCTATTGTTCCTTCAGAGGCTACAATTGAATGCAGAAAGCATTTTCAGCATCCGCTTAAAGACAAATGGAAGCACAAAGGTTGTGAGATGGGGCTTGGAAATCTTGTGGTTCATCTTGAAACATAGGAATAAAGTGCTCTTTACAGGAAAATCAGTATGCTTGAAAAAGATGCTAAGGAGTGCACACTACTTTTTTCATTCCAGGCTGCCACTAGAAGATCCCACATTGCAATACATCGAGGAGCCCACAACTAATTCATGTGTAGTAGAGCATTATTGTAATCCACATGCGTCTCATGTCAAATGCAACGTAGATGGAACATGCAATGGTGTGGCCATTGAATTCGGTGGGAATCGTGACACCGAAGGTAGGGTCTTAAGGTGCCTGGCAGATTATGAACTAATGGTGGCCAACCAATCAGCGCCACTTTGTAGAAGCCAGTGTCATTCCCCTTAGAGTTCAACTCTTAGTAAAGGTCAGCTTATACTTCGGAAGTCGATTCTAGAAACATAATCCAACAACTCAATGGCCATGGTTTGCAACCTAAACGATGTAAGATCATGTAATCCAGGAGAACATGGAGATGTTAAAACCCACCCAACCCCCTTTCCCATGCATGCTGGATTCCTAGACTGGCTAACAAGGCATCTCATATCCTTTGCAAATTTGCCTTCCAATCCTGTATAAAAGGATTATGGATTGACCATCATCCAAACCCTATTTCCATTGACATTGTATTTGATTATTATAGTAAGTGAAACTAATCACTTTCCCCCAAAAAACACAAAGGGCAGACACCAATCCTCATCAATCTTATCAATGTCGTCCAAAAAACGAGGATATTATACGTGTAGGAAAAAAATAAAAAATTATAATTTTTTAAAATCAGAATATAGTTATTCGTATTTTCAAAAACATATGCAAAAATGCTGATGGAAAGACATTTTTAGAACGAGGACATTGAATCAATTAAAACTATCCTGCATCAATAACCTTAATCATTAAGATAATAATTTATTACCTCCGAATATAAAAAATACTTTTACACTCAAAAAAGTATATACAAATTATAAATAATTCATTATTAAATAATGTTTATAATAAAAAAAACACTGAATTGAAATCCCAAAGACGTGTACAAAATAATACTTAATATTAATATAAACTAAAGGTAATATAGCAGAGCGGGAAAAATAGTAGGTTCTTAAACCTGTGACTTGAAGAAATTAAATAATTGCTAGACAGGAATCCAAAATGAATACTACAGCGCTGATGGACCTCATGCAGTTTTGTATCTGGTACACCACCCCGTGGCCTCTCCAAACAGTAAGCCACTAAATCGTTAACTGAAGCACTTTGTTAACCATTGACCAAATTGGAGGTCATTAAATAGTGAAGCACTGATGACTTACAATTGATTCTCATGCCGAAATAGATAGTATACTCGTTCGCCAACTATGCGGAAGGCATCTTGCGACTGACATCTTCACCTATGTCAACAGATCTGGTGCTTGCAAACCATCAAATCATTCAGCAAACGAAGATTATGCCAGCAAGATGCATGTTTTGAACCTATGTGCTCGAGTTTCCCAATAAAAGATATATAACTTCAGCCATGGAAATCATTTTACGAGTGTACAAACTAAGAAGTATCAGGATTCCTTTTACTGGGTCAGCTTTTAGGGATGATCAATATTGTGGAAGCCCGGGAGGAGGGAAGTGATGAAGCCAAAAACGATCATCTGAATCTCTTTCACTATTCCCCACCATTGGTTACCGCCAACTTCCTCCAGTCGAGGAATATCTTCGTTCTCAACAACACGATTGCCATCCTCACCAGGCCGTTGGTTGACTTCAGCTGCAAGCTGTCCCTCTGCTGCATGGACATCAAGCATCAAACGTTAAAACCCTTTTTACTCCCCAAGTGTAAAGGCACATACACAAAATAAGCATCGCCATTGTTGTTTACTTCGCAGGTAAAACAGGAAGCAAACAAGTAGATCATAATGATGGAGATTATCAACATACTCAATGCCTCTGGAATCAAGCCACCCCCTCGCCCACCCCACCCCCACCCCCAGGGAGAGATTATTTCATGCACCGACTGTGTGTAACCAACCAGTGCACCTTTAGTATATTTTAAGTGTACATTTAATACAATTATAGTGCATCTTTATAATTATAAGTATATAACAGGAAAATGAAGGATTGGCAACAAAGAGCCAGATTTGCCAAAAAAAAATAAGATACCAAGGGAGGCTGCTAAACCCCATTGCACACGTGGACAACACAAGAACATGAAAAATACAAACGTCACCGCTCTGGTCTTTCTGTTACTGCAAAGCAAGAGATAGGCCAGCCATCAAGTGTTTGGAATTAAGAAAAAATATTAAACCTACAAGGAAAAGACAACAGATTTAAATGTTCCCCTTTACAACTTAAATAACAAACTGTAAACCTACATAAGAGAATAATATAGCGCAGGGTTTCTTAGGAGCTTATATAGTAGACACGATAACAAATTGACAGATTAGCATAGCAAGACAGTATGGCTATGTTCTCTTTCCACCTAACAATTACAGCTTGTGACAAAGAAAAAAAAAACTATTTACAGGGGAGGCCATTATTCAGGGCTAATCAATAGGTCAGGATCAAGGCATACAAGGAGAATCCATCAAAATGGAAAAGAATGATCATTCGTCACAGAAGGCAAAAAAAATCTTTGAATTCGTTGCAACCAGTAAAAAGCTGCTGGAGTCTTAACTCTAAGGTCTAAACTTTCAGGTTAGACAATTCCCATGTCCCAGATTGGTTTTTGATGTTTCTTTTTGGACACAACTCTTGATAACACATCACATTGTGAAAGAATAAGACCGGCCACACTTCAAAAGAGGCCATTTTATTGCAAATTTAGCTAGGTTATCTCTTCACTCAAATTTGTTCAATCGGCATTACTCAGGACCGTAAACTATAGTGGTATGCTCTTGAATTTCAGCCTCTGGATTCGGTGCCATAACTAAGACAGGGTCCTGAGTTATGGATTGATTAGGAACTTGGGACCTCTCCCCTGAGCAGTTATTGCAATTATTGATTTTAAACCCCAACAGGATTCATTAATTTGTTAATTAGTTCAATAAATTAGCAGGGATTAAGGTTGCATTTTAGTGGAAGGTTGATGAGTAGAGGAGACAGCGGGAAGAGGGACAACCAGGGCTTAGAGGGACCAGGAATTAACAATTTTGTTAATTCTCCCCAATCTGATTATTAGTTTTGGCATAAAACCATAGCTATATCAAATACAAGATAGTGGGCTTAGCGTCTTAGCCCTTGTTAAAATTATAAAATGATAAATTTCCTCATCTTTGAGATATAATATCCTATTTATGACACTAGCCAAAAACATCCTAAAATTGTTCAAATAACTAGCCAAATATATATACACTAAAATTAAAGAAGATACTGTATAATAAATGATTCTAGGTAATATCTAATATTTAGCTAGAATTAATGTCAACAATTTTCTAGCCCATCATCATCATCAAGCATGCCCTCAAGCTTGAAGTAGGGTAGTGGGGTACTGCTTCTTGAAAACATCCCACAGAATCAACATGGTGAAATCTGGGAGGCCATGATACTACTAAACCCTATAACCTCATAAGAATATTTGTAAGCCTGAATCTACTTGGGTTAAGGAGGAACGTGCTCTTTCAATTAGGGTTGTTACAGCTGAAACCCCGCAACTCATTTAGTTTTTATTAAGGCTCGAGCTTGGCTCAACTTCAAAACAAGCCAAACATCCCCGGCTTGAGATCAGCTTGAAAAAGTTCACTAGCTATTTGGCTCAGATCTTTAACTCTAACAATTGCCTTTCTTGATCCTGTTCTTCTCAAATAATTTTGAGTATCTGATTCAGTACCAACACTATCCAACTCCAAGCCTCAATTAAAGAATCAAGCTCCAATACCAATTTAATATATTGTTGAATTTCAAACTCTTGATTTAATAGCAAAACACAAACAAGGTCATGAGTTCTTGATTGATTAGGAACTCAGGACCACTTTCTAGAGCAATTCTTCTTGCAATTATTGCATTTGAAACCCATTAAAATTAATTTAAATAATTAGTTGAATAAACTAGGAAGGAATAAGGCTGTATTTTGGTGGAAAGTTAAAAGAGTAGGAGAGAAGAGGAGGAAGGGGGGACGGGGCTAGAGGGACCAAGAATTAACAATTTTGATAATTCTCCCCAATCCATGGAATAAAATATTGGTCCCAATACGTTACATGAGCCGATATTTATCAAAATTTAGGTAAGTCGCAATGCAAAATTAGCAATAGGCGGTCGTTTTAAATTTCACATATTTATTGGTGATAAATATAATATTTACCGATATTTGGGGGGGGGGGGCAACACGCCACAACAACCTCAACGTATATAATATCTTTTGCAACGCGACTTACCTAATACAAGCTAGTGAGCTTAGCCCTTATTAAGATAATAAAATAATAAGCTTCCTAGTCTAGACATACTATGTCCTCATTATGACCATACAAAATCATCATAATATCCTTCTAATATCTAGCTATATATATATATATATATATATATATATGCTGAAATTAATAAAGATACCAAATAATAAAAGATTCTAGCTAATATCTAACATTTAACTATAATTAATATATCTACAACTCTCTAGCCCTTTTAATAAGGTGGGTTACGCCATATAGGTATCTCCAAAAATTTTAGCTTCCTTGTGAAATCAATATCAACGAAAGAAGAATCAAGATGCCCAAAAGACCACAGCTGAATTAGACCTTCCATGGCAAGTAACACTCTTGCAAGAACCCATCTCATCAGGCATAAACATATCTTTTTGGAAGATCAAATCCATGGTTATTATTCAAAGAGTTGACCACATCATAAACTACTTTAGTCCCAGACAAGATGGTCCAAACATATCTGACTAGGATTTCTAACTCAAAGCAGACCACTATACCAAATTAAGCTCTTTCAATGCTTGAGAAAGAGGTAAACCCAATGATACAATAGGCATAACATTGAATACAATAGGACATCTTAAAATAAGTAGTAGAAATAAATGAAAAATAATACTTTTTGAGGCAAAGAGCCATATGAAGCAACATCAGTTTCTAAGTGAAAAGAGTGGGCATCTGCATATACCTACATCCAAATGCTTCCATTAATGAGAAGTGCATTATTCAAGATAGAGAGATGGCCCAGGCGCCTGATATACAATAAATCTAAAATAAAAATCTACATCTGATGCCACTGCATATCTCACTAATCACCACCAATATATTCCATTCATCTTCCTAGCATAAATCTGTATTCTGAATGCTGAAGTAAAGAAAAGACAAGATGCAAAATCTAGCACAAATTCTAACCATGAGGGAGCAACAAAAGACAATTTTTTTTTCCAAAAATAAAATAACCACATTGTGATATATCTATTAGAAGAGGCATTTGGTACCAGCAGCAGCAGCAGCAGCATTCTCTAAACCCTGTTGAAGAGGAGGCTCATGTCTAAGAGCAGGCCTAGGTGGCCGTGGAGGTGCAGCTGCTCGATGCATTGCTTGCGAGATCCATCGCATTAATGGAGCCAGTGCCCCAGTCTGATATCTGCACAATCACATCTCAATACAGTTAAGATACTATCCAAAAATATTCATATAAAATCATATGACAGCTACTTCACAATACAATACCTGCACGTCGTGGAACAAAAAATTATCAACAATACCAAAATCCCCCACCTGCCCCCCAAATAAAATCCTCAGAATTAGCAACCACAAACATTTATATCAATTATACTCACAAATTCAGTTTTAAGAATTTCCAAATTCAATGTGATTCCAGGCATGAGCACAAAATAACAGCCAAGACAACTCCAAAATTGCAAGTAGCACGAACTGCAGCACCAGCTGTGTCTGTTGCTGTAAGGAACCTGTGCCTCTGGACAGATACAACACCATTGGTAGTCACAGCTTTCGTGGGTGTTGCCATTGTCACACTTGTCGGCTCCCTTTGGGATAGCAATATCATTTGTTTTCATAGTCACAGCAAGTTTTCCAGTCGTTTGAAAATTAAGTTCGCCCACAGACTTCCAAAAAAAAGTTCTCAAAAGAAAAGGAAGAAACATCTTATTCTTTTACTATTTCTTATTCATGTATACAGTCTTAGGTTTTTTTTTAAAAAAAACAAAAAAAGGAGGTTTCCTCGTGGACCATTTGTATCCATAATAAGTATTATCTAATTTTGTTCGGAGATTTTAGAAACAATATTTTCTACTTATGGTTATTTGGAGAAAATTACATAGTTTAGGACCTCTATTACACCTCTACTCATATTCCATTCTACTACCAAAATGTTTAACTGCTCTACATGCACTTCAACATAGAGATACTTATGAGGGTTGTTAACCAGAAATTTGGTTTGCCTGTGAGGAAACATATGGATGTGTCCCTAGCTACATTTCTCACACTACACTCATGATTGATCCGTAAGTTGAAAGACTTATTTACTAACACTTTAGAAGCACTTAAAGGGATGCAAGACAGAATTTCAAAGATGAGTTGTGTTCCATAAAATATTCAACCAAAAGCAGAATCTCAAGACAACAATAAACTAGAAATTATTGAGGAAGTTCCTATGCTATGTGGTGAGCAAGCTGAAGATATAAATCCTCCTTCGAAAATGCTTGTTAAAGATGTTAGCTTGTCCATTGTGCACAAGCTACTATAGAGTTTCAGGTTTCATTCACTTTCTGACTCATGGATCGACGAGCTCTTAGCCTTCAAGTCTATGTTTGCTATATTTTGTCCATCCTTCCTCCAATGGTATATGATGTTCTCCCAACCTTTTTGATCCTATGTTTCTAACTTTATACAAAACTAGATGTTGCATTTTCATCTACTAGGGGAGAATGATACATTATCCAAAATATTTTATCTGCTATTATATTGAGGTTTTAGATTCGTAGATTATTGGTCATTGGTAAATTAAGATATTATTTCGTTTAGATATTATTGTTTACAAAAAATATTCAACAGAAATAAGATTATTATCTCAGGTTTGGATTTTTATCTTTTATTATGATGTTTACCTTTATAGTCCTTTCACTTATGCCTAAGACATAGATTGATGTTCAGGTTTTGAATGAACTAAATTATTAATTGATATCCCATTTCTCCTTGGTCTTTCTAATTATCCCTCGATTTTCATCTTCCTCTTCCCAATTTCTGATTCCTCTCCTTCTTCTATCTCATCACCCTCCTCATACAATAAAATATCACTCTTAATATTGCATATCAGCCAATATTTTACAGTTTTGGGGTTAGCCCGTGCACGACACAACCGAACTGTAACGGTTTTAAAAAATCACATATTTATAGGCAATATCCCGTTTCGGCCACTATATACCAATATTTATCAAAATTGCTGATATTTGTTTAGGAAAAAAAAAGCCAGGACATATGAATAATCATCCATGATGCGCCAATACTACAACACCACATCTGCAAGCTCAGTCATTGTTGCGGTTTTATTGCCTGCCTCCTCCCTACTCTCCCTAATTCTTTTCATTTACTGTTCTACATCAGGGTCCAAGAAACTTACACCGTTAATAGAAAGCACTATCAGAGTACTCACATCCATGGTAAGATGTATCAAGACTAAGTTCCATTCTCTTATTTCCCTTCTCACTAAATTCATAGTCAAACAGAAAAAAGATGGTGGCAGAAGCAAAAGTTGTAAACCAACATTTTGTCCCATTTCTTGACTCATAAACTTCTGGAAAAAATCCTTCTAATTTATGGATTATAGGAGAATCCTCAATAACGAAATAAAGATCAAGCAATTCAATAACAAAGAGTCGAAGACAATGTGCTATACTCTTAAGCATAAACCTTGTCCTCAATGTGCTAACAGTACTTACAGATAGACTATTGTAGCAAGAAAGAAAAGGAGTGCAAGCCTCTGTCTTGATCCATCTTGGTTAAATAAAAAGATCACAGCTGCCAACTTTAACATCAGCAACAAATCAAGCTGAAATGCAATTTGAAATCTGCGCACAACAATTTGCCTTCGAGCACCAAGCTGCTGAGCATGCTGCTGCTGTTGCTGACCCATCTGACCATTATCACCAGCTCCTGTTACAGCCTCAGAAGCACTTGGTGTCCTTTAGCCACAAAGAACCACAGAGTGATTATGTAATTTACATTTCTCATCACACAGCATGAAGCAATAATTGGATTTGAAATCATAATATAGAGTGGTTAAATAAAGCATGCCAAACATCCAAACCCTTCTACAATTAATATTCAAGGCTCCCACTAATCCAAAGACAGAGCAGTTAATGACTAATCTCATGACAAGTACAGCATAAAAATCAAATAGTAAGTGGAAAATATTCATGCAAAGAAAAATAAACAAAATATTATTATTTTTTTCCACAGAAAAGAGAGCCACAAAAGAAAAATGACACATTAATCCAAGAAACCAATCAGATATAAAGACTCACGTCGGTATGTTGTATGTAAGAGGTATTAGAGTATTATATGGAATTCCAGCAACTGGTGGCATCCCTGTAGAAGGAAGGACAGGGACAGCATAAAGTCCAGCTCCCTGGCTCAGCTGCTCCTGATCAACACGACCTAAACTGGGAACTAAAGCAGGGTACATAACTGGAAACATTGTTACATCCCCCTGTGATAAGGGTGAGAGGCTGGGATAAGCTGGTACCTGAGGCAACAAATCAAGAGAAAAGGATTAAGTAAGAATGCCGGTATAGCACATTTTGACATGTAAATACATCCTCCTCTCACCCCCACAAAACCCATAATATATTTTAATCAGCAAACCTATACAGCACATGTGCAAACATGGTAATAGGTAGAAAACCATCATAATAACAATAAGCAAGGAGCAAAAGTGAGTACGTTTACAAGAAAATGACCCACTAAAACTAATGAGCAAGCCTAGTCTAAACCTGTTGTTGCTTGTGAACATCATCCGAAGGCTTCTGCGATGAATCTTGAGACAGAGTATTGGAAGTTTCAGCCATCACAGCTCGTGTTCCTCTCTATCAGTTGTACGGTGAAGGGGATAGAAGATTCTGACACCAGTGTGACCCACTGCAAGACATGAACCAATGTTTTAATTTATGAATTTCAGTTTAGATAATTTGAGGAAAGTAAATGGGGGCAGGCACATCACACCTGATACCCAAACCTGATAAGAATTTATACACAAATAAACATATCCAAAAGGGTATCCACTAGGATAACCATATTTGTACCCATCGAATATCAGTTACCAAATGGATAATCCATTTGCCTAATGGATAGCAAATACCCAGTGACAACAACCATTATCCACCAGGTAAAACCATTACCCATTTGAATTTGTAGTTTTTCTCCCCAAGCTCTAGGGTAAAGATTCCATGAAGTCCCACTAGGCTAAGGAAAAAATATATTTGCCTTCACTGGTTGACGTTTGGCCTGGTAAAAGTCCTGGATAGTTTGAATTCTCATCTCCCACTTTCGATATTGTAACACTGGTGTCATCACCTGGTGTTTTGTAATTAACTTTACTGCTCCTTATGAAAATAATAATTAACTGCCTTAAAACCAAAGTAGCAAGCTCAATATCATCATCACTATTAAAAGGCAAAGCAGCACAGTGTTGTTTTCAAGGGAAAGAAAGCACGATGCAAAGCCAAACAAGAATGAGCTTGTGGCTATACTTCGCACACGGCAAACAAGTCCTGCAATCTCGTACTAAGGAGGTAGAAGACCGCACAGGATCTGACTACCCCAGCACTTATCCTATGTTAAATCAAAGTTATAGAAAGCTAACACCAAGAAACTCAAATAAAGAACTACATGACACATAAACCCTAAATCCTAATCAGGAAAGAGTAACAAAATCTGTGAAAAGCAGGGAACAATTACAAATGCGAAGTGTAAAAATTGAATGAATAACAAAATTACCTTCACAAGTTGAAGCCTAAAGTCAGAGGGATGGACGAACGGCGAACGTTACTGGTGAGAGGCCATGAGCAACGAACGGCGCGCCAGTCACCAAAGAGCAACGAAGCGACGACACCAAGAGGCAGCGAATGGAAATGGAGGAGGCGCCGACGGGTGGCCGGCTCGACGGGACAGTGGAAATTGTGGTGCGGAGATCTGGATGGCGCGAGGTTGTCACGACTCACGACTCACGCGAGACTGCGAGAGGGAGGAAGAAAAGCAGGTTAGGTCGAGAAGTAATCAAGTAAAATGACAAATTTTTAGATCTCCATTTTATTTTTTTATTTGGGGAGGGGGGAATTGTATGAGAATGTAAGTTGAAATAGATTTAAATGGAGAAAGATTTCAGCCTTAGGTTATGTTTGGTATGGGGGTAAAATAGGTGTAAAAAATATAAAAAAAATTATTTTTCTTCTGAAGTAAAATTATATTGTTAGATTAGGAAAAATTATTTCCCGATTCGATTCTTGGGTATTTTTCTTCTTCTTTGTTGCGTCTTCTGACTCCTCTCCCTTAGCATGTCTTCTCTGCATCGCACGAATCCTCAACACTAGCCATTGTCGTCAGCCCCTGCTCGATGTCTATCTCTAGAAGCTACCTCTCTGGTGCCGCCTTCAACAAATATGTAAGTTCTATTTATGTATCTGTGCGTTGATGTTTTGCGTATAATTAGTTGTCTTTTAGATCTGATAAAGTATTCATTATATTAGAAAAATCTGGTATGTTCTTTCTTCTTGTAAAATTTCTCAACATTTTTTTTGGCGGGGGGATTAGGGATTGATTGATTCTTTGCTATGTCTGATACATGGGAAATGTAAGGTTAATCGATAGAACATAAACAATTAAGAAATTTGCCTCGCGCATAAGATTTGTCCTTCATCTCTGATCTTTCTCCCATCACGTTCTGTCGCGTGAAAGAATTGAAAAAACAAAGTCGTTGAAATCAGAAAAGGAAATTATTTTGGGACGAAAGGTCTACGAGAACTTGAACAGTTTCGAGAAGGACCCCTTGTTTGTTTGTGCTAATAACCTGAAACATAGTAACTCTTGAAAATTAATTAAGAACTGCAGTTTGATTATCTTTCTGGTCCTTTCATAGATTAATGTGTAAAGATCAACGATTTTCCGCATAGCAGATATTTGCTTACCTTGATTATAGTCTCATATTCATTAACTTCATTTTCGATAGAAACCCTGCAAGCTCCACCAGCATTTCTGATTAGTTGGATTTGTATAATAAATGAGGACTAGATAAAACAGAATGAATGAAATCCAAGCCTTGCTTTGACTTCTAGTTGTATGTTCCATATAGGCCTATGATAAATATAACATTTCATTGGTTGATAAAATATATATATATACTCAGTTGTTGCCAGTTAAGTTCATGCTAAGCGCACAAAATTTGGTAATCTGTTGTTCAGTATGGATTAATTTATCATATAGTATATTACTTGGTTAGGACCCCTGAGTTAGTTTGGAGTTTTGTTGGCCCGGTCAATAAGGCCTCTTATTAATTATTGGTGTCTGGTGGTGGGTAGATTTTTTAATTTGTTTGTGAGACTGGGGAGAAGATCGATGCAGTGCATGGAAGGGAAAGGGGAGGGAAATTGGAGAAGAGGACTTGGTTGACAGAGGAATTAGTAGCGTTTGTTGGTTTTGTATGAAAATAGTTTGTTCAAAGAAGGGAAAGCAGCAGCAAACCTTGGATATGTGGCTTCTTGTTTGATTTACCTGCTGCCCCTGTCTTCGTTTATTTTGGTTTGTGGTCTGATATATGAAGCTTAATGTATACCTGTATTTTGGTTTGTGGTTCAGGTGAGTTGGAATGCAGTTTTGTGTCACTAATAGGCAAACAATCTAGGATCTTGATTAATAGTGTCCTGATAATAGTTAATACAAGGGTTAGGGAGGCAAAAGCATAAATTAATTTTTGAGATTAGAATTTTTTTTATGGGATTTCACGCGGCAGCTGTTCTTTCTTTGTACGTTGTTATTATGGAAGAGTAGTTCGTATCAGCTTTTTTATTCTTTGTAGCGTTTGGGAGGGTAGTTAGGCTCGATGATGCGTTTGTGGTTTCTCTCTTTTGCGAGGGAAGGATTCCGTTATATAGAAGAAAGATGTGTGTTGCAGACGGAGGTATTAGTTTTACAAAACGAAAAAATTCACTTTTATTTTATATTTTTATATTAAGTATTTAATAATAATAATAATAATAATTTTAATAAAATATTTATTTTATATTAAATTAAAAATTAAAATAGTATTACTTTAAAAAAAAGATACCATATAAGATATATAGAATATAGAACTAATGTTTTATATGCTGCTAGACCCTTGCTAATGTTTTAGATAAGAATAATTAATTTTTTAGAATAGCTTTCTAGAAGTAAAATTAAACACTAATGATAATCATCCAAAAGGAGAGAACAAAGGTCTAGAGAGAGAATTTTTAAGGTAACTCTTAAGTCTTAACTCCCCAAAATTATAGCAACCACTTATAAAATACATCAAGGATTTTATTTATTTATTTATTTAGCAAGAGAATACATGATTCATGGTGAACCGAACTGGTCTAATAATTTCTTATTTATCAAATGGTCATCAAGTGAATAATTGAAATCCTAGTTGTTGGAGCAACGTAAAATCAATAGGCATACGGTGTCACCTATTACACGGTGCACATCATACAACATATTATATATATATATATATATTGTTTAATTTAATTTATCTTAAATTAGGGTCATCAAAATAATATAAAAATTATACCATTATTTTTTTTTGGAAATTTTCACTACAAATACATACTTATATTGGTATACTTCTAGCTTAAGAAGTTATTATATAAAATATTATGATATGGTTTACCATAGTCATAGTTATGTTTTATTATTATTGTTATAATATTTTATCATAAAATTGATTTTACCATTGAAATAACCTTTCGCCACTATTACTACTGATGTTTCACTATTATTCTTACTAATGTTTCACCATTATTACTAGTCTATGAAAATTGAGCTTCAAAGCATTATCATTTTTTTAAACCTAGGGACAATGGAAAGATAGAAGGCATAGGCCAAAACCAAAAAGTCATCATATTAAAAGAAAATAAAATGCAGAAAAAAATAATGAGAATGCAAAAAGAAAGGATATAAGATGTAGTAATGATTCAAATTTTGTTTGGGTGGAAAAAAATGTTTTGTAAGATCTAATCAATTCAATTATATATTTAATTGAATAAAATATTATATTCGTTTGACGCTCTTTATTGTAGTTTGGTGATCCTTGCTTGACTTTTGGGCACTGGTACATTCATTCTGTGTGGTGCTTTTCTTCTTAATCACAAGTAAGTTTCTAGTGCATGTGGAAAAACTTTGGCATCATTTTCCCCCTCCTCCTATATTTTTTCTTGAAATTTTAGTTGGTTTATGAATGATGCTTATAATTATTGTAACTTGGATCATTCCATACATTGTGGTGATTTTTCTAGTAAACCAAATATTATATGCAGCCATGGCTCATTTGCCATTGTCAAGGACGGAAAGGAATATTGTGGTGGCATTTTGGTTTATTAGATTGAAGAATAAATACATGATATTATTATTAAGTTATCTACTTGATGTATTAGAATCTATCAAACAACCCGAGAGGACTGTACATTCAGCTCAAAGAACTATTGAGCAAGGAATTAAGAATGTGGATACATTTATTAATTATGATGTTAGTTGTATTGATCAACTTAGAATGGATAGGCATATATTCTATGTGTTGTGTGGATTGCTTTGAAATGAAGGTGGTTTAAAAGAGTCCAAAAATATGTCAATTGAGGAAAGGGTTGCAATCTATTTTAACATACTAGCACATAATCAGAAGCATAGGATGATTATGAGAAGATTGAAAAGATCCACCGAAACAATAAGTATAATTTTTTATCAAGTGCTTAGAGCTATCTTACGTTTGCATATCGTGTTAATGAAGACTCCAGAACCAATGCCAAAAAATTCTACAAATGAAAGATGGAAATGGTTTAAGGTAGAATTCAACCTTACTTTATTAATATATATCGGAATATGTAACTAGGTTTTCATATTGCTAATTACTTATAATTTTGTTCCATATTGAATCAATAGAACTGTCTAGGATCATTAGATGGAATATTTATCAAGGTTAGAGTACCGGATATGGACAAACCAAGATATCGAACAAGGAAGAGAGAGTTGGCAACTAATGTTCTAGCTGCATGTTCCATCGACATGCAATTTACTTATGTCTTACCAGGGTGGGAAGATTCTGCGACAGATGGTAGAATATTGAGATATGCTATTAGTAGAAGATATCCATTAAGAGTTCCTCGTGGTAAGGAAATTAAACTTAGCATTGTATAATTTTTGACATTTGAAAAGTTAACTAATTTTTTTTCCTGATTGTACATAGGATATTATTATTTGGTTGATGTGGGTTACACCAATGGTGATGGGTTCCTTGCTCCTTATAGGGGTCAACACTATCATCTAAATGAGTGGAGGGATGGGTATCAACCAAACTCTCCACAAGAGTTCTTTAACATGAAACACTCAACTGCTAGAAATGTTATTGAGAGATGCTTTGGATTGTTAAAAATGCGATGGGAAATTTTACGAAATTCAAGTTTTTATGATGTTAGTACACATGCAAACATTATAACTACATTTTGTCTTCTTTATAATCTCATTCATAGAGAAATGAGGTGGGACCCGATGGAACAAGAGTTAGAGTTTGAAATAATGAGCGCTTTCATGGAAAATATAAATGAAGAAGATAATATAATTAGTATTGTTGATACCTCAAATGCGTGGACTGCCTGGAGAGATGGTATTGCACATGAGATGTTTGATAATTGGCGACTTCTAAGGGGTGTTGAGTAGGACATGAATGAGATGATGATTATTCTATATACTTTTTTTTGTAGTATTTAGACATATGCTTCGATGTAGTATTTTAGGAATGTTGACTTATTGTAGTTGTGTTGATCTCTTAGAAACTTTTTCGATAGTTTTAATTAATGAGATTACGATGATTATATTGCTATATTTTAATTATTTATCAAAGTTTTAGATGATGGTTGTATTATATGGTTGATTGTTTGTATGTTTTTAAAATCATGAATAATATATAACAGTGAGTACCATGAGTTCAAACTCAATAACTACTAAAAAAAAGGTCAGAGGAGGACTTGGAAACATGATGAGGATGAGAAGTTGATACAATTTTTGAAAGAAATGTGCCAAGATGGATAGTGGAAGGCTGAGGGTAGATTTAAGCTGGATATCTACTTCATTTGGAGAAGCTTTTTGCTGAAGCAATGCCTGATTCTGAGTTCAAATGCACGAATATTGATTCGAGATTTGGCTACTTCAAAAAACGCTTCAATGCATTACTTGAAATTAAGGAGAAAGGGAGCGGCTTTGGATGGAATGAGGAACAAAAGATGGTAACGGGTGATCGAAAACTATTTGATGAATGGGCTAAGGTAATTTCTTATTTCCTTTGTGAATTTTATATTCAAATTTTGCTTTATTTTTTTTCTATCATATTTGAATATCAATCTGTCTTTGTTTTTCTATTACTGTATATGGATCATACAAATGTTAATTTCACTTCTCATTGTATCTGTGTAGATATAACTTATGCTATTATTTTTTATCGTTGTAGAGTCATAGGGATGCAGCAGGTTTATACATGAAGTCATTTCCTCTGTTCGATGATCTTGAATATATTTTTGCTAAAGATAGGGTTGTTGGTGCTACTGCTGCTGATAGAGTCGAGCTTGATATGTCACATGACACTATCCTAGAAGCCATTCAAGAAAATGCTCATATGATACACAAAGATGATGAAAATGATGAAGATGTTGACAATGTATCAGCTCAGGCATCTGACACTAGGGGCAAAAGAAAAAGATCAAGTGCAACTGTTGGTAGTTCAAAAAAATCTAGAGCTAATAAGGAAGTGGAATCGGCGTATAGTATCATAAGAGAAACTATGAAGCAAATATCTACCGATAACAATGAGCAATTTAGGGAGTTGATGAGTATGTTGGATAGAATCTCGAGGTCTTATAAATATGGGTTGTATGAAGAATTATTAGTAGTTCATGGAATATCTAGAATGGAAGTAATGAAATTAATGAAAAAAATGAATGGAGAAGATGCGTGTAATTTTCGTCGATTTAAGGATGAAGATGAGAAATATGATTATCTTAGGATGTTCTTGGATGAATTTTAGATTATGAAAATGCTTTTATTATGTATTAGATGGATCGAAGTAATATTTTTTTTATTAGATGAAGTTTCTAGAGTTTTATTATATTTTATTAGATAATGATTATATTTTTAGCTATTGAATATTTAATATATGAATTTATTTTAAAAGCCTTGTTTCAAATATTGTTGCGATATATCTTGATTAGTTTCTTTCATAGATTTTTTTAGTTATTGTAATATGTTATTTTAATTTATAAAAATTAAATTAAAAATATAATATATTAAATTTTGATTTATGTGATAAATAATTATTTATATATAATAAAAAAATATTACTAATTTTTCATGCAAATGAAGTAAAATAAAATATTATTCTAACATAAGTTATTCCTCTCAAACCAAACATAAGAAAAATATTTCCTTGAATAATTTACCCTTACATACCAAACAAGAAATGTGGATAAATTTTCTCCCTTAATCATTCCTTCCTTAATTATTACCCCCTAATCCATTTCCCTCATCCCAAACACCCCTTTAGCACTATACTATTCTTACGAGCGACTTTTCCTTAAACGCCTTGACAGTTGACACCCTTTCTCAATTATCCTCTCTTCTTCAAAATTCTCCCGCATCACTAAGTGTATGTTTGATATGGGATAATAGAAAAAAAAAAATTATTTTTATATTTTATATATTTCATATAATATATTTAAAATTAAATATTTTTATTCTAATAAATACTTATTTTAAATCTTAATTTAATTTAAAATAAGTATTTTTAAAAAATATTTATTATTATTAAATACTTAATATAAAATATATAAATAGGGAGAAATTTTTTCCACCTCTATTATCCCCATACCAAACAAGCCATAAATCAATAATAAACTTCAAAAATAGAAATTCAATGTACAAGTTACTATGTGAATCATTTTATTGTTTTATCACACATATTTTGTATCATTTTTTATATTTTTGTTTGTTAATTCATAATTATTTTTTACCAAAAAAAATTCAGGCCAAAGAAAATACAATAAAATGTGTGATATAGGAGTCATCCATCTCCTCAAGTTGTGCTAGATGTGTCCATCACAAGTATAAGCCATGCACAGTCGCACACCATACGTCTGGCTAGTAGGAGAATGGTGGACTTGGCTTGTCTCAACTAAGAAAGAAAGTAAATGGATTTGATTTGTGAGCTTTCTAAGTTCAACTCATTAAATGATTGACTCAATTAATTTATTAGGCTAAATGAATCGAGCTTGAACATAAAAAATTTAAAATCAAACTCATTTAAAATATAAAAAATTACGAGTTCGACACATTTTTAAAATAGTCAAGCCCAAGCCCACACCCTTGCGTGACTAGCCTCATTTATAACTCTAATCTCAATGTCACCTAGGTTGTGCATCTGACGTGAGAAAAGTCATGATGGTCAACCACCCCACTCACTAATCATTATGATTAGTTATTAATAATTGATAATAAATAATAATAATAGTCAATAGCTAAATATTAGTAATAATAAGTAGATTCTTATTATGATAAATAGTCCTATTGAACCACTTATATTTATGTATGTGATAAAATAATAAATAATAGTAGTTAATGGTTAATAATTAATAATATAAAATTTTAATTACTAGATAATCATTTATAATAACTATTTATAGTTAATGGTTAGGTAGTAGCTCATAATACTTAATAATAATTTGTAAATAATAAATAATTATTATTGTTATTTAATTAAAATCAAGAAATAATAATGTTTAATAATTATTCATGATTGATAAAAATTACTATTAGGTAATAATTCATAATAAGAACAAAACACTAATTAATAAATAATATTTAATAATTATTAGTTAATAAATTTTAATAGTTAATTATAAATTATTAATAGTTAGCAGTTAAAAAATTATATTAGTAATAATTAATTATTTTAGTTTATAAAGAATAATAGTTGAGAATAATTATTATTTAGCTATTGATTAATTGACAAGCTCTAATTAGTCATTAAAATTTATACTTAGTAATAATTAGTAGTTAATAACTAGTAATAATTAATAGTTAGTAGTTAATAATTTGTAATGATAATATTTAATATCAATTACTAAGTAATAAATCATTAATGGTTAATAAAATTTTATAGTTAAATGTTAACAATTAATAAAAAATACTTAAAAGTCATACCTTAACACACTTACCTTTTAAATTATTTACAAATAGTAAGAAGAGGGAAACAATTGCCTAAGGATGGTATGTTGGGTTATACTCACACTAGCAGAGTAGCTAAGTGCATGGTTACTACAATTCGTGGGCAAGAGGCAACAACAACACACTCTAAGGATCCTCACACGACTAACGACCATATATCCGATGAGAAGATAAAAGGATGTTAGGGATCATGATGATTAGGGTGGTGGACATGGTGGTGGTGGTTATAATGCCCATTACGATGCTGGTCCTTCTAATGGACATGGTGGTGGTGATGCTCATGATGATGTTGGTCTTTTTACTAGACATGGTGATGTTGGTCCTTCTGATTGGCATTTGCATGGATCCCCTCATAGCAATCCAAAGATTCCTAATATTATAAAGAGTTTTAAGGCTCATGTTGAGTAGCATCAAGTAATTGTTAATATATGCATCATTGTTTGATAATTATTTATGGAGTAAGTGCTTCCTTCTAATTTTCATCTAATTGTAGTTTTAGTTAGTCCTGAGGATTCATTCGTGAACTATGGCACTCATGCCTCAACCTTATCATGCAAAAGGTACTAGAGCAATCATTAGGACTATTGAGCTCGATCATCTCCACACTGCTATATGTATATCATAATTGTCCACTCATATGTGCTTTTATTGAGTGGTGGCAACTTGAGATCAATAGATTTCACATGCCCTTTAGCGAGATGACAATCACATTGCATGATGTGTATTATATTTTTGACATTTTGGTTGATGGAGATGCATGTGTTGGCAAGGATTTAAACAATGCTAATATTGCATTTATTGATGTTTGTTATGTCATCAACCTTAAAAAAAATATAAAAATCAATATCTGAAGAGTATGACATTCAAATATAGTAACCTAAAGGACATGTTTGATAGTCCTAGCATAAGGAGCCAATCTAAGACCTAGGCTCACTTATATATCTAGTATATGTTCTCGGGGACCATTCTCGTCAATAAGTCATCTAATCACACACTATTATGGGTATTATGATTATTTGTAATACCCCATATTCTTTTTTTAAGTTGTGAATGAGAATTTATGGCATTTATTAATATTTAATAATGTTTGATTTTTTGTTTTGGAACTATAATTGAGTGGATAAAAAGTTGGATTTGAATAACCTTTGGAAATTAAATAAAATGAGTTTTCAAGTGGACAAAACAACTAAATCCATGAACCTATCGACTGGTTCGTCGTTTCAGCTAAAAGGTTTTTCTTGATTGAACCAATCAATTAGTTTAGGGAATCGATCAACTATTTTGTAGAGCAATCGACTAGTGGGCCAAACCAATCAACTAATTTGTTGAGCTGAGTACATTTTTTAAACTTGATTTTTTGAAAAAAGAACTTCTTATACCAAAATGTAACCTTGCTAATCCCATTTCAAGTTGTTCTTTAAAGATATTAACCTTTCTTATCATACATTTGGCCCAAGCTTTTGCCTTAAACTAATTTAAGTGTTCAATTTGGACAATTGAGGAGGAGGGTGACCTCAGCTTTGTCTTCTTCCATCTCTCTCCTCTGCACACTTCTGGAATCGTTTCTTTGATTCTCAAACCCATCTCTACTTAGCCGGGATATTTCTCCTACTCTAATCGGTCATTTTCTCACTTATATTTGACATTTCTAGGCGAATTCGACCTATATTTATCTAGAGATCACCATTTTAGCTCTGGAAGGGAGGTCAACCTATCTTTGACAAATTCCATCCTTTAAGTCAAATTTAAATAGTAAAATTAGGGTTTTGGGATCTGAGTACAACCATACTCATTCTTGTACCTATTTGTTGGCCATAAATAGCCCTAATCACCCCTTCCATTCACTTTTCTTTCAGCTATTGAAATAGTCCAACACTCTCCAACCTTGTGCTATTTCTCTTAAATTTGAGCCTAATTTTGGGTTATTCCACTCTTCTGATCATTTCACTGGCTTGTTCTTATTTATCTTTATGTAAGAGAGGGTTGGATTTAGGAGGAAATTGAATCACTTTTTCAGCACAAAATCTCTTTATTTTCCTCTTAGTGTTGGTAAGTAATTTCCTTCTAATTTGAATTCTAAGCTATAAAATTATTCATTGAATTTTTTAAGCTTTAATTTCTATTTTTAAGGTTTTGTAAGTTGAGAAATTTTCCATGTTGAGTTTTTCCCAAGAGTGGGAGATTTTGCTAAAGCACCAAGCAAGTCATTATTACTTCTAAAATGTGACATAGATGTCTTGTGGTGTGGTGAAATTATTTAAAGTCCAAAATTTATAAGTTGGCATGAGAATTTGGTTTCACATTGATGCATGTTCATTAAATTATGAATTCTAAGAAAAATACACGATTTTAGGGAAATTAGGTCACTTTGATTAGTTATGGAGCATGTAATAAGTTATGAGCTGAAAAGTGTTAGGATGATGCTAGTACGTGTTTTAGTTTGGTTGTGGTAGGAAATTTTGAGAACGATTTGCATGAAAAATACATGTGTTTGTATTGTTTGAGGGCAAACCGATTGACTAGTTAGGTCAAACCAATTGACTGGTCCTTAGAACAACCGACTAGTCAACCTAACAAATTGATCGGTAGGTTTGTGACGACCTTGGTCTTACTCTCTACTTAAACCCATTAATTGGTTTGGTAGAACTGATCAACTGGTCTATGAACAGTCAACTAATTTGTCCAAACTGATCAATTGGTCTAAGGGAACCCTGGGTTTGGTCAAGCCAAACTAATTGACTAGTCTACCTAAACCAATCAAGCGGTTAGTCCAGCTGATCAACCACTTGGTATAACCAATCGACTTGTTATGTCAAACTGATTAACTGGTTTAGCCAGATTGTGTGGTTTTGATCTTTTAGCTTGGATGTGCTTTGAGATTATGCCTAACACTGTTATATGACTATTTAATGAGTGAAATACATCTGTTGACATGGATTAACAACCTAATGGATGGATTAAATAGATCATTACTCTTGACATACTCAATGGGTGTTGTAAAGGTCTTGATGGATAAACTCGAATAAGTATTTGATGGCTTTGAAAAAGGTAATGAAATTCAGACATTGTGTTGGATGGATTAATCTAATGGATTTGATTAATATTGAGTAAGCATTAATGAAAATTCCACACGTGGTTGGGGATGATAGTGGTTAATGTGGAATGAGTATGTGAATGTCTTGTTTTCATATTGTGTGGGTCTTATGTGATCACGTAACTTCGAGAATAACGTACTAATTACTTAAAGAAAAATATAATTGAGCTTTGTATGGATCTGGGGTTAGTTTACCTTTGGGTGTTTATTAGTGCCTTCAAGTGGGATCCTAGTAGATTATGGTGCCTTACCTACTCTAGACACTGATAATACACTAGGGGGTATCGATATTAAAGGATATGGTTACCTAGGTGGTTTTAGCTTCTGTAACACCCCCAAAATTCACTACTGAAAAATTTCGTTTTATTAAAAAGAATTAGCGGAAGTAAAATAATAAAACTGTGAATTCTAGGGATATTACCGCCACACTTAGTACCAGACCGGTTCACTCCTACCGTTCCAGTACCAAGTGCTAAGACTAAAAGATAAAAATACAACTTACAAGAACTCAAACTAATGATTAAGTCAGAGTAGCGCACGTAACGTTTCACAAAAATACAATCCACCAGTGGTGGTTACAAATCAACAATTACTTTGAAACTATAATTTTAAAGGTGAAAGAGTACAACCCTAGGATTTACCGAATAGTACCTTACGCTCTTTCCCGAGAGCCCACTTGAATAGCACCCGAAAATGACCTGCAAGTGACACTGCCCATTGAATAAGCAGGGGCCCACGAATAGAACCCTTCAGTACTACGGTATTGAGTAACCCTTTAAATCACACTTAACAACAGGCCCACAATGCAACACATGATACTACATACATACATAATGAAAGGTAAATACTTAATATCCACATTTATACATCTACATACTTAACAAATCAATCAGATATTAAGAGGCCATAGAGAACAATCGATACTTTAGGGCCTTAAGCCCTTAGTCCATCATTATCAATCATATCAGATTATAATTACTCATGTGAGCGCGGGAACTTGTAATCCCCCGAATTTTTAAAAGCCTATATTTTAATAAATAAATTTTATTTGGGATAAATTAGCCTTTAAATCTAATTATTTTAATTATTTTATGGATTTGTGAGTAAATAAAATTGGGTATAAATATTTGATAAATTAAAATAAATATTTTGTTATTTTATTATACTCTTATAATTTAAATAAATTTTCAAACCCTTATTTTACTAAAATTACCCTTTTTGACCCTTATATTTTAATTGTCTTAAATTAAATTATTAAATCAATTTATTACCCAAAATTATTCTATTTTATTATTTTTATAAATTAAATTATTTGTTCCATGTTCCATGTTCCATGTTCCCTTTTCTTTTTCTTTTTCCCCTTTCCTTCTCCTTTTTCTTCTTTTTCTCTTTTCTTTCTTTTTCTTTCTTCGGGTCGCCGCTGGCCTGGCCTGCCCTTTTCTTCCCCTGCACCTGGGCCTGGCCCATCTCCTTCTCCTGCATTGAGCTCGACCGCCCCCTCCTCCCTCCTTTCCTTTTTCCTTTCCCTGGCCCGACCACCCCTTTCTTTTCTTTTCCTTCTTCCTCGACAGGGCCGACCCGTTTCTTTCGCCTTCGGCCGGTCTGCTCGCCCGCCCAACACCAGCCCCCTCCCCCGATTCTCCTTCTTCTTTCTTCTTCCCCACTCCCTGCCATCGTCATTCCTTCTCCCTCTCCCTGCAGCTCCCTCTCCCCCATTGACCTCCCTAACTCTCTCTCTCTCTCCTGTCATTCTCTGCCCCATACTAGCCCCACCATCCTCCTTCCCCACTCCCTGCCATTGCCATTCTCTTCTCCCCTCTCCCTGCCATGGCCATTCCTCTACCACCCTAATGCCATCCCCGAGCTCCCTATCACCTCCTCTCTCTCCTTATTCTTTTTCTTCTTTACTTCCTGATCCATTCGGGCATTTTTTTCGAGCCTTATAACTTGCCCAAACCCCTTCTTTTCTCCCTTTCTTCTCCTCCCCTCTCATTCGCTGTTTTTGTTTCGACGCCGCCGCTTCGCAGCTTCTGCCACCTCAACCACCACCTGCACCACCTCCTGCCACCCTCTACCTCACCCCGACCAATCACAGCCCCCATCAAGCCACCCCGCAACCCCCATTCTTCCTCCTCTCCTCTTTTTCTCTTCTCTCCCTCCCTTCTCGGCGGCCACCCTACACAGCCGTATCCTGTCGCCACCTAAGCCGCCTAATTACTCCCTGCAACCCCCTCTACCATCCCCAATCCTCCTTTGGTCGAAACCGTCACCCGAAAGCCTCCATTTTCCCTCCCCATTTTCCTTCCTCGCCAGCCTCCATCTCGACCCCCTCTCGGCAGCCCCTCTTCGCGGCCTCTTTGTCGCCGTCACCGCCACCTTTAGCCGCCTCCAATGCATCCCCGACCACCACTTACACCCCCTCTCCACCTCTGCATCCTTCCCTTACCTTAAATCCTCCCCCACATGCCTCTTTTCCTAGCCTAAAAACCTTAACCCGAAATTACCCATTTTGCCTCTCTTCACCACCTTCAAGCTCCCCTCCTCCTCATTCTTTGCATGCAGCTTATGCTGCATTAGCAACATGAGTTTCTTCATTTATTGATCTATTTATTTAATAATTTTAAGGTATAATTATATTTTAATTTAATTATTTGATTAATTAAGTGTTATAAAGTTTTGTACTTTGATTTTATTATTTCTAATGTAATAAGTCTTGGTATTATTTTTAGGTATTGGTTTTGATAATCTAAGTTTGGACCTTTAACCGGGATATCGGTAAGGTTTGTTTTTATAGGAATCGAAATAACCATTAAATCCCACTTAAATGCATGGATTAACATATGTTAGCATATTAGGATTTTTAATATATTATTATACTTCGTTTGTGTTGTTTAATATGTTATATGTAGTTATTGTGTTGGTTGATAAAAGGAAGCATGATAGGTTATATGATATGTATGGAAATAATATTTAAGGTAATAATTTGGTTGTTAAGGAAAATATTAAGTATTATCCATGATGTTTTATGCTATTGTGATATTTAATACATGTTTAATATTTTGTGAGCCTTAGGGGATTTATTAATGTATATTGTATAAGAATATGACCTAATATATATATGGGTGTTAATAAGTATTGTATTAAATATAAGAGTTGTGGATGAGGCATTAATATTAATATTTTATGTAGTAATAATAATAATTTAATATAAGGGGTGTACTAAGGGTAAAATAGTGATTCTTGATTAAAAAGGGCATTATGGTAATTTTGAGGTAAGGGTAAAATAGTAAATTTGTTAATAAAAGGATAAAATAGTAATTTTAGAAGTAAGGGATAAATTGGTCATTTTGAAAGTAAGGGGGTAAAATGGTAATGTTGTGAATAAATGGTAAAATAGTAATTTGGTGGTTAAATGGTAAATTGGTAATTTTGTAAGAAGAGGGTAAAATGGCAATTTTATAACAAAAGGGTAAAATTGTAATTTTGTAATTATAGGGCAAAATAGTAATTTTGTGATTAAAGGGCAAAATGGTAATTTGGAAGTTAAAAGAGGTAAAATAGTAATTTCATAATTAAGGATAAAATGGTAACCTTTATAAGTGAAAGGGTGTTATGATAATTTTTGGAAGTTAAGGGGTAGAATGGTAAATATGAAAGTAATGGGGGTAAGACAGTAATTTTGTAAATCAAAGGGGTAAAAGAGGAAATTGGAAAGGAGTAACTTGGTAATTATAATAATTAAGAAGGGTAAAATAATAATTTAATAAAAGAAAATGGTAAAATGACAATTTAATAATGGATAAGGGTAAAATGGTAAACATAATAAATATGAGGGGTAATTTGCACTACAAAATAATTGACTTTTGCCAACCGAAACTTAGGCACATATATTTTTTTTGTTGGTAAAAGCAACTAATACCAACAGATAATTTTCTATGGGCAATAATGTAGTTTTTCCAACAGAATTTTTTTATCTGTTGGTATTAATATGTTATGCCAACAGATCTTTTACCCTCTCTTATATCTGTGGTTATTAGTAGCATTATACCAACAGAACTAATACCCACTTTTACATCTGTTGGTATTAGTGTTTATGAAATACAACAATAATATTTGTTTTTATATAATTTAATAAGGATTAATTCTATTCTTGTTAATATAATAATAATAATAATAATAATAATAATAATAATAATAATAATAATAAAGTCATTAGTCATTATTAGAAATAATATTTTACATATATTATTATTAATTATTATTTTATTTCTAATTTTTTATATTAATATTGTTCATATAATGGTGTCTTTTAACAATTATAATGAAATAATATATATTATATCTACTACCACTTACTATTAAATTAATTTATTATTAAATACTACCAATTATCATTCAAATCTATATTATCTTAACAATAATAAATATTATCAATAATCATTCATATTATTAATAATATAATAGTAATATTAGATACTATTATTAATTTATTTAAAATAATGATTCATATTATTCTTATTAATATAATTCTTTATTAATTATTACTAAGAATAATTATTTTAGGACATTATTATTATTATTATTATTATTATTATTATTATTATTATTTTTAATAAAAAAATATTATGACTAATTGTTGGAAATTATGATTAATTGTTGGAAATTATGATTAATATTTATATTATTCATATTTATATTTATTTCCCATTATTAATTATTTTTAATAATTATTATTATTTTATTATAAATTATGATTAAATCTTAATAATACTTTACAAAATATTAATTTTATATTAAATAATTTTAAATAATACTAATTATTATTTAAATTTATTATTTAATAATATTATTAGATAATTAATAATATTATTATTAGTAGCACTAAAATTAATTATATTATTTGTAAGAAAAAAATTATAATTATTATATTCAATATTATAATAATTAATTATTATTAATAGAATTATTTTTTTAGGGCTTACAGACGACTTTTCTGAAAATGTGTTAAATTATTTTTAGTCGTTTAAACTATTATAAGAATATTTCTCGAATGTATTTGAAATATTATCTTTAATGTCATCTATTATAGAACCTTTCAATTTCTTTATTTGTAGTAAATATTTTTATCTTTGAATTTATTTATTTTTACGAGGTCGATAAGATCTTAAAAAAAATATTAAATTAAATAATTTCACAACTTATTTATGTTTTTCTTTCCATTTCGACTTATGAATGACTTTTTGAAAATGTGCTATTTTATTTTTAGTCGCTCAAAAATTTGTAGTCACTGCTTAATCGACGCAATGGTGGTCTAGGAGGCATTGTATTCCTTATTTATAGATATCCTTTTGAGCCTAATATTATTATAGTTATTTATATAATTATTCTAAAATTTATTATTTTTAAAATTTAATTCCCTTAAACTTAATAATTAAATAGCTATTATTATTGTAAGCATTATTTTAATAAATATCATAATAAAAATAATAATAATTAGTTAATTTGCGTTCGGAATAACCTAGGACAGGAGTCTTGTGGACCGGTCTGCTAGTTGGAGGTCTGGGGACATTGTACGTATAATATCCCGTTTATTAAAACCCTAATTTTTATAAATATTTTTATTGATTTATGAGTTATAATATTTAATTTTATTTCAATTAGGTTATTTAATTTAAATTGTATTTCTATTTTAATAAGTGTTCCGGTTTATTTTAAATAAAATCTTTTATCAGATAAGTATTTTATTTATTTTTAAAAAATTGTTTATAAATTTTTTTGGTAATTTTGATAATGGAGTAGGGTAGTTTGGTAATTATGACAATTAAGAAGGGCAATTTGGTAATTTACATAACTAAAGGGTAATATGGTAAATTTAATAATGAAGAAGGGTAAAATTGTAATTATAATCATATAAAAGGGTAATTTGGTAATTTTGATAATGGAGAAGGGTAGTTGGTAATTGATAATAGGGGACGGTAATTTGGTAGTTAACTAAATAAAGGGTTAATTTGGTAATTAGGATAATGAGGAAGGGTAATTTGGTAATTTGACCAATTCCAGGATAATTTATCAATTATAATAAAAGAGAAAGGACAAAGTGGTAATTTAACCAACTAAATGGAAAGTATACTAAAGGTAATAATTATGAAGGGGGATTAGTGACTCAATAAGTATGAGAAATAACTTAGTAACATAAATCGAGTACGGGGTAATTTGGTAATTATATAACAAGGGGGGTAACATGGTAATTTGTCAAGTAAGGAAGGGATGATTTAGCAATTATATAAGTAAGGGGAAAATGAGTAGTTTGTAACTAATATGTCGTTGTGATTGTGGAATTTCGTAATATGACTCAAATAACGCTGATTAGTGAGGTAGGACTGTAGGAGTAATTGATGATTAGTAAGTATCACGAGAACGAATTCTAATTCGAAATTTGATGAGATTATAATGGCCTTAATGATTCTTCTGTGTTACCTTGGACACCCATTTGAATAAGAAATTTCTGATGATACCTGAACGATTACAATTGGATAATTATCTGATTGTTGTGCTTTTGTGAACACCATTAATTAAGACACTAATACTTAAAGTGAAAGACCTCGAGATCGGAAATGGTGGCTCTTTAGGGGTCGCTACCCTAAAGACGTGGTTTAGCCCACGATTATTTGGTATTTGCTGGTGTGCCTTTATACCCCAACCAGGCCCTATATCTACTCTATCTAGCTCTACGGACCTAGTTAGGGGGTATGCATACTTAAGAATTAGGTGTCCTTGTCGATAGGGTACTGAGTTAGCTTTATGCACTAGTACAACTAGGGTACCTTTGCGTCCCTTGGTTGATAGTTGAAGGGTACTAAGTAGCTTTTATGCACCAGTGGGATCGGTGTACCTTTGTGTCCCGGGATCTTGATCTCCCTATCGAGGCAAATAAATGGAATCGTTGTACTGATTAAAACGGGAAAACACTAATCATTAAAGTGAAAGATTAATGCGTCGGGCCCAGTTGAATTATATATTACGAGCACCGACCCACCAGATATAATAGTGGCCCAGGATGTTTTTACCCTGGAGGATGTATACTTGTATTCCGATCCACCAGCCAAAATAGTGGGGGTCCCGAGCTCAATAAATTTGATTTGGCTGTGAATAAATTATGGAAAATTCTAATCACTTATAGTGGAATATGATGTGAGTCGGGGCCATACCGGTCCACCGGAGAAAAATAGTGGCAGGGCATGTACCCTTGTGAACGTTCCACCGGTTATAATAGTGGGGTTCCCGCACTCACACGAATAATTATAATCCGATATGATTGATAATGATGGATTAAGGGCATAAGGCCCAAGCGTATCGATTGCTCTCTATGGCCTATTAATAACTATTGATGCATTAAGTATGTGGTTGTATGACTGTGGATCTTAAGTATTTACCTTTCATTATGTATGTATGTAGTATCATGTGTGACATTGCGGACCTATTTTTAAGTGTGTATTTAAAAGGTTACTTAGTACCGTAGTACTGAAGGGTTCCATTCGTGGGCCCCCTGCCTATTCAATGAGCAGTACCCCTTGCAGGTCGTATTCAGGTGCTATTTAAGTGCGCTCTCGGAAAAAAGCGTAAGGTACTATCCGGTAAATTCTAGTGTTTTAATTTCTCTTTTAAATTCAATGTATTTGTTATTTTATAACCACCGTTGTTGGATTTTACTCTTGTAAATTGTTTACTACGCTACTCTAATTTTTAAATGCTTAAGTTTCTCGTAAAATTGTATTTTACTCTTTTAGCCTTAGCACTTGGTACTGGAACGGTATGAGTGAACTGGTTTGGTACTAATTGTGGCGGTAATACTCCCAAAGTTCACGGTTTATTAATTTGTTTCCGCTAATTTTCTTTTAATTAAACGAAATTTTTCAGTAGTGAATTTTGGGGGTGTTACAGAACCCCACTATTATTCACCGGTGGACTGGTCATGCAGGGCAAACCGCTCCTGGCCACTATTATGTCCGGTGGATCGGTACTCATAAACATCATCCAGGGTAAAATATCTTGGGCCACTATTATATCTGGTGGATCGGTACTCATAAACAATTCAACTGGGCCTAGCTCATTAATCTTTCTCTTTAACAATTAGTGTTTTTCCTTTTTAATCAGCACAACAATTCCATTTATTTGCCTTGATAGGGAGATCAAGATCCCGGGACACAAAGGTACACTTGTCGCACTAGTGCATAAAAGTTACTGAGTACCCTTCAGCTATCAACCCAGGGACGCAAAGGTATCCTGGTCGTACTAGTGCATAAATCTAACTCAGTACCCTACCGACAAGGACACTTAATCTATAAGTATGCATACCCTCTAACTAGGTCCGTAGAGCTAGATAGAGTAAGATATAGGGCCTGACTGGGGCACAAAGGCACACCAGCAAAAACCAGAATAATCGTGGGGTAAACCACGTCTTTAGGGTAGCGACTCCTAAAGAGCCATCATTCTCGATCTTGAGATCTTTCACTTTAAGTATTAGTGTCTTAATTAAGGTGATCACAAAAGCACAATAATCAGATAATTATTCACTTTCAATCGTTCGGATATTGTTAGATATTTCTTATTCGAATGGTTATCTAAGGTAACACAGAAGAATCATTAAGGCCATCCTAATCTCATCTAATTCCGAATTAGAATTCGTTATCGTGGTACTTACTAATTATCAAATACTTTTATCTTGCTATTCAGCGTTATATTACAAAATTCCATACTCACAACGACATGTTAGTACAAATTACTCATTTACCCCTTACTTATATAATTATTAAGTCATCTCTTCCTTACTTAACAAATTACCATATTATCCTCTTTGTTGTATAATTATCAAATTACTCCTTAATCGATTTAAGTTACCAAGTTATCTCTCATGCCTATTAGGTTACTAATTCCCTTTCATAACTATTAAACTTAATATATTTTCCATTTGGTTGGTTAGATTACCACTTTGCCCTTTTTCCTTTATTTTAATTAATAAATTACCCTTGAGTTGGTCAAAATACCAAATTACCCTTTCTCATTATCCTAATTAGCAAATTATCCCTTTATTTAGTTAATTACCAAATTACCATTCTCTATTATCATAATTACCAAACTACCCTTCTCCATTATCAAATTTACCAAATTATGCTCTAGTTGGTTAAATTACCAAATTACCCTTTTATATGATCATAATTACCAAACTACCATTCTCCATTATCAAATTTACCAAATTACCCTTTAGTTATTTAAATTACCAAATTGCCCTTCTCTGTTATCACAATTACCAAGTTACTCCTTTTCAATTTCCACTTTACCACTTTTATTTACAAAATTACCATTTTGTCCTTTTACTTTTAAATTCACCATTTTACCCCTTAACTTCCAAAATTTACCATAACACCCTTTATTCACAAAATTACCATTTTGCCCTTTAATTACAAAATTATCATTTTGACCCTTAATTATGAAATTACCATTTTGCATTTTAATCACAAAATTACCAATTTACCTTTTAATTACTATTTTACCCTTTATTCAAAAAATTACCATTTTACCCCTTACTTCCAAAATTACCAATTTACCCCTTTTTCATTTACAAATTACCACCTTACCCTTTTCATTTATAAATTACCATTTTGTCCTTTTCACTTATAAATTACCAATTTACGCCTTTTCATTTACAATTTACCACTTTACCCTTTTTACTTCCAAAATTACCATTTTATCCTTTTACTTACAAATTTACCATTTTACCCTTGCCTCTAAAATTACTATTTTACCCATTTATCTCCAAAATTATCATTTTACCCCCTTTTCTTCCAAAGTTAACACTTTACCCTTTTCACTTACAAATTACCATTTTATCCCTTAATACTCCACTTATATTAAATTATCATCACCATGTGAATTACTAGCATTAATACCCCATTCTTATTATCCAACTCCCCAACTATTATATTTAATATAATACTCATTAACACACATACACATTATCACAATAGCATAATACAACATGGATAATACTTAATATTTCCATTAATAACCAATCTTACCTTAAAAAATATTTCTATACATAGCATATAATCTATCATGCTTCCTTTTTATCAAGCAACACAAGAAACCACATATATCATATTAAACAACATATATCAAGCATAGTAATGTATTAAAAATCCTAATGTGCTAACATACGTTAATCCATGCGTTTAAGTGGGATTTAACGGTTACCTTAATTCCCGTAAAAACGAACCTTACAAGTATTCCGGTTAAAGGTTCAAGCTTTGATTATCAAAACCAATACCTAAAAATAATATCAAGATTTATTATGTTAGAAATAATATAAATTAAAGTATAAGACTTTATAATGCTTAGTTAATCAAATACTTGAATTAAAATATTATTATACCTTAAAATTATTACCCAACTAAATCAAGAAAGGAAGCAGCTCATACTGCTCACGCAGCACGAGTTGCATGCAAAGAAATGAGGAGGAGGGGCTTGAAGGTGGGTGAAAGAAGGGAAAAATGCTTATTTTCGGGTTAGTGGTTTGGGGCTAGGAAAGAAGATGGATGGGGGGGATTTAGGACAAAGGAAGGATGCAGAGGTGGGGAGGGGTGTAGGTGGTGGTCGGGGATGGGTTGTTGGCGGCCAATGGTGGTGGAGGCAGTGGCAGCGAGGCCGCGAAAGGAGGCTGCTGAGGTGGGTCGAGATGGAGGGGCTGAGGAGGAAGGAAAATGGAGAGGGAAAATGAAGGCTTGCAGGTGATGGTTTCGGCCAAAGGAGGTTTAGGGGTGGTAGAGGGGGTTGCAGGGATTAGTTTGGTGGCTCAGGTGGCGGCAGAGGCGATGGAACGACGACAGATCGTGGCTGTACAGGGTGGTTGCCAAGAAGGGAGGTAAAGAAGAGAAAAAGAAGAGAGGAGGAAGAAGGAGATTGCAGGGTGGCTCGAGGGGTGCTGTGATCGTTTGGGGGTGAGGTAGAGGGTGGCAGGGGGTGGTGCAGGTGGCTGTTGAGGCGGCGGCAGCGACGGAGCGGGGCGGCGAAGCAAAAATAGGGTGAAAGATGGGAGGAGAAGAAAGGAAGAAAGGAGGTCGGGGAAGGCTTGGGGAGTTTGAAAAAAATGCAAAATGAGGCAGGGAAGGAGGAAGAAAAAGAAGAGGAAGAGAAATGAGGGGATAGGGTGGCTCGAGGGCGATGGTAGGGTGGTAGGGAATGGCGATGGCAGGGAGAGGGAGAAGAAGAGGTATGGTAGGACATGGGGGAAGGGATAGATGGTGGGGCCGGGATAAGGCAGGAAAACAACAAGAGAGAGAGAGAGAGGCAAATATATTAATTCATTAACACTTCATGTTTTGGAAGGCTTTTGGGAAGTAGTAAGCATGGCCTTACCTAACCATGCATGGGGCTATTTTTTTTTACCCTTTTCAGATTGAAAAAATTATTAAATTCAAGTATAAGTGAGTTAGATAGCTCGAATCACAAAGTCGCCAAAGTTGTTTAAATCTGTCTTCAAAGTCAAATATAAGTCACCTCAAACATTTGAAACTCTAATAATAATTCAAACAAAACCTAAAGATAACAAAGTTTGAAATTTACATAGAGAATGGACAATTTACCAAATGCAAAACATCGCTTGTTGCACTATAAACCTACGAGTAAAATATTTCCTTTATGATATTCTACGAAAGATGAGGCTAGCGATTGATTAGCATAGATCAATGTTCTAAACTTTGAGAATAAAGATGGGGAATATCGGAGAAAGTTTAACCAAGTGTAATGTTAGCTCTTGGGTTGGTAGGGTTATTAACAAACTAAGTTTGAAATTATATCAATCAATTTAACGATAGTCTAAATATAGGGAAGTTTTATCATTATTTTGGTGATTATCCTTTAGTCCCTGTCGGACAATACTCTGAGTACTAATCTGACTTCATGCTCATGCAGAAAGGGTATGTCAAGTTTCTGGTGTTGTCGCCTAGGACTAGACAACAAGTGACATAAGAATACAAGAGATTCCTCTATGATTTAGATATTTTTATTTTTCTTTTAGCTTTATTTTTATTCCTATATCTGGTGGTTTTCCAAATAAGTGCAAGAACTTTAGTGCATGACCCTTGTTGGTGAGAGTTGACTATTTCCCTTTGATCCTAATATTAAAAGGACTTTCCATTGTTTATAGAGTCTTAACTCAAAAGAAGATTAGATGGAGGGTACTGGAAATTAAAAATCTCTACCACTTAGGACAAGTCGCCATACTAGGTTAAGATCCCCCACCCCCACAACAAGATGCTAACCCTCCATAGGTACAAGTTCATATGGGTAGGTCACTTTGAGAATACGATGCCTCAAATCTTGAGGGTACAAATTCTGGCAATCAAAAACCAAATGTCCAAGCAAATAATTTTGAGATCAAACCTACCATCTGGCAATCAAAAACCAAATGTCCTAGCAAATAATTTTGAGATCAAACCTACCATTATCCAGATGACCAAGATTGTCGTATAATTTGGAGGTTTGTGTACATATGATCCTAATACGCATATAACTAAATTTTTAGATATTTGTGATATATTTAAATAGAATGGTGTCTCTAATAATTCCACACGAATTAATATTTTTCACTTTTATTTTAGAGATAAAGCTAATAATTTGTTACATTATTTACCTATGAGGTCCATTACTACATGTGATGAGATAGCTAAGCAATTTCTTGCTAAAACTTTTCCACCATCTAAAGCTACTAAAATGAGAAATTATATAACTACTTTCATGTAGTAGGTTAAAGAATCTTTATATGAAACTTGGGAAATATTTAAAGAGATACTTAAGAAATGTCCTCACCACGGTCACCAACTTGGCTGGAGGCTCAAACTTTTTATAATATATTGTTATGTACTAATTACTTTGTGACAGATGTAACCACAGTGGGACAATCATGAACAAGAACCCAGAAGACGCCTATGCTTTTTATTGAAGAGTTAGCTTCCAACAATAAATAGTGGCAAGTTGATAGGTTGCTTGCAAAGAGCGGCAACATTCACTCTATTGATGCTCTGATTGAACTCTCTGCTCATCCTGTACCTTACACAAGCAAGTAGTCGATTTGCATGTGGCTAATGTGTAGGTCCTGACTATTAAATATGACTCATATGGAGGGCCTATTGCCAAATGTCATGTAGATAATCCTTTATATCATTTAAGTTGGCTAATTATGATTCTAATTTTGGTAGGTCAAGCAACAATTCCTTCTCCAACACTTACAATCTTGGTTAGAGGAATTACCCAAAATTCTCATGGAGATATCAAAATCTAATGCAAACTTCAAATCACACAAGATCCCCAGGATATCAAACTCCATCTCAACCTTAAGAGGCTAAGTCAATCTTAGAGGAGATGATGTGATGAATACATATTTCTCCCTCTCTCCGTTTTCAACAAGATTCTCAATCTTCAATAAGGACAAATTTGGGGATGGAGTAAAATAGTGAACATGATATATACATCTTGGCATCACTACAATCATCTAGTGTTGATAAAAGATGACTTGATCGACTTGTCATTGACTCAATTTGATGTTAACCTCATAGATAAGTGATCCAACCAGAATCTAATGCAACCTATGACCCGAGTTAATCTGAAACTTGAGATAAAACTAACATGAGCGTAACCCGATCCGATATTAATCTGATAGCAACGTAGCCCAATAACATATCAAAATGTTAGTAACTTGACCTAATATCAATCTAACCCTAATACTTGGGGGTAGGTTGTGGTGAAGGTAGTCGATGCTATGGGGAGGAAATGGCAAGATGGCTAGTGCTTGTGCACACGCCTTGGGTGAGCTCATTGGTGGGGGTGATTTTGGGTAATTTTGGCGATGGAAAGGAGGTGGTGAGGGAGGGAAGAAGATGGTAGTTTGGTTGTAGAAAATAAGAGAGAGAGAGAGAGAGAGAGAGAGAGAGAGAGAGAGAGAGAGAGAGAGAGAGAGAGAGAGAGAGAGAGAGAGAGAGAGAGAGAGAGAGAGAGAGAATAGCATTTAATGTGTAGTATGTGTATGTATAAGATTCTTGGTGCTTGTGCGCACGCCTCGGGTGAGCTCACCGAGGGAGGGGGATTTTGGGTGATGGAAATAAGGTGGTGAAGGATGGAAAAAGATGGTGGTTTGGTTGTAGAAAATAAAAGAGCGAGAGAGAGAGAGAGAGAGAGAGCTAAAAGAGATATGATAGCATTTAAAATGTGTGTGTGTGTGTGTATCTCCTATAGAGATGGCAAAGGAGGTGAAGAAAATTGTCAACCCCAACCCCCATGTGTAGGAGGTGAGAGTAGGGGATGGTCATGCGGGGGGTAGGGAATGTGGGCTGTGTGAGCATTATCTGTGGACAATGTTCCATGTATGAAAAGGGGGAAAAGGAGAATGAGGGAAATTGGCCGTGAGAGGGAAGAGAGAAAAAGGAAAAGAATAGGGTTTACTATTTTTCATTTTTAGTTAAAAAAAGATCAATGTAATTTAAATTAGGATAATAAGGTAGATTAATTATTGATAATTCAAAAATTAGATTAAATTTTAGAGTTAGAGAATTCGAGTAAGGTGAAAATATTTATTTTCTGAGATTAGAATTAGATTGCAATATTAATTACTCAAAAATTAGGGTTAGTTAAAATTTTGGGGTATTACAACCATTTTGTGCCATTAAATGAACTTAGTTTGACTTGAACCCAGAATAATTTGATCCAAAATTAGCTCAATCTAAACTTGACTTAAGTCATCATATTAACCCAAAATAACCTGCACCCAACTTGATCCATCAAATTAATTCAATACTGGCAAAATATGCAACAACCCTAGTCCGAGTCTAACTCAACCCAAATAATAAAATGACCCGAGATGACTTGATCCAACCCACAATCGACCCGTAAAGTAAAATAACCTACAAAAATTTAGATCTAGAAAAAAATTAGACTCACTACAACCCAACTTGACCTCGAACCTCCCAACCTAATTGCCACATCTACTAAATTACCCACTACAACAAGGATAGTTTCCTAAATTGTTAAACACTAAATATATATAAAAGTACTATTTGGATAACTTAATACATGATCCGAATATGATTTGAAGTGATAATATATAAAGTAATAATATAATAAAATGCTTTATAGACCAATTATTTATATATGAATGTATATAAAATAATAATAGTATTACCATGGTAACATGTCCGATAATATTATTAGACATGTAGATGAACTTAATGAAGTTAATTAATAAATAATATTTTTATAATAAAAGTAAATAATATAATTTTTTATTATATATAATTAAAATTGATAGAACCTACATATGAAGTAATAATAAATTATAAATAAATCACACAAATATATAGAAAAATTATAATTATCTTAAAATAATGAGGCCATACAAGTAACTTAAAGAAGTATGCATTATCAAATAATGAGCAAATGATGAGATTACCAAACGGCAGCATATGCTCCTGTGCAAATGTGAAGTGTGGACGGAATTGAAAGTTGTAATTAAACGCAGTATCCCCGTAATATGACGTGCCTGTGTAACCGCTACACAATTACACAAGTTTTACAGTTATCTACAAAAATCGTACGAAAAAACTGCATTCAGCCGGAAGCAACAACTTGGCAGGGAAGAATATGTGCAGACACGTAAAGGCACAAAATATGATCCACAAGATGCGTCATTTTGAAGACACCAAGTCCATATCAAAATGTTTTGATGTGCTAAGCATTCGTTTAAAGAAAAAAACGCAATAACTAGAATTAAACCAGGAAGAATTTTTGGTTTGAGGATCATCAAACTCATGACCAATGCAGCTTAAGATGTTCCAGCTTTGGTTCACAGCAAAGCAACACAACGATTCGAACGAACAAATCTTTCATGACAAATTGCAGCACCAGCGCATTTGAAATTCAAAATCTAAAAACTGATTCAAACATAAGTAAAAATGAATAAACGAATGAAAAGTGACTACCGACATTGTGTTGCTCAATGAACAAAAAGAAGAAAGATAAAATAAAAATAAAAAATAAAAACCTAATGCAAATTTAATACTAATTACACGAGCATATAACCTGACTTAGACACCATCTCTCAAATCCCCCCCCCCCCAAACCAATCGCGAAGCCTCATCTGATCTTTGCAACAGCGGGCATCTCTGTTCTCAGGAAAAAAGAAATTAAATGAAAGAAATACAAGAGAAAAGAAGATACAGAGCAAACAAATTCTGTTTACCGAGATCAACGACGCTCTTTACAATGGCAGGAGCCTCACGAATATTTAATCATTATTTTGGAAGCATTGCCCCAAAATCAGTGTCTTGCATCATGGCCACAAACTCACTGTAATCAATGCGCCCATCCTGTAAGGCAGAGTAAGTTTTTCTCAATTCTTCAAGTATCCTTTCGGGAAGAAAAATCAAAAAGAACTATCAAGCTGTTCTGTCAGAAATTTACATTGTCCTGATCCACTTCTCGGATAATTTCTTCTAGGTGAATATCTGCTAAGCCAAATTGCTCACAGGCCTGTTGCAGCTCCTCTGCGGTGATGTAGCCACTCCCATCCTTGTCGAAGTACGAAAATGCTGCAAAGAGATGATCCTCCTTCTCGATTTTGTTTAGATGGAGCATTGCAGCTATGAACTCACCATAGTCAATTGTACCACTGTTATCAATATCTGCCTGTGGTACAAAAGAAAAAGAAATTTGATTACATAGGCGCAGTTTCTGAATGTAGAACAGCGTAATCTGGAAACGGTAAAAAAAGACCCTATGATGCTAAAAGTCAAACAAAATCGCATGATAGTTCCATTTAAGGTTATAAATCGGAATATTAACTTAAATAAATAGAATTTACGGAGTTCATGGGTTTAGAAGATGGCATAAGACTTAAATTTGGCATCAATGCATGTCCCAAAATCCATCCTAGCGGATGGACATAAGAAATGAAAAGATTCGCACATTCTAGTGTCCTCAATGTCATAGCCTTTTTGGCTGATGAAGCTGACTGGAAGAAAAACTCATGTTGTCAACCAAGTAATCTAGGATTGAAGTTAGTTAATAAAAGCATAAGCATCGCTCCTTTCTTCCCTGTTAAAAGGAACATAGAACACAAAACCTAACTATGAATTATGAACTCATACAGGCCCAGCCTAAGGCTTATACAAACTAGGCCTAGGGACTCTAAAGTTAGTGTCCCCACTATAGTATATAAATGTATATATCCATGTTTTCAATAACTAAACTGCAACTTTAGTTAAGTGGCCAAGGCGCATGATTAGCTCCACTCCAACTGGGGCTAGAAATCAAATGCTGGCGTGGGAACCTATCACTTTTTCTCTGTCCCCAAATGAGATTTATATAACAAATGTAAATTGACACAAAACACCATCTGGCTGTGCATTGTCATCGGCAATAACCGTCTGATCTTGCCCTGTTTCTTTCTTTCTGCCTTCAAAGTCCTATTCCATTAACTAGTTTATAAGCCCATGTAAGATAGAGATATTTTTAAATAAATAAAAGTACCTCTAATATTCTTAGAAATATGGTGCATAAGTTTTATAGATGCATTATTAATATATTTATAAATCATTTTACATATTACACAAATAAAATAAAATAAAATAATTCGGAAAATGGTAATAGAAAAGTAAAGGATAAGTAAAAGCATTTCCAAGTTTTCAACAAATAAGATCCATAACAATTAAATAGCACACTTAAATATACCGCTTATATGCCACAAAGATAGTCTACGATTCTTCTTCCCACAGATTGAAAAATATCAATTAATGTCATTGGGAATGGAGTTACAGCCACTTTTCTTACTTTTTACTGTGCCCTTATTTGATAAGTGCACTTAGATTCGTTAGTTATTGGACCTATAATTAAAAAGCACAGCAAATAAGGGTGTATTATAGTACTAGGAAAACAAGTATATTAACTTTAATTAATAAGGTAAGCGGGCAGACGGATGAAAAAGGAATAAAGGACCCTCTTTATGGGACGGGCAGAGTAATTATTTTCTAGGATAATGCATCAAATACCCTTTTATTTAAACATAATGCACCTTATTCCCCCAGTCAAACTTTCATTGTACCAAATGCTACCCAGTCAAAATTATGCTAAACGGTGTTAAATGTTTTAGTAAAACCCAAATACACCTTTCATCTTCTCCATCCTCTCTTTATCTTTCTCCATCTTCCTTGGATCTTCTACAGTTCTTCATCTTGTCCATTGAAACACCTTCATCATTCAAGATCCAATCATCAAATCCATCAAGATCATCTCCCTCCCTTGTCATCCTCATCGTTCGTCTAGAAAACTTTATCAAACCACTCAGTTAATTTCAATGAATTACAGCAAAACAGTATGAAAATCAAACCCACCATGGAAATTATTTTCAGGCTCCAAAATTCGAAGGCATCACTATCTAAGAATTATGATGCTTTAGAGCTTGTTTGGTTTTACTTTTAAAAGTAGTTTTTTATAAAAGTAATTATAAAAAATAATTTTAAGTTAATTAATAGGGTTTGGTTTTACTTATAAAAAGTTATTATAAAAAAGTGATTAGTAATAATTAGTTTCTAAAAGTAGTAATCTAAAAGTACATTTTCTCTACTTTTAAAAGTTATATTTTAATGCAGCACTTATGTGTTGATTAATAAAAATCTCGTTTAAATCCGTACATGTTTTCCATCGTGTCATACATAAAAGTTTTCACGTCCACACTGTTCATCCGCTCCTTATTTGCTACTATTTCTCCATGTCCGCTCCAGCCTCAATACGCTACCTTTGTTTGTTTGATTCAATTTTTCCACACGTAGTCTCCTCTACCAGCTTGGACTCGCTGACAATCAGCCATGTGTTCTCTATGGCAGGGGGGTAGGGCTACTATGAATGTTCTTTCTCCCGACCACTTTGTCTTAGAACCCGAGCTACTAATTATAGGTATATGCTGATTTGCCAAGATCTTGAAAAAAGGAAGTGAAGACTCTTATGCGACGCACACACCAACCCTTAAGGAAGAGGGATATCTTGCAGGCTTTTTTCCATGCCTTTGTTGCTGAGATATTGTAAGAAAGGAACACGAGCCTTTTTCAGCATAAGCATGGACAGGAAGAGATCATTACTCAAGAGTTTAGTGCTCACTGTAGATAGTAGGTGTGTGCATAATAACAGGTGCATGTGATATGAACTACGGATTCATTATCTGGATGTATAGTCAAAGAATGAGTCTGTATTACTCATCAGAAAAAGGGAAAAAAAGAAGAAGAAGATAATGGGTGGGGGTGATATATAATCATGGAGTCGCTTATCTCTTGTATGGTAGATATAAAATGGAATAAGAAATTTTCAAGGAATATCAATTTTATTCTAAAAAAGGATATAAAAGGAATATTTATATAAAAAAAATATTATACTCAATTTCAAATGTTTTATAAGATTTTTAATGTTTAATTTTAAATAATTTATATTATAATTATTACCAAAAGGTATAAATATAGGAAGATAAAAAGTAAAGATGGAAAATAAAAAGTAAATTTATAGAAAAATAAAAACCAAACACTAATGAGGTATAATAAATATTTTTTTAGTATTAATCACTTATACAATAAAAGTAAAAACAAACATATGTTTTACTAAATAAAATACTTTTTAAAAAGTAGTTTTCTAAAAGTAATTATTGAAAATAAATAATACCAAACAGGGGCTTAATTCACAAAGTGGAATCAATCTTAGATGCAAAAGGTTCAAATTTGGGAGCCAAAGAAATTAGGTCACTGCAGATCTAGGCAAATCAAGAAATCTTTGCTATAACAAAAGTTGGTCTAGATCTGAAGGAATAGTTTAATGATAGCCATGTCAAAGTCACAATTATTCCAAGTCTGGTAAAATGATTGAGATTATAGTTGATTTAATTTTGAAAGCAAAGGAATCAGACCATGATATTTCAGATCTGGAAAAAAAATTGAATAAAGAGGATGATTGAATTTGAAACATTACTACCATCTTTGTGATAAGCAGGAACAAGGCTAAGGGAAGGGTGTGTGTGGCTGCAGATTGTTGGGGGGAGGGGGGGAATTAGTGTTGTGCACCAGCTGAGTAAAAGACAATGCTGAGTCACCTATTTTATGTTATTATCGCCATTTCCTTCAGTCTGTTGAGTCGGTTATTTAGAATAACTTTTTCTCTCAAATTCCTTTACTTTTTATCCGACTGTTATGAGTTGGTTAGGGGTGGGGGCGTGGATGTATATAGAGGATCAGGGGGGTGAGAGTAGAGGCAGACGAGATTAAGATCACTGTAAGAGGTTCCAGGTCCTCATATAACCAGAGGATCACTATTTTCCTGAGATTATATAGCAATTTTCCCCGTCACAAAATTAAGTCTCCGATCTTACCAATCTGGTATCAGAGCTCCCTTCAATTCCCAAAACAAAACCATGGCTCCAGGAAAGGTTGACATGTTGGAAGAGAAGTTTGTGAAGATGAAGGAAGAATTGGTGATTGACAGGAGAGAGACCCGGAGTGAGAGTGTGAAATTGGTAGAAAGGATCGATTCCATTGAAAAATGGATGGGCGATATAGCTGGAAAATTAGATCAATACCTCAAACTAGGTGGCTCTAGCTCATCCATTAAGGATGTAGGGAAGCAGAAAGGGGTTGAGGGAACTGAGGCTCCTCGAACTTCAGCAATGCCCACCAATATCCCAAGGCTGAGGATTGAGAACCGAACTCCACGCTAGTTGGAGTTCCCTATCTTTGATGGACTGGACCTTGATGGCTGGATCTTCAAAGTGGAACAATATTTTACATTGAACCAGGCGAGCGATGAGGAGAAGCTAGAGGCAGTGGCCATGGCCATGGAAGGAAAGGCTCCAGCCTAGTTCTAGTATGCTAAGGATAGATGCTGCTTTGATTCATGGCCTAGCTTCAAAGAAGCACTGCTGACCCGATTCCGATCACGCCAGGAAGGTTCACTGTGTGAAAAATTTCTGGCCATGAGACAAACTGAGACAATGGAAGCCTATATTGAGCAGTATGAATTACTCGCATCCTCTCTTCAAAGTCGACTGACCAGAGAAATCTTAGAAGGTACTCTCCTCAATGGATTACAGCTTCAGATTAGAGTCAAAGTTTGGATGATGAGACCTAAGGGGTTAATTGAACTCATGGAAGCTGCTCAAATGATGGAAGACAAGAATCAGATGGTATTGGAGAATAACCAGGCTGGATCTAGAGGATGGGGAAATCGAGCAAGAGCAATGGGTGGCATAGGTAACCACACAACACCAACCAGGCTAGAGGTAGGCCCACCAGGCTCGCTGGGACTGGGTGAATCCCAAACTAGGCAGCCCCTGTAAAACCGAATGGAGAAGTTGCAGTTCGAAGGCTCTCTAACACCTACTGGATTAGTGATGAAGAAATCCAGTGACGAAGGGAGAAGGGGTTGTACTTCAAGTGTGAGGAGAGGTTCACTCCTGACCATGAGTGCAGAAATTGCCTACTCCGGGTGCTCTTGGTGGAGACTGAAGAAGAAATGGGGCAAGAGGGGACAATTGGTCAAGAGCTGGAGATCGGGGAGGAAGAATCAGGGCTGGTGGAAGGGGCAGTGGAGCTCTCCTTAAATTCAGTGGTGGGAATCAACACTCCCCACACCATGAAGCTTCATAGGCAGATTAAGGAGGAGAAAGTGATTATCCTAATTGACTGTGGAGCCACCCATAATTTCATCTCTCGGGAGGTAGTGAAGAAGCTCTCACTGCACATATCCCCTACAACATCTTATGGTGTTTTATTGGGAACGGGAAAATCCATTATTGCCAATGGGGTAAGTAGGGATGTCCGAGTGTTGTTGCTAGAAGTTGAAGTAGTAGAGGATTTCTTGCCTCTGGAATTCGAAAGTGTAGAAGTCATTTTGGGAAGGCAATGGCTTGAGAAGTTAGGTATGATGTAGGTCAATTGGAAGACTTTGGTGATAAAATTCTCAGTGGGCTCAACACCCGTGACTTTTCGGGGGTACCTAGCCTATACTATACCCAAGTCTCCATCAAGGCCATGCTGCGAACCATGACCAAGGAAAGACAAGGGGTCTTACTAGAGTGTTGTTGGACATGAGTAACAGAGAAGGAAGGGGAAGAGCAGGCAGTAGTTCCTGAGGCAATATCAGATTTATTTTAAGGAATTTTCTGACCTCTTGGCCAAGCTTACAGGCCTTCCACTAGAACGGGAGCTGGATCATTAGATCAATTTGCAACTAGGGATAGCTCTAGTGAGTGTCCGACCTTATAGGTACCCCCATGATCAAAAGAATGAAATTGAGATGCTAGTGGGGGAGATGTTAGCAGCAGGGATAATTCGGCCAAGCAAGAGCCGTTTTTCTAGTCCTGTACTATTAGTGAAAAAGAAGGATGGGGGTGGTGGTTCTGCGTAGATCAGAGGACATTGAACAAGGTGACAATTCCCAACAAGTTTGAAGTTTCCAATACTGCTGATTGATGAACTGCTGAATGAACTCCATGGTGCAATGATCTTTTTAAAGCTAGATCTCCGTTCAAGTTATCATCAGATTAGGGTAAACCCAGCTAAAGTGCCCAAGACTACATTCCGCACCCATGAAGACCAATATGAATTTCGGGTGATGTCGTTTGGGTTGACTAACGCTCCAGCAACCTTTCAAGGCCTGATGACATACTAGTGTTTAGTCTGTCCTTGACCGAGCATAAGCAACACTTAAAAATGGTTTTTGAAGTGTTGAGGAAACATGAGTTGTTTGTGAAGGGAAAGAAATGTATCATTGGACAGCCAGAGTTGGAATACTTAAGGACATATAATTTATGCAAAGGGAGTGGTAGCAGACCATGGGAAGGTGAAGGCAACAACGGAGGGCCCGTTCTCAAAAATCTTACGGAGTTGAGAGGGTTTCTCGAGCTTACAGGGTATTATTGAAAGTTAGTTCGTGGGTACAGTCCAATTGCAGCCCCACTGACTGACCAACTAAAAAAAGATAACTTCGGGTGGAACTCTCAAGCTCAACAAGCATTTGAAGCACTGAAATCATCCATGAATTCAGTTCCTGTGTTGGCTCTTCCTAATTTTTCCAAGACATTCATTTTTGAGACTGATGCATCTGGGGTGGGAATAGGTGTTGTCCTGATGCAAGAGCAGCAACCTATTGCCTATTCCAGCCAAGTATTAGGTCAAAGGGCGCTCCTTAAGTCGGTCCACGATCGAGAATTAATGGCCATAGTACAATCTGTTTAAAAATGAAGGCATTACCTCTTGGGAAGAAGATTCCTGATTTGAACTGATCAAAGGAGTCTTAGATATCTCTTAGAGCAGAGGCTATTGCTAAAAGGATAGCAGAAATGCATTGCTAAACTTTGGAGTTATCAGTTTGATATTGAGCATCGAGTAGGGCATACTAATCGGGCAGCAAATGCCTTGTCAAGGCTGGAAGGCAATAGCTCGGTTTTGGCAATAACTGTGATATGGATGGGGGCTTGGGATGAACTATTTGAAGAGATTGACAAAGACCCACACTTGGGGCCGTTGAAAAGAAACCTGATTCAGACTCCGGGAAAGGAGGGCTTCGGTTTACACCAGGGGCAGTTATTTTTTAAGGGCTAGCTAGCTATACTTGCAGGCTCCAAGTATATACCATTGATACTCACAAAATTTCAAGAGGGAGAAATTGGGGGTGACTCAGGAGTACTTAAGACGTATCAGCGCATCACTAGAGAGGTTTATTGGCCGGGTATGAAGAAGCAAATTCGGCAACATGTGTCTGAGTGTGCAATCTGCTAGCAAAATAAAACATCTACCCTATCTCCAACATGACTACTTCAGCCTCTTCCTATTCCCGAGCAAATTTGAGAAGACATTGCAATGGATTTCATCGAAGGGCTGACTAAGTCAGAAGGGTATAACTGCTTGTTAGTGGTGGTGGATCGCCTGAGCAAATACGCTCATTTCATTCCCCTAAGGCATCCATTCACAGCTATCACCATCGCTACCATATTTGTTAAGGAAGTAGTTCACCTCCATGGGATGCCCCGTTCGATTGTCTCTGACCGAGACAAGGTTTTTATTAGCAGTTTTTGGGCAGAAATGTTTAAGTTGTAGGGGACTATGCCAAAAAGGAGTTCATCCTAAAATCCTCAAATAGATGGACAATCCAAGGTAGTGAATAGAACCATCGAGTCATACCTCAGGCGTTTTGTAGGAGAGCAGCCTGAGCACTAGGTAAGACGGGCTTCCTGGGCAGAGTACCGGTACAACACTTCGTACTATACTGCTATTCACACCATCCCTTTCACTGTCGTATATAAGCGAGCACCACCTCCTCTGATCAGGTATGAGGGGGGAATTGCTTCAGCGGCAGCTATGGATGAGGAACTCAAAGCACAAAATCTAATTCTAAAAGAACTTAAGCTCCACTTGGAAAAATCCCAAAAGAGGATGAAAGCCATAGCGGATAGGAGGAGGCATGATATGGAGCTGGCAATAGGGGAGTGGGTATATGTGAAGCTCAAACCTTATAAACAAAAGTCACTGGCCAAACGTGGCAATGAGAAGCTCTCACCATGATATTTTGGCTCTTACCAGGTGAAGTCAAGAGTAGGTAGTGTGGCTTACTTTTTGGAGTTGCCAACCTCCATCTCGATCCACCCAGTCTTCCACATCTCTATGCTGAAGAGAGCTCTAGGGGTTGGACACCAAGCTCAACCTATTCCTGATATCCTTGCTGATGACTTGGAGTGGAGGGCCCAACCAAGAGTAGTCCAAGGGCTATGATACAACCCAAAGGGCAGCTGGAAGTTCTGATTCAATGGTAAGGGCTACCTTCTTTTGAAGCATCATGGGAAGGATTTAAAGTCATCAATGAGCAATTCCCTGACTTCCACCTTGAGGACTAGGTGAAACTTTGGGAGGGAAGTGTTGATAAGCCCCTAATTAAATACACCTATATGAGGAGGAACAAGGCTAAGGGAAGAGGGCGCGTGGCTGCACATGGGGGGAAATTAGTGTCATGCACTAACTGAGTAAAACACAATGCTGAGTCACCTATTTCTATTATTATTGCCATTTCCTTCAGTCTGCTGAGTCGGTTATTTGGAATATCTTTTTCTCTCAATTTCCTTTACTTTTTATCCGACTATTATGAGTCGGTTAAGGGGGGGGGGCTGTATATAGAGGATCAAGGGGGTGAGAGTAGAGGCAGGCGAGATTAAGGTCATTGTAGTTGGTTCTAGGTCCTCATATGAGTTGAAGGATTACAATTTTCCTAAGATTACATAGCAAGTTTTCCCTTGTTACTCAAATTAAGTCTTTGATCTTACCAATTTACTAGTGATGCACCACCTCCACCTACATCACAACTATCAACACACAAATACCTACCTCCCACAATGCGTTCCAAAAACTTTTTAAAGCTTCATCATCTCCTAAGCACCAATTAAAGATTCAAATAATTATAAAAAATTTGGGGATCATTAGATGGTTTGCTATAATTTGACGAATATGAAAAGAGATGTTGATGGTGACGTGGAGGGTCCTTGTCAAGTAATAAAAGTGCGGTCGCGGTGTTGCGGTATCGGAATGTTGCGAACGATATTTTATGTATCGCAGTTGTCACGACATAATTTTTTTATTTATTTTACACTAAATATCAGTAACTATCGGCAAATATCGGTAAATATCGTAAAAATATTGGCAAGTGTCGGCCAATAATTGATATATCGCCAATAAATACATAAAATTCTAAATCCATCGTGTATCACCAATTTCGCATATCAGCTGACCCAAAATCCAATATATCAGCCGATATTGCATATCGGGACCGATATTTAATTGAATGGTCCTTGTTGGTTAATTTTTCAATAGACAAGATGCGAGATGAAGAAGTTGTTTGCTTATTAATTTTTTATATTTTGTATTTTTAATAAATAATATATAATTTTTTTTATTGTTTTTAAATTTTTGATGTTGTTATAAGTAAAAAAAATTGTAAGAATTAAAAAGGAAAGGAGAGGAAGAAGATAAAGCAATGAAGAAAATGAAAAATAGGCAGGTGAAGTGTGATCAAAGGGTTATTTTGGTCTAATCATATTAAAGTACTATTAAAATTATGTAGAGTCACCTAGTACATCACTAAAGTTGAAGAAAAAACTAACAAAAAGGCAGTCTGTGCACTAAAATTAAAATACAGTCACATCTGATGCAGCATAAGTTTGACCGGAGGTATGTGGTGCATTATGTTAAAATACAAGGTATATGATGCACTATTCCTATTTCCTATTGATACAAATCACTGAAGTCTTGTGTTCGTATAGGGATTGAGTTTCTTGTTTGCTATATATAAACTGGGGTTATTTATTACAATAATCAACATTTTAAACTATTGCTCACTTTCTTTGGCTTTTCCCTAAAACCGAAAGTATCTAGGGCTACCCTTAACATATATTGCTCTTCCACTATTCAAATGTGCCTAGATGTGTTTTCATGATCCGCCAGAATTAACATTAAGGATTGAACTAATTTGTTCAAAGTTTTCCTCCTTATGGTACTGTAGTGAACTATAGGCCTCTACTTTTCCTAGAAAGAAATATGACTTGGCAAAATCGCCTCCTTCTCTGACCTTAGCAATACTTTAATTAACCTTTATGGTATCCTTTATATGAAACACTAGGAAATTAAAGGTTGTAATCAAATGTAAGAGAATATTCTCTTCAGCTTATTTTCATACTCAATAATCAGCAAAAATAAGAAAGTATATCTAATAATAGAAATCATTATAACAATAGAAAACATGTTTTATTTTATTTGGGTTCAGTTAATGGGAACACAAACTTTGGTCAAGTTAAATAGAGGAAGCACATTGGTGAGCCTTTGGTGTGCATATATGATAGAAAACAATTGTACACAGTTGTGTAGATCAAGGTTTGGGATCGCCTTTTACATCTGTGTTCACTCTGATAAATGATAATTCAACTAGAACCCTTTATGATTAGAAAATTTTCCACCGGATTTTTTATTTGTGCTATGGAAATCAATATAATTGACGGAAATGTCATTGAAGTGCATTAAAAGAGATTTCAAAAAAGATTATCCACCACAATTCAATTAAACGCTTAAAGTTATTTTAATAGATGCATTGACGGGTTAATAACACTTACTGCTTGCATTAATCCAGCAATCTCGGATTCCTTCAAATTGGAGCCAACTTTCTCTAGACCAGTTTTCAGTTCCTCAAGGGTGATTTGTCCACTATTATCAGTGTCAATCATTCTAAACATTTGTTTCAGGCCAGCGATTTCCTCTTCAGATAGGCTCTCAGCAATAACCTGCAGAACATTAGTGAATCAAACTACTTTGTAGCAAGTAAAAGCAGAGATTATTAATGCCTACAGTTTTAAACTATTTAAAAGAAAACAAAGAATCAGAAAATGAAAGCAGAGGGAAAAAATCTTAAATTTTGGCAACCCACACTTGGGGAATAACTGAACAAAGTCATAAGATATGATGCCACACCAATAAAATGGTACCCTTCCTCGCATATCAGAAAGGCAGAAAATTTGGTAGCAAAAATAGACACACTATGATTTAGGATCAATGAGGAGTATTTTGATGTGACAAAGCTGTTGTGCAATTTCAGCATCAGCTTGTGAGCATAAACTGATAGATGCGGTGTACGTTTGGATTTTTGAATATGGATGACCCAAACTCGTCACCCATTTATATTCGAGAACCAAGATAAATGTGTCCCAATTACTCCTGATATAGGCAAAATCAATTTCTGATGGTCTGTGTCTGAACATGCAGCATAATTATATCTGGTAAACATGAACTTAAATCTTACTCTGATGGCTATTTTCTTCAACTTGTTCATGGCGGAAAATTGCTTCAACCGACTTAGAACGGCAGAATCGAGAGGCCTATCAGGAGCCACACCATTGACCTGTACCCAAGGATGGCCTGCAAGAAAGCATAAACACAAGTTAAAGCCTATGGCACCAACTGAAATAGAAAACAGAAAGCAGATCATGTGATGGCTCAGGTATGTTGAATTTTTTCTTTGCTTGCAATAAGGTGATACTACTCACTGATGAATCAAGCAGACCATAAAAATTAAAACCCCAAATAGCTACCATAAGTTACACAAAAATATTGTTGCTTATACATCTGACTTTACGATTTGAAGTTTCCTCCACCAAATATTCGAGATTTTTTATCCATCACGATAACAGATTCAAGCTGTCTCCTCCCTGGCAGTGGTACATGTAAGAGGCTGACAACTGAACAAACACTTGTAACATCAGCCAATAAAATGAAGAAATTATTGCCTTATGCATCAACTTATAACCCTGTCATAGCAGCCAAAATTTTACTGAATATACTTGCATACATCTAGTTATGCAAGAAACATTGAGATAATAACTTTAATAGAACATGACACTAAGCAATGAGAGTTCCTCTAAAACAATAGAAGACAATGAGTTAATTTGTCAATTTATAGCAATCACAGCAGCGCCATAGCAAAGAACCATGAAAGAGACAGCATATCTCAACTGAAATGCGTTGTTTTAAAGCAAGTATTTTTTCTCAAATCACTGGCATATGAATAGATGTATACTCACAAAGAACTTGGTGAGCCGTTAGTCTCTTATTTGGGTCTCTTGTGAGCATTCTTTTCACCAGGTCTTTAGCTCCATCAGATATGCTAGGCCAAGGTTCTGATATAAAATCAAGCTCACCTTTTAAAACCTGCTCGAATATTCCTTGTTCTGTTTCTGAATAAAACACAAGGAAAGCAGATGCTAGAATTAGATGCCTATGAAGAGAAGAAGAGTGATAAATCACAAGGCACGCAGCCAATCAACACAAACCATCCCAGAATGGAGGAACACCGCTTAACAATATATAAATTATCACCCCAGCACTCCAGACATCACACTCTGGTCCATAGTGCTTCCGCAGTACTTCAGGGGCAACATAATAAGGACTCCCAACCACATCTGTAAATGTGTCACCTGAATAAATAATTCTGTCAGATGTTAAAAGCTGTGAATAGTGAGTGGTGAAAGGGAAGATAAACGAGACAATGGGAATCATCCACAAGATTGAGTATGCAGGGACAAGATGATCCCAAATAGAATAACAAAAGCTCAAATCAATGAGAGGCACAAAGCTCATCCACGTAAGTCCACTAGCTGTGATATAAGGATTGCCAATCAAGCTTCCAAAAAACCACTTTAAGCTAATTCAGTCAGCATAGACAAGGTTGGCTCGCTCATGAATACTGCCGTACTGCAGACTAAGAAGCAGTGCTCTTGTAGCACCATTATCCTTAGTCAGCTACCAAAAAAAATCTATATCCAAAATTTGTAGCATTCTAGCAATTATATTATGAGCAGTCAATTCACGTAGAAGTATTCACACTGCACAAGATAGGAGGATTTGCGCTTCATATAAAGAACTGAAAGCAACTTGTTTCACTTTGACTATTAGCTGAAGAAAAGTTAAGACGGCAGTCCTCTAGTAAGCGTATGCATCAACATTTACCTGGCTTAAAGAAAATAGACAGCCCGTAATCAATGGTCTTAAGCAACGCCTCTTCCTCATGATTAACAAACAGAAAATTTTCAGGCTTCAAATCCCTATGCATAACACCTAAAGAATGACAAGCTTCCACAACTCCAACAATAATCCTAGCCAATTCCGCCGCTTTCCTTTCTGTGTAATGGCCTCTCTGTATAATCCTATCAAATAATTCTCCGCCTGCACATAGCTCCATCACCACATGAACCGCAACAGCATCTTCATAAGCACCCACAATCTCTATCACATTAGGATGCCCGGTTAAATGATGCATTATCTGAATCTCTCTCCTCACATCCTCCACGTCTTCTTGAGTAGTCAACTTCCTCTTCGCAATCGATTTGCAGGCGAATTCTTTCCCCGTCGACTTTTCCACGCACAGAAACGTTGTTCCGAATTGCCCTTGCCCTAATTTTCGCCCCAAACTATAAGTTTCCTTAATGTTACCCGTTTTGCGCCCTAAAACCGACTCAACTTGAAGTCCAGCGCTCGACATTCGCTTAACGTGAGTCGGCTTCCTCGGCTTGTTATGATCATTGCCATCTGCCGCTGCCGTTGTTGCGCAGCCAGTAACGGTGGGGTTGTTTGAAGGTTGGGACTTGGGGGAAGGAGGAATGGTCATTGGTTCGGGAGGGGATTGTTGAACGGAGCTCTTCGGACCATTAGTCGAAGCGGAATCGGAAGACTTTCCGGATTCGGCATTGGCGGTGTTAGTGGTGTCAGTGGTGGTAGTACCAGGTGGTAGGAGATTTCCCGGCGGCCGGGAACGCCAAACAGCGGCTGAAACAGATTGGAAGAAACCACCTTCATTTTTACCCAATGTGGGGCCAGCGCATGTGTTCCCCATCCAGATGATAGCCTACCTCTAAAAGAATTTCTTCAACTAAGCTATCTTAAATTTGAGGCTGAATGATTGATGATCATAATTTTGAGTTTCAAACTTTCAGATGAATTTCTTCCTTAAGCAGGGTGAAATGAATTCTTTAGGCTAGGTTTTCAGATCGAAAGCGGCAACAATTCCACATTCACGGTTATTATTATGATTATAATTATTATTTTACTTTCAAATGATAGTTCTTTCGTAGGAAATCAATCCGCTATTGCAGGAGAAGAAGGATTTTAATCAGTCTGAAATTTTTGGAACACGAACGATGACGTTAATCGTTTTAGTGCAGTACAAAATTTCCTATTTTCAGGATAAATTTAACATAAATAAAGACATATAAAATGATAAAAACAATTTATTTATTCTCCCAATAAAAATCAAAAAGATGTGAAGTCTTATTTTTCTAGTCTCGTGTTTTAAATTGTCGGACTATTATTTACCAAACCCAAACGTTAAGTCTTATACTAGCATATTTAAAAAATTATTCTATAATTAAATTTTTATATAAAAAATTATTATAAAAGTTTAAAAATTAATTTTTATTTTTTTCTATTATTTTTTAATTATATATGCATTAAATATTTTATTTATTTCATAAATAATATAAGTGTAATTATAATCTTATTTTTATTAATAAGTATGCAAATTATTATAATGACTTTTTTTATACGAATAAATTATTAAATAATAATATATAGAATAATAATATAGTAGAATGTTTGAAAAATATAAATTATTTATATATAAATGGACATTTTTTTAGAAAAGTCAAGAATATACTAATGCATACATCAGACATCAGAATTATTTTTAAAGTAGTTTATTTTTAAATTTAAATTATCAAATAAACAAATGTATATTATTGTAACACCCCCAAAAATTTATTATTGAAAAAATTTCGTTTTATTTAAAAGAGTTAGTGGAAGAGAAATACAAGACTGTGAATTCTGGAGATATTACCGCCACACTTAGTATCAGACCGGTTCAATCATACCGTTCCGGTACCAAGTGCTAAGGTTAATGAATAAAATACAAATTGCTAGAAATTCAAACCATATTTAAATTAGAGTAGCACAAGTAAACATTTTATAAAAATATAATCCACCAATGGTGGTTATAAGAACAAAGATTACATTTAAACCACACATTAGAAGAAGAAGGACGAAATTCCTAAAAGTTCGGATAATCCTTACGCTCTTTCCCATTGCCCACCTAAATAGCTCCTAAACAAGACCTGCAAGGAACACTGCCCATTGAATAGGCAGGAGTCCCACGAATGGAACCCTTCAGTATTATGGTACTGAGTAACTCTTTAAAAATACACTTAAAGGCAGGCCCGCAATATAACACATGATAGAACACTATATTCATACATAATGACAGGAGTATACATAATATTTACATCCATACATTCACATACTTAACAAGTCAACTAGATAATAATAGGTCATAATGTACAATCGATACTTTTAGGGCCTTAAGCTATTAGTCCATCATTATTCAATTATCTCTTAGATTTATATCCATGTGAGTGGGGGAACCCCACTATTATAGCTAGTGGATCGGAATATATATAGGGCAAAACGCTCCTGACCACTATTATTATCAATGGACCGGTCTTCAAGGCAGAACGCTCCTAGCCACTATTATTCACTGGTGGACTGGTCTGGCCCAGACTCACATGGTATTCTACTATAAGTGATTAGTATTTTTCTATAATTTATTCACATCAATGATTGATTTTATTGAGCTCGGGACCCCCATTATTATCGCTGGTGGATCGATACTCATAATCGTCTGCCAGGGCAACACGCTCTTGAGCCACTATTATATCCGATGGACCGGTACTCATAATCATCTGCCAGGGCAACACGCTCTTGAGCCATTATTATAATCGGTGGACCGGTACTCAATATCATAATTCAACTGGGCCCGGCTCATTAATCTTTCACTTTCATGATTATTGTTTTTTCTTTTTTAATCAGCACAATAATTCCATTTATTTGCCTCGGACGGGAGATCAAGAACCCAGGACATAAATGTACACCGCTCGTACTGGTACATACAAGCTACTCAGTACCCTTCAACCATCAACCCAGGGACACAAATGTACCCTAATCATACTGGTGCATAAAGCTACTCAGCACCCTACCGACAAGGACACCTAATCCATAAGTATGCATACCTTCTAAATAGATCCGTAGAGTTAGATAGAGTAAGATATAGGGTCTGGATGGGGCACAAAGGCATACCAGCAAATATCAGAATAATCGTGGGCTAAACCACATCTTTAGTGTAGCAACCCCTAAAGAGCCATTATTTCCGATCTCGAGGTCTTTCACTTTAAGTATTAGTGTCTTAATTAAGGTGATCACAAAAAGCACAACAATCATATACTTATTCACTTTCGATTATTCTGATATCATTAGGCTGAGAGTTGAGCCTGGACCTAGCTTGGGGGTCGAGAGTGACGTGGCCGGAGTTCATCCTCCGTTTTGTTCTCTATATTATCGTATTTTGTTTTGTTCCACTGTATTATGTTCTCTGACATTTGGTACTTTAAAGCTGTACTTTGGATTGTAATTTTCGACTTTTGCACTCTGATTCTATATGACTTGTACTTTATTAAGTGACTCGTATTTGATGTTATTCTTATTTAGCCTTAACACTTAGTATCGGGTCAGTAGGAGTGAACCGATCTGGTACTAAGTGTGGCGGTAATGCCCCCAAATTTACATTTTTATCTGTTCGTTTCCGCTAAACTCTTTTAAATTAAACGAAATTTTTCAGTAGTAAATTTGGGGGTGTTACAAATACAAATAGAAGAGGGACTGCAAAAAAGTAATGGTTGTTGTTGTATGAGTAAATGATGAAACTGATGAAGAGTTTGGTGAGGAACGAGAAGAGAAATAAGAAAATGTATGCTTCTCAACAACATATAGACTAAGTGAATTAGTAAAAATATTGATAGAAGGAGAGAGGGCAATACCATTAAAAGTTAATGTAAAAATCTTTACATAATGCAAAATGCAGAAATTGGTGATGAAGACGACTATGAAATAAACATTGCTAAAATCAAATCTAAATTAAAAACCATTTCTAAAAAAAATCCTTAAAAAAATTGATCAAATTCTTTAAACTTTAATAAAGTACATGTACAAAAAAAAAATGAACTAAGTACGTTCATTAAGGACATCCATTCATAGTTTGAGTTTTTCAAGAAAAGCAAAAGAAAAATAAAATAAGAAGCTAATAATGAATTAAAGTGACTCACTCCAGACAATTAAAAATTGTCTTAGTTCTTAAAGGAATAAGAAAAAGCCATCAAAGACCTCCACTAAAGTCTAATTGATAAAGCTGAGTTGAAAAAATTAGGAAGGATCTAAAGGAACTAATGGCTAGAAATGCTAAGTTTGAAAAAAGATGGAATGATAACTATTGATGGTTAAAAGCAAAAAATCACATTAAAAACATGGTTTACAATCAAACAAATATTATAATAAAGATTTAGGATGTATTAGTGAAAAGAAACCTTCCAAAATGGGTTTTAGGAAAAGAAAATATGTTGATTTGGCTGAATATAAGATTTTTACTCATTGTTGTAAAACTAGGCATACTAAGTTTGATTGTTTGAACAAGTTAAAACCTATAGGAAGAAGTTTCTCTTATATTAAGGTTATCTAAATTAGAAAGGATTTGGTTTATAGAACTTCTAACCCTTAAAGACCCAAACCTATTCGGGTTCCTAAAGACAAGAACTAACCTTTTTTTGTTGGACAGAGTGAGAGGTAGCAACCTATGGTTTTTAGACAGTGGTTACTCAAGACATATGACATGGAATAGAAAAAAGTTCCTATCATTAAGTTCCTTTGTAGGTGGGATGTGATGTTTGGCGACAAAATGAAAGGTGAAATAATTGGTAATAGAAAGGTTGTTTATTCATTGTCATACTCTATTGAAAATGTTCCATTAGTTAGAGGATTGGAATATAATGTGCTAACTATAACTCACATGTGCAAAAGGGGGTTTAGTTAACTTCCACATAGACAAATTCTTGACCGTTAGCTTATGCAAAACACTATGTATAGAGTTTACCTAAGAAGAATCATGGAAGAATGTTTCACTTACGTGAGTGCTATGGAAGAAGACCCCACTCTATGTCATATAAGTTTAGGCCATGTTAACTTCTCTCAATTAAGAAGATTGAACTATAGAGATGTAGTTGATGGTTTGCAATCTATAAAGTTTGAAAAGGAAGGTGCATGTAATGCCTATACACGAGAAAATCAGGTAAAATTATCATTTAAACTAAAAGTTATAGTAAGCACTCCGAAACCTCTTAAGCTTTTATATTTGGATCTATAAAGACTAATGAGAATTACAAGTAGAATAGGAAGTAGGTATGTCTTTTTAATAATATATGATTTCTATAAATATATATGGACTTTATTCTTAGCATCTAAATATAAAAAATTTGTTGATTTCTTGGATTTTGTGAAATAAAAGCACATAACAAACAAGTTTGTAGCTTAAATCTATTAGATTTTATCACATATCTGAGTTTGAGAATTATATATTTCATGAGCTTTGCAGGATAAATGGTTTTAACCACAAATTCTCATCTCCTAGGACTCCACAACAAAAAATGGATTAGTGGAAAGAAAAAACACAATAGTTGCAGGATGAAGAGTTTGATATAGGATTGCACTTGAAAACAACAAGCTAGGGGAACTGCATATGAGAGTTTCAGGAATTAAAGGAATAAAGGAGACAAGTTCACTTAAATCAATTGAGCACCAAGAATAAACCATTCCTCTAACAATTTTAACCTCAACTCTAATTCCTTAGAGATTGAGAAGTGTGCATATGCCATAGCTTATTCTATAAAATCTAAATTAGGGAGTGCAAAGAAGATATTCTCTCTAAAATTATTGTGCTTATTTTAGTTTCTTATCTACTATTAAATCTAACAATTATATTGAGGCACTAAAGTATGCATACTAGATAATAACAGTGCAGGAGAAACTAAACTAGTTTCAGAGAAGTCAAGTCTAGAATTTCATTCCCACTCTCATAGAACAGTTATTGATTGTCACAAAGGGGGTAATGAGAAACATGCTATATAACTTTGGCACAATCATAAGGAATAAAGTAAGACTTATAGTGCAAGGGTATAATCAAGAGAAATGAATATAATATGATGAAACATTTTCTCTAGTTGCAATTAAATTAATTATAATGTTGGTGGTATATGTAACTCACAAAATTTTAAGTTATATTAGATGGATGTGAAGAGTGCCTTCCTAAATGAATATCTAAAGGAGGAAGTGTATGTGAAACAACCACTAGGATTTGAGAACCTCAAGTTCCTTGATTGTGTTTATAAGCTTGATAAAGCCTTGTATGGGTAAAAATAATCATCTAGGGCATGGTGTGAAAAGTTGTTAAAATTTCTGAGTAACAATAACTTTACCAGTGGTTAAGTTGACAAAATCTAATTACTTAAAATTAAAGGAATCGATTATTTCATAGTTCAGACATATGTTGATGATATCATATTTGGTACTACTAACAATGATCTTTGTGATGACTTTGTAGAACTAATTAAAATTGAATTTGAAATGAGTATGATAGGTGAATTGAGTTTATTTTTAGGATTAAAAATTAAACAAGCTAAAGAGGGAACTATGATACCTTAATAAAATCATCTAAGAACTTACAAGAATATATGTCATGGAAAGTCCTAAAGTGTATGATACTCCCCTACCTACATATGTAAAGCTTGATAAATATTAAAAGGGTAAAGACTTGGAAGAAAAGGTCTATAGAGGTATGATTGGATCATTATTTTATCTCAATAATAGTATACTTTACATAGTGTTTAGTGTTTTTCTATGTGCTAGGTTTTAATTAAAGATAAAAAAAGTTACTGTAAAAGTGTGAAAATGATTATTAGGTATCTAAGATAAATTGATTATTTATATCTTTGGTATCCTAAAGGATCCAACCTAGAGTTATGTTGCTATAGCGATGTATACTTCATAGGTTACCTAGTGGGAAAACACATACCTTACATGAAAACCTTCTTTGGACAATGCTCAATTTCTTAGGTATACAAGAAACATAACTTAGTTTCCTTACCTAATATAAAAGCTAAGTTTGTCTCAAAGAAATCTTATTGTGCACAACTACCATATATCGTGTAAATTATGTCCTACAACTCTTACACATTTTCATACAATGTGGACACAAGTTAATTAAGTCATTAGACCCATGATAAGAGGATAATTTGAAGAATTGGATCAAAGGGGTCCATGTGGACTTAATTGGATCATAAGAGGATATGGAGGGGATTATGAGAAATTTAATGAAGGCATGTGCTTAAAACCATATAATGGACTCTAATAAGGAATTACTTAGTTATTAGTTAATTATTGACAAAAGGATTATGTTTCTTGTTAAATGATTAGGGTTAGTAGGTATAATAAAGTGCGATTTTTTGTCTTTTGTTGTGGCATGGATTTTAAAGAATTTTGTGAGGTTTTATATTAGTTTTTAGATTAATTTTGTGTGTGTAAGACTCACTTTGAATCAAGAAACAAATATTCATGTAGTCATGTTAGTTTTGCATGGTCGAATGAAAGTGATCAAGTTAAATCTTCACTTGACTTTTGTGTCAGTTATTTTCCACTTTTGTCAATTCTACACGAGTGAAAAATTTATAAACTCTATATATTCTTCCTTTGTGGGTTAATATAGATTTATATCCTAAATTTATGCAATTATATCCACCATCATATACACGTTTCTATCATACACAAATAAATAAAATCATAAATTTCATCTTCTAACTTTGAAACCCTAACCCAAAACTTAGCTTATCAATGCCATTACCACTTTAATTAACCATAATTATTATCCTTTAATTAATACCCTAATTATGTCATAAAAATCCTAATTCAACCCTTACACAACCATCCCCAACCATCCCCACAAAACCAAACTAAGAAACCCTAGTTCCTAACCCTAATTCACAATTTTAACAATATTTTCTATTTCAGTTTGATTTATTTGATTGATATTATTTCTCACACCCTCTATTTTTATGTTAAGTGATTTCTCTATGGATCAATGGATCAAATAATAGTTGTGTGACTATGATGTTAAGGTAAATTACATGCCTTCAATTTGTGATTACTTTAGTGTAAATAACAAATCAAATGACTTTAGTGTAAATTTGTGATAATTTTGTGTCTTCAGCTATATTTCAGCCAGGTTATCCTATAACCAAGAAATTTCTTCATCAATTTATGATCTCATGTAGGAATATCTTGTGGGTAGGTAAACTAACAACAAGGAGGAGAGATTTGGTGGCCTAGGATCATATTTATTTCCCTAAGGATAAGGGTGGTCTCAAGTTATTGAATCTGGGAGTCTAGAATGTTTGTGCCTTAAGAAAGATGCTATGGAATATTTTCATTAAAAAGGACTCATTTTGGGTTAAATTGATATATACTATTTACTAAAAACAAGTGTCTATTTGAGAATATATTCTTAATGCCTATACTTCCTGGTTATTTTAGAGGATACTACATATCAGATCTATGTTGCAAAACTTTATGTAGAATCAACTAGTTACCCGGATTAATGAGTATAATATTCAAGCTATATATGAAGCGATGAGATAAAAACATTATAATTATATATGGTCAAAATTGGTATAACATTCACTAAATATTTCAAGATACAAATTTCCCATGTGGTTAGTAATGTGGGATAAATTGCTTACTAAGTCTAGGCTTCTAGGTATGGGCCTACAGGTTGACAGTTCTTGTGCATTCTATCCACATCATTTGGAGGACATAATTAATTTATTCTTAAATTTTTCTTTCATTAGAGCCATATGGAGGAGGATTTGAGTTGTTACGGGCAAGAGGGACAACATAGTGGATTGGCAGGAACATGTTAATTCATTGGTTGCAAGTACGAGACACAAAAAGTCCAATAAATAATTTTGTTTGCACTCTTTGTGTATTATGTTGCAAATGTGTGACATGAGTGGAATTTGAGAAATTTTTAGAATTATAGTAGAGATGCTTCCTCCTCGGTTAAAGTTATTGTCTTTTTAGTCGGTAGAATATTATCCTACCCTTTTTGTAATGCTAGGTTTGATTAGTGAGCTAGTTTGATTGATACTATAGTGTGTTGATCTCACTGTTTTCAACATATTTGTATTTATTCATTCATTTAAGTAATAAATTCTTCTCATAAAAAAAAATATAGCAAAAAATCCAGTGCAACATTTCAAAACAAATCACATCTATATTAGGCATCATTTTCTTAGAGTTAATGGTGAAAAAGGTTCATTGAGATGTGTTTCTATGATAATGAGTGTTAAATTGTAGACATATTAACAAAACCTTTGAGTAGAGATAGATTATAGAATCTCATGATGGAACTGGGCATGATGAATCCAAATGATTGTCTAGAAAGTGTATATTTGTAGTAATTATGCATTTGAATTATTTAAATTAATAAAAGTCTTCTCACCAATATAAGATGTGATTGTGTGATATGTGAATTTATGAATCAATTAATTATATAATTTTTTTTGTTATGAAAATTGGTAATAGAATCAAAAGAAACCCAATAGAGTTTCCTAATTTTTAAACTTTAACAATTTAAATTCTTTTTCACATTAATCTTGATTCTTAATAAATTTTGTTACCAATTCTCTTAGGAATTAGCTAGGTAAAGTATATAAATAATATATAATTAATTTACTCTCCCTTGTATTTTATATTTCCTCATAATTTTTTTAATAATCTTTGATTTATATGTTGCATACAATCGTTCATCTCCATTGATCATTCGACATTCCTCTCAAAATTCTCTCATTGTGTTTCAATGCAGTATTTGCTAGCTTACTCTTGCACTTACTTTCTCATGTATAAACTTTGTTATATTCTCATCCATTTCTATGGCTTGAATCACCTCTGAAGCTCAAAAAACCTAAACAACAATTGCTTCTTCAAACCCACCCATGCTAGATCCCAAAGAACCTATCACCAAGCCTTCTAAGAAATGATAAAAGGGTTTTGGTCTTGAAATGATAAAGTGAGCTTGAATTCAAATTTCTAGTATGGAAGTTAGTACTAAGCCTAATAATACCAAAAATAGTATGAAGAAGAGTAAAAAGGATTAGCTTATTGATGATACAGAGTAGAGAAAGAGTGAGGTGGTTGAGCATGCTCTTAGAAAGATAAAAAGGGATAAGGGTGAAAAAAATATCAATAAGGAGTCGAAGAAGGTGAATGAAAATGGGAAAGTGAAAGAGAAAGAAACAAAAATAATGGCCAAGAAGTATGAGAAGGAAGTTTATAAGGTTGCTTAAGAATCCCCCAAGATCAAAACCATATGATCTTTTATTTGGTTGAGAAATAAGACACTAGTGCCAAAAGAGAAGTAATGGATATTGGGGATGAAGAATAAAAAAAAATAAAGAAAGTGAGAGAATGTATATTGGTGCTCCTAAATAAAGGGATACCACATGGATAACTTAATAAGAGACCCATTGTAACACCCCAAAATTCACTAATTTTTTTTTCTTAAAGCGGAAGCAATTAAATTAGAAATACTTAAAACCCATGAATTCTGGAAATGTTACCGCCACACTTAGTACTAGACCAGTTCTCTCCGACCGTTCCAATACCAAGTGCTAAGGCTAAGGAAAAGATTCACATTAAATTCAAATCAACAATTCATAAAAGAACTCGAAAGATCATACCTTAAAATCAGAGTACGCATAAACGTTTATAAACGTAATAAAATAGAAATCAGAGTGCGAAATCAAAGAGGATAATTACTTCAATACAAAGAAATAACAGCAGGAAATCAAATTACATAAAGACTGAAATACGACCACAACTCTCTTGAACTTGAACCAAACATGCTCAACACTCAGCCCAGACTGATGTCTCGCCCACCTGCACAAACCAGAAGGGCATAATACTCGCGGGAATGAGCAGTACCCATGAAAAAGGTGATCAGTACGCTACGTACTGAGTAAGGTAACCGAGCACTAAGGCCAACACATAAGCACATAATCCATGCATAAGAATAAAAGATCATAAACATGATAACATAATTCATGTGATCATCCAAGTAAAAGTATAAAGGCCCATATATATATAATCCGACTCAATTACTTAGTTTATCTCTTATTAGGAATCATGTCACACCATACTTTTATTCAAGTCCATACGATTACGGGAACCCCACTATTTTTGCCGGTGGATCGGTCGCGAGGGAAACGTTTCCTGCCACTATTTTAGCCGGTGGATCGGTCGCGAGGGTAACATACCCTGCCACTATTATAGCCGGTGGATCGGTCTGGCCCCTTCTCGTACGGTGTTCCACTTTAAGTGATTAGTGTCTTCCCATATCTTTCAACACATAACGTTTTTTTTTTGTTGAGATCGGGATCCCCCACTATTATAGCCGGTGGATCGGTCGCGAGGGTACATGCCCTGCCACTATTTTAGCCGGTGGATCGGTCGCGAGGGAAAACATTCCCTGCCACTATTATGTCGGTGGATCGGTCTGGGCCCGTCTCAACATCTTCCACTTTACGTGATTAATGTATTAAGTATCTTATTCAAAGGCTTTCACCATGCACAAGCACGAATCATAAATCATAAATTCCATATTCATCATCATACTTTATTCACCAATTACACACGTGCTACCACCAAACCCTAGACATGCATGGATCGCTCCCTTTACACTTATCCTCCAATTCTACTTCACATCTCACACTAGGGTTTTATCCCAAAACCCTAATTTAGGCCTTAACATCCCCTCTTACTCCACCTCACATCACCTAAATCATTTTAACACTCCACACATCACAAATCATCGATTCCATTCTCATAATTACACCTTAATCACCAAAAACACATGCTAGAACAAAAACCTTAAGCAGCCACATCAAACCCTAATCAACCACCATAAACCATAATTAACCACTCCAAACCTTATTTAACCATAACAACCATAATTAGCCATTTCAAACCTTAATTAACCACAACAAACCACAATTAATCATTCCAAACCCTAATTCAATCTCCTCCATACCCTTAATTTGCTCCACGTGCTATTTTCATCCCAAGTGCTCAAACACCCAAACAACACTTACCTTACTTTCCTCAAATCCCAAATCAGCGTTCCATACGTAAACTTCACTCTCATACAAACTTTACACATCCCATGCAATTATTAACTTCCATGCAAACCCTAATACCACTATACAACCATTAACCATTATGCAAAACCCAAAATCTCATCATACAAAACCCTAAATTCAATCCACATAACCAAAAGATTCATTCATACCAAACCCTAGATTCAAACCATATAAAACCCAAAGATTCATCCATACCAAACTAATTATCCATCCTTACCAAACCCTAAGTTCAAACCATATACAACCCAAAGATTCATTCACACAAAACCCTAAATTCAATCCATACCAACACAAAGATTCAAATCATATAAAACCCAAATATTTTTCCACATAATACAATTGATTAGATTCTCCCCTTTCATAACCACAAATTAGATTCTCCCATACAAGACCATAAGTTAGATTCTTCCCCATAAAATCATAAATTAGAATCTCCCAAGCAAAACCATAAATTGGATTCTCCCAAACAAATCATAAATTATATTCTCCCAATCAAATCATAAATTAGGTTCTCCCATATAATATCATAAATTATATTGTCTCCCACAAAACCCTACATTTCCCATTTTATTCTTCCTCTCATAATTCATTAAAATACTTAGGTCAACTCATACCTCATGATCAACTTCTTCTCCATCCTTATTTTTCATCCTTTTTCCCCACACAACCACATCGACATTCTCACATGCATGTCTTACAGTATCACAACACATATCATCATACATAAATAATACACATGCCATGCAAAACATTCTTCAACTCCACATTATATCATCCACGTTATATCACATACAAAATGATTATAATAATACATAGGATAAATAGCATGCGAAGCACATAAAAGGCCTTAGCACCCCTTACCTGAAACGACACCGGTCTTGGAGCACGTTCCTACGCCTCCTTAGGGCTTTGATCAAATAATAACATACTAATAAAATAACCTTAACAAAATTCTAACTTTGCTAAAAACATAAAAATAATAGAGATATTATAACCCTTGATAATATAGGGTTAAAGATTTTACCCTAATGATAATAATGATACTAATATAATAATATTAAGGATAATAAAACTAATATCAATGAGAATAATAATAATAATAATAATAATAATAATAATAATAATAATGATAATAATAACAATAACAAATAAGTTTTAAAATAACTAAAGACTTACCATTTATTTAATATTAATAATAGAATTAATAACCTATATAATAATATTAAAATAATAAAGATAATGATAATATTATTATTAATGGTTATAAGAACAGTAGAAATAATAATACTCAAATAAATAAGTGCAAATGTTAATACAAAGTTAGGGCCTAAGATTTTCCAGAATAAATAATAAAACATTAATAATACTTATTCTAATAATAATAATAATAATAATAATAATAAGAATGATAATAATCCTATAATAATTCAATTAATAACTTAAAATTCAAAACTAACAATAAAATTATTTTATTATCACTCTCCACCCTGTAAGTACAATTCAACATAAATTTTACATCAAATAATAATAAAACATATTAAGAATATAAATATTAAGAATAATAATAATGGTATTTTTATGCAAATAATTGAAATGAATTAAACCAAGGCTTATAATAATATGGAAAATGGTTGAGAGGGTCTAGGGTTAAACCTTAAGCTGGTGGGGATAGGTGGCACCGGCGGTGGTTCACGGCGGCGGCGGCGGCGGCGACCGAAAAAATAGAAGAACATAGAAAAAGATGGATGTTGGGAAAAAGATAGGGAGAATTGAGGTGATATAAGAGGTTTTTATTGTTTCCCAGGAGTAGAGGGACAAAATGATGGTGGTGGTGCAGCCAAAGGTGGCGGCGCACGGCGGTGAAAGGCGGTTTAAGGCTTCGGGGTCAAAATTCCGGTGAAACGAACATCTAACTTTGCATGATTATTTAGGCTCGTACAAGAAGAATCGAGAGATGAAAATGGTTTAGTTAACTAGAGAACGTTTCAAGGAAGAATTTGGCATGCGTAGGTGGCGCTAAAGTTGGCTAACAGAGGCGGAAGAGGCGTCTAAAGTATCGATGATGGTAGCCCTCGACGAGGGTTTCGGGGAAGAAAAATCTTCCACAACTCCTACAATCAGGCTATATATAGATGTTGGAATGGATAATGAGTAGCTGGAGGTCGACATGGAAGTTTTAAATGCAAGAATTTGGGTGGCCGGTGGCGGTAATTGATCGGTCAACGTTTGGTTTGCTTCGAATTTTCGCAGGGCCGGGGAGAGGAAACGGGCGAGATTTAACGCACGAAAATTATGTCAATTTATTCCTGGAGTTAAGAGGAAGACAATGAGACAAGAAACGGCCGGTATTATTCACCGTAACCGGAGATGCCATTAACGGGTCGGGAGCTTGCGTCGCAGCGACGGAGGAGGAAGGAGGAAGAAGGAAGAAGGAAGGGAGGTGGACCAGTCGGTCGGGAAAGAAAAGAAAAAGGGGAGACCGGGCGGTCGGGCTCGGGTTATACCTTTATTAAATGAGACGCGGCGTCTCGACATAAAACGCTCCAAAACGCCGCGTTTGGAAGAAAGCAAGAGGCGCCAGCGACGCTAGGCCGCGGAGGAAAGGAAAAGGAGAAGGAAACTGGGCCGCCGAAACAGGCCCAGTCCGGAGAGAAGAGAAAAAGAAAAAGGAAAGGAAGAAGAAAGAAAAAGAAAGAAAAAGAAAAAAGGGAAAAAGAAAAGGAGAAAAAAAATAGATTAGGGCCAATTAAATTAATCTGAATATTTAGGATATTTAAAAATAATAATATTTAAATAAAATAATATTTAAATCCCTTTTTAGGCTAAATTAGGATTTTTAAAAGATTTTCCATAAATTCCATTTTAATTAGCAAAACACCCAAATTCCTCCAATTAAATTATTTATAAAATTATTATTCAATTAAAACTATTTTCTCATTCTTATTTTAAATAAAATAATTTATTTAATTAATTCCCAAATTAAAATCTTTAATTTATTCTTGATTTTCCCTAATTAATTTCCTTTTATTTTAATTAAAAGAATTTATTTAATTAATCTTTATGATAAAATCTCATTTAAATATAATATTTAGAATTAGAAATTTTCGGGACATTTCACCCATCTAGTTAATGTAGAGGTCGTGGTGGAAAATGTACTATATGAAGTTAGACCAACATATGTTGAGGGGGAGTAGAAGGTCGAGTTTGAAATTAATAAGGGAGAAGATGCCACTTTGTTAGAAAATAAAGAAGGGGATGTCTTACAAATGATAAAGAATGTTGAGGTAGATGAAAAGAAGGGTGAGGAGACACCTAAAGAAGAGTTTAGAGATGATGGTGTTAAGGATAAAGAGCCTGAAGAAGACTATGATGACTCCAAAAAAGAGGATGAGGAAGTTGCTAAAGAAAATCATTAGGGAACTAATGAAGATGAAGAAAATAAAGAAAAGGAATTTAATCTCAAGTTTGTGGAAGGATGAGGAAGTTGCTAAAGAAACTCATTAGGGAACCAATGAAGATGAAGAAAATAAAGAAAAGGAATTTAATCTCAAGTTTGTGGAAGAATTTGGCTCAAAGGAGGTTGAATTGGAAGAGGAAAATGAATAACATCATCAGGAAGAAGAGAAAAGAGACTCATGTGAGTTTGACGTTGAAGAGAAATTGGTAGAGGAACTCAAGAAGGCATGTTATAGTGATAAAGTAGCTGAATAAAGCAAAAGGAAAAATAAAGTCTAAAGTAGGTGGAGAAAATTCAGCTAAGGTCCCTCAAACTTTACTAGTTAAGTGAGTTGACCAAAAGCTCTCTAAAAGGTCGTTGTTGTCAAATAAGATCTTTACAAATGATTGGGTTGTAAAATAAGTCATGGATGTGTATGAGGTAATAAATCATCAAGCTTAGACATTTTTGTTTCACTTTTTTACCTCTTAATACCCCTCAAAGGTGAGGGAATTTTATTCTATGTTAGTAAAGGTAAATGGGTAGGCCAATTCTGAAGTGAATGAATTGATGTTTGTTTTTGATGTAAAGGATATAGGTGAGATTATTAGGGTGTAATAAATTATTTTTATTTCTATTTTAAAGAACCAGTGGCTAATAATTGCCAACACTACACCCATTGATTTGACAAAAAGGTTTGGTTAGAAGAGGGCAGACAAAGCTCTTAGAAAGATAATGATATAGGAATTGAGTCCTCTTGAGAAAGTTCTACATGTGATGATTTTTAGGAATGTTATATTAAGGTTGTATAGGAGGAGCAAGACTAATTTCATGGACCACTCACTGTGTACCTATTGGTTGAAAGGAAGAATATTAACATATCTTCCTTAATGATCTAGCATATGATGGTTGTTATAGAATATCCCAGTCATATACTCCCTTATAGTGTGTGGTTGGCTAAGGTGTTTAGCTTTTGAAGGTGCAACTGAAGGGGGGATGGGAAGACCCTATCTTAGGGAGACTACTTCAACACCTAGACTTAGTGGAGCAAGATTTCAGATAACCTCTATAGTGGGAAATATTTATTTTCCTTCAGCATGAAACAACTTACCTTCACCACTTACAATGGAACAATGGTGATCTTCACCTTGCTTCATTTAAATAGCCTACTATGACTATTTTCATTGCTAAGAGTTGTATAGTTTTTTTTGGATACACTCTTGTTATTTTTTGAAATCATTAGGATGCTTTGTTGGAGATTTAGATGAGAGGGATAACACCATCAGATGCACCAAATTTGCTAACAATGTATTTATTCAATAAAAAATAAAGAAAAAGGTAATCATTTTGTTAATATCACATTAAATTGTGGATATAATCTCTATGTATAAACCTCTTACAAGAGTTATTATCCTTTGATTCAATCTCCTAATTAATTAATGGTGTTGTTGATTATATTTACAATTGACGGTGTTAAATTCTGAACTCAACTTGTTTAAAATTCATTCTAATTTTGGTGCGCTTGACCAGCTAATGAAGGCTTGAGTTTTATAATGAAAAGGGCATGAATTAAAAGGTACTTGATCTCTTTAATATAATTTGATGAAGAAGTTGCAATGTTTAAGCCCCTTTAACTTCAATGATCTCAAACTTGTTGATCTTTGGTTCTTCAGTCTTCCTATAGCACCTCAGAATTTAGTACTTGAAAATTTTATTTTGTGGAAGAATTAATTATAGAAGATAATGGGTATTACTGTCATACTCAGTGTAAGTCTGGCACTTTCTACCATTCCTATAATAAGCGCTTAGGCTAAAACATTACTTTACATAAATAACATTTACAATGAAAGAATAAAATAGAGATTTCATTACAAATTATATTTTCCTAATTAATACAAAAAAAATCAGGTATATCCATTATAATATGACAAAAGGAGAAATATCAAGGGATTTAAGAGTCCGGGGAATATTTGATCAAAAGATGCCAGGGAAAGCACAAGATAGTCCTAAATCTTAACCCTCCATTAGAATCCATCAATTTGAACCCTTAAATTATTCCTACATGGTAAACACTATCTATTAAATAGGTAGGGGACCACAAACAAAATCTGTCAATACTGTGATACTGAGTAAACTATTACACAATACTAACATGCAAGGCCACATGGAGCACAATTTGTAAAAACATAGTATAGATACATTATGGAAATCATAAGATCATAAAATGGCCACAACTAATTTAATAAAAAAAACCCCAAATACCATTGAACGACACCGAGTCAACTACCGAAATAACCATCCATATCAATTCCTAATACTAGAGCACAGAGGTAACTACCAAAATAGTATATCCAAAAAAACATAATGATATTTTCACATAATAATTATTTTCAATTTTAATTACTTGAGGGTGATAAAAAATAACTTAGAGACATAGAAGTACACTGGTCATACTGACATACAAGGTAATACGGTACCCTCCAACCTTATAACCCAGAGGCATAACAACACTTTGGTCATACTGGTGCACAAGGTAACACAATTCCCTCCACCCCTAAGACAAATAATACTTAAGTATAGATACCCCTTATAGGGCCTGTAGGTTACCTATAGAGTATATTATGGCTTATTGAGGCACACCAAAACACCAGCGAACCAAATAAACTGAGGTCTCCTACCTCAATAACTATCCCTATAAAACAACCATTCCCAAACTCAAGGTGTACCACATTAAGTATTAGTATTTTATTAGATGATCACATATTTCACACATATTGCACAATTATTCCTATTTCCATAATTATCCATTTTCCATTTATTTCTAATTATTAAGGTAAATCCTAAGGTTATTGGTCTATATCAAAGTCAAAGTTGACGTTAAGGTCATTCTATCAAAAGTCTAAGGCCATTCTACATCCAATTAATCACAAAGATGCATTAGATTGAAAATGACCAAGATGCCTTCAAAACCTTTATTCCACCATTTTATCCAAATTCTGAACCAAATATCATTATTACAAGCAATTTTCCATGAAAAAGGCTAAAAGACAATACTTCATAAAAAAAGTTAGCACATAGATAAGCTTTATGATTTAGCAATTCGCTATATTTTTTTTATTTTTCATGCATTTAGTGAGTTACATCTATAAACCTTAATCATGCATTTCTAATGCATCATATATTCCATGCAACATATACATATATATTTTTATGGTATTTAATAAGGTAATTAACATCCTGATGTATGTGAGGAGACATTCCTAACCCTAGATCATGTGAATAATAATTATATTATTCTAACCTTAATAATTCATGTATTCTTTTATAATATCAACACTAGCTACCATAAAATGATATTCAAGGAACACTTATCATGAAAGTTACGTCATAACTTAACAAGGTTACAAATGTTATCAAAACCCTAGACATGTATACATTAATTATTTAACATATTATACATGTGTATATGATACGTCAGATACATGCTAATTATTTAATATTGTATTTTCATGCTTCATGCCTATTCATCACACTTGCATAAATAATGTAAAACTTTGATGTATAACACATTCATATAACCTTTCAAAACTCATGCATAAATCATACCCTAACACATAATGACTTTTATGTGTCGCTACACAGTTTCACATCATAGTTGAAATATACGGTTTAAGTTTTATCCAAGTAAAGAATTAAAGCAAGATCCACACAATCTTAGTCTCCACTTGAACTCTTCAAAACTGTAACACCCCCCGTCGTTATGACTATACGGGGACTATTCTAAAGTGTTTTTAGATTGATAGGTTGGCCCCACATATCAAAATGAATCATTTCAGCACGCTTTATTCTCATTCACACACTTCCTGAGGGTTCTTATGACAGAATCACCAAAAGTATGGTCTACCACATTACTCTTTTGACAGAATCACCAAAAGTATGGTCTATAACATTGATATAATTAGCCATATTAATCCATATAATCCTCCACTTAATTTGCTATATTACATTCACCCTTACTCAAAGAATATAATGTCTTCATTGCACCTTGACCATTTAATGTTTCAATACAGTTTTGTCCCAAGAATCATTCCATTAGGCGGTGGACTAACTCATCTAAGTTCAACACATTATTACAAAATTAAATTAATTTTTTTTGAAACTTCCCATGAGGGTCATCCATCCTAAAAATTACTCTATGACCATCGCTTAACTATGGAGTCTTAATATGGAATCACTAAAAGGATAGTATACTATGTTGATATAAGTAGCCATATTAATCCTTGCAACACTTCTCTCAATTTGTGGTATTACAATAACCCTTACATCAACACATACCATCCTTTTAAATCATAACGAATGAGTGGGTTTAGAAAATATCTGGAAAGAAAAGCCAGCAAGGTAATAATGTAATAAGGAACAAGACACACAATCTAGTGAGGAACAATAACCACGAGAGGAGGTGAGAAATAGTGGAGGATCCAAGGAAAAAGGGGAAGCTTTAACATATAGGGTCAAAGAGTAGAGGTGAGCAACGACAATATATGCCATTGGGAGGGGTAAGTTATGGTGAAGTAGGATGAAGATAAGGCAAGGGGATCAATGATTTTAGGTGCAACAAGGGGGTGGGGATCGATAAAAATGGCTAGGGGAAGAGGGAGGTGATTTAGTGAAAACTGCCGATGGTGGAGGAGTGATGTGCAACACTTTTGGCTGAAGTCAAAAGGGGGTGGAATAGAGGGAATCGATGGCGTTGTGCTGGTGGTTTCAACAAGAGTTACCGAAGATGGGGGTGAGGGAGTGGTGGAAGTGGATGGAGATAGGTGAATGCGACCGGTGGTGGTGTGCATTGTGGAGAAAAATGGTGAAAACGAATGGGTGACAGTGGTGATCGACAAGGCTTTTCTCTAGCTTGAGGGGGATTGGGGTAGAAAAGAAGAACACATGTTTCACTTGGGGTTTGATGTATGACACAAAAAATGAGGGAATGAAGGGTTTAAATAAGATGGTGGCATGGAGGGGAGAATAGAACAAATATTGGAGGCAAACATGGAGGATAGAGAGGTATGGTGTGAAGGGTAAAGTAGAGGGAAACATAGAGGAGAGGGAGGTATGGTGTGAAGAGTAAAGTGGAGCAAAGCATAAAAGTGAGGGAGGTATGGTGTAAAGGGTAAAGTAGAGGGAAACATGGAGGAGAGGGAGGTATAGTGCAGGGGTATGGTCAGAATCTAGTATAGGATATGGGTAATAATTTATAAAGATTAACCAGGGTTAAAACATCAGATTATTAGAAGTAGGGTTACCTGATATTGGTTAGGGTCTTACCTAAGATTAATTTAATCACATAATTTCTATCATATTTTATCCTAATTAAATTTATATTTAATATGTCATAAGAACACACATATTAGGAGTGTACTTGGTATAGAACCTCCTAAAATAACTATCATAATCAATTATACATAATTATCAATTTATAATTAAGGTTTCTAAAAATAGGGTATTACACTTCTACCACGAGATCTTCAATTGTTTAATCTTCATCCTTCATATTTTGATTCTTGATATTCAATCTTTAGATTTAGAGTACTTTAGACACTTTCTTTTTGGGAGCTCTTAATCTCTTAACTTTAGAGTGTGCAACTAAGGAGGTAAGCCCTATATTTATAGGGAAGAATGATTCTTGGCTATTTGAGTTAGGATTATTGATTGTCTTACATACTTGAGAGTTTATCTCTATTAGCTTAATTTAGGACTCATTGTCTATTTTAAAATTAAACTAAAACTATATCTAATTAAGTCAAACCCAGTTTAATTATTTGATGTGTGTAGGAGGGTATAGTATTTAATTATGTGGAACTAATGGTTCGAATGGAGTTTGGATAAGATGATAAAGGCTCGATGATGGTGAGTTTAAAGACTAAAGCTTCATAATTGATGTAAATAAGATGTTGGTGATTCAAATTATGGTATAAAATTGATGATGGTGATTCGGTGATGAGGGTTTAACAATGATGATGGTTCAAATGTAACACACTAAGCAATCTATGCATTCGATGATGGATTAATGATGATTCTTAGTGTTGAAAGTTAGGGTTTGGAAGCATGTTGGAATCGTGGTTTAGGTTTAGGGTTAGGGTTTGGTTTGGAAAGACGGAATAAGGTGGTGTTTGATTGGTATGGATGGTTTAGGGTTTTGAAGGGATGGTTTAGGGCTTTAATTTTGTATACCAATTTAGGGTTTGGTTTAACCACAAAATAGAGTAAGATTTTGATGGTAATTAGGGAAGGAAAATATGGATTAAGAATAGTATAAAATATATGGATTAATCTCTAATTCACACAGATGAAGAGATTAAAACTTTCAAGCCAAACCGTTCACATAGGTTCGATTTACTTGAGCTTGAACTCACATAGAATTCATTCAATATTGATCTTCAACTTCATTTCTTCATAATACATTCAATATGCTCACCATTAATGAATAATATAACCTTTCTACCACTAGCTAAAGCATATTCTAGAAGATTCCAAATTAAAAGATATTATGATACCTTTATGCTAAATTTATTCTCCAACTTTATTACTTAAGTAATAAATTAGCTAAATCACTTAATAATGCTCGAAAATCCTACCAACATACTCCTCATGCACGTGGTTACTCCCTCCTTGCATGCCATGCACATACACATTGACATTTAATTGATTATTTGTTACGTTTTGAGCAACGTAACCATTTTTTGGTCTTCAAATTTGTAGGAGACATTTTTCAAATGAAGAATAATTGGTTCTATTATTATGAAAGACAGTTCTTGAGTGTTTGCTCCTGGATCATTATTTTTTCCCATTTTAATCAAATACGTGTACACGTGATAAATTAAAATAATCTATTTTAATTTGTGTGTTCTAAATAATTTTAAAAACATTGAGTTGACCTTAATCTAGATTGTACATGTATGTTTTGTTTTTAAGGGTCAATGCTGGTATTTCAAAAGTTCAAAAATTAGCACCAAAGACCCAACCGAACTTAATACACTAGTATCAATTCTTATTTTTTCTACTTAGCTAATGTTTAAGTTTCTAATCTAGATGATTTTTTTCATGCCACTACATTGGCCGTCCATTTCCTAGTTTGTCCTAAAATAATTTGATGGACCAAGTACATATTAGATCAAATACCTAAGTTTTATTTTAAGTTAGTTACACAATTCTTAATGCCACTCTAAACTTCTTCTTCTTCTTCTTCTTCTTCTTCTTCTTTAATTAAAAAAAGTCTTGGGTGGCTTGAAAATGTGATTACCTATCTTCAGAGATAATATTGTAGGACTTTACAAATGCTATTGAGTGATTTGATTTTTATAAGATGGTAAGTAATCAATTTTAAATGGCCTAATATTCAATTTATACTATAATAATGGCCCCTTCGTCTTTGGATATGAATTAAAATATATGTATTCATGGAATTTTGATTTATAGAGAGCTCTTAAGGTGAGTATAAAATGTCAAAGAATAGGTTTTATGATTATCATAAAGTTATGTTAGTGATAATAATTCTCTCCACATGTTTAGGACTCTGTTGGAAATTTCTCACTAGATTTTAACTTCAAGAAATATTTCAAAAATTGGGTTAAGAGATTCTTATTGAGAATTTTTTTTTTGGGATGGGAGGATGGGTTTGGGGTCCTTATCTTCGAACCCGTCCCGAATAACTTTATATATATTATAATTTTTTAATATAAAATCTGAATTAATAGTCTACTATGGAAAAAAAGGGGATCAAGTATTGAGAATGTGATTAGGTATTGGATCATGTTCTAAGGTCGGGGATTGGATTGGATATAGGAATTTGATCCCCAAAGGTATTAGGTTAGGGTTTTCCTCATAAGAAAAATATTAAGGATTGAAGTGGGTTTGAAAATTATTTTATTATATATATATATATATGGAGACGGGTTTCTGTCATTGAATCATTCCATTGTCATCTATAAGGTATAAAAATACCATAAAAATATATAAATATTAATCGAGAGAGGGGTACTTAAAATTGAGATGTCTAGTATCTAACTATTAAACTATAATCTCATTATTGGTATCGTAGTGGAATTTTGGTGAACGTTTCACACCGGATTCCGTACTGGCAGCCAAAAGCTTCTTGATTATGAAGGATGTAATGAAATGAATTGAAGAAATACTATAAAATAAGACAAAAAGAAAAAAAAAAGATTGAATCTTTTAACATGATCCAAGAAGCCCGTGATCCAATAAATCATTCCCTCGTATTTGCCACAAATGACGCCATCACATCTTAATACTAGTAAGATTGGTTACTAATACTAATATTATCAAGCCCCAAGAAACATTCCTTTGTTTGGGAGCTCAAGTCTCCAACGGCACCAAGCAAGCTATCCTCACATGTGGGTTGTTCCTGCCATTATTGCCGTCCCTCTTGCACTCATAATATCATCTCAGAAGATCCGTTTCCACGCCCCCCCGCCCCACCCCAAATTTTTGTTTTCTTGTCGGAGATACTATAGTATACCTCGGCAAAGTGTGTTTCTTTGATTTCAATCGTACCATGAAATACCCACAAGGTCTTTGGTTCAAAGGTTGAAATTAGGGCTGTTCCATACTTACATCTCCTTATATGGAATTAAATTTATTTAATAATATTAATTATCATATCTGTACGTTTGGTGTACTCGAATCAAAATAATAACAATAAAAAAGAGCCAAAGAAAAAAAAAAGGAAGTCGTAGAATGATATGTATTTCTAAGTAAGCTAAAATGATAGAAATAATTATAGGGGCGAGTAGGATTTCTGCCGGATGAGTATAAATTACCACAAATAAAACTATACTAGATTGAAAGAGGAAATCTGAATCTAATTTTATTTTCAAGTAAGGATCAAATTCTTCATTTTCAACCATTATGGCATTAGGTTATGACTTTATGGATTAATAAGTTATTTATATTAGAGAAAAAATGAATATATATATATATATATATATATATATATATATATATATATATAGCACAAGTCCCACTTCACATGGCAAACTACGTACCCCTAAACCGAAGGCACTGCATCGCTTGCTACGATTAAAATTCATGCATTCGTGAAATGAAAATTCTCGAAAACTAGATGTTTGCTCCTCTAAGGCTAATGGTAGGCGCCTACATCGAGGCCCCTGCATCCAGATTAGCCAATCCCCAACAGCCACGTACGAACGTCTAGTAAACACAGACACGATGTAGTAGCCTCCGGACACTGTTACACCACGGTCCCCCGTCTGCACGGCTTATCGTCCTTGGCGGCCCCGAAACCCCCACGGCAATCGAGTGAGAGCCCATAGGGATGATATACAAAATGGAGCACGAGCAACCACTGTCTCGCCTGCCCCCATGTGCGCGCAAATGATCCGAGTTCCATTCAATCAATCGCACAGGTATATCTATTCAAGACCACACACGCACGTGCGGCCCCCTTACCTTATAAGGCTTACAGTAGTAGACTAGTAGTATATAAATTAATTGTACCTCCTTTTTCTCTCTAACTAAATTTCTTGATTGATTTGAGTACCGAAGAAAGTTCATTTATTTTAATTTGCACTCTTGATTCATTGTCCGTTGCAGCCATAGATTGCAGAGGATGTTGCTAACATGGAAATGATGGAAAGAGGAGCGTGGAGGGAGATGTCACCGAATTGTCCGAGGTGTGGATCATCCGACACAAAATTTTGCTACTACAACAACTACAGTTTAACACAACCTAGATACTTCTGCAAAGGCTGCAGGAGGTATTGGACCAAGGGTGGCTCGCTTCGTAACGTGCCGATCGGCGGAGGATGCCGGAAAAGTCGAAGAGGAAACAAGCCGCCATTAAGATTGATAGGCACAACGGCCGGCCGCCATGGTGTTGCTGGGGGTACCCTACTTGCCTCCAGAAATACAACAAGCGCTGCTTTTGGCCGACACGGAGGTCTAAGCAGCGGTTACTGCCCCGTTAATGCACATAATCACGGGTCATACATCAATTCCATGAACGGGAGCTTAGCAACCCGTGATAATGATCATCATCAAAGGCAGTCATCTTTTAGCGGTGCAGCAGCTGATCCTCCACCTATCGATCTTGCAGTTGTTTATGCCAATTTCTTGAATTCAAAGCCGGCCGCCGCCTCGAATCAAGACGGCCAAGGATGCGAGATTAAGCTGTCTGGCGCTGATCATGATCAACTGGGCAGCGAATTTAATCCAAATTTCGAGCTGATAATGACAAGCATAGGACCCGTTGAGGCTCCCAATATGATCAATAGTACAGGACAAATGCAACGAGAAGAGAATCGCGTGATTGTTGAATGCCCGGGTTTTTCAGATGGATCAGGAATATTACCAATGTTTATTGGTACTAATGAGTTTGATACTTCGGCTCAAAATCAACAAGAGGATCAACAAATTAATGTTGCTAGCACTAGCCAGCTGGGTAGTACTCCTCCTCCTTCTCCTCATCGTCATCGTCACTGTACTACTACTACTACTACTGCTAGTAAAGGATTTGGATTGATGTTACCTCCATTGCCTGGGGAAGACCATCAACAAAACATGGTGGTACTATGGCCAGATATCAATGATCATTGTCACGATCATTTGTTTTTGGGCTTGCCAACAACACATACACAGACGCATACGCATACGCCTGCAGAGTTATTGGAACCTGGACAAGCTCATCATCAAAGCTTCATTGATAGTAGCTCATGTTGGAGCCCTCTCGATTTATCGAGTTATGAAGCTTCTTCCCGGCCGCCTTAGAGAGAGCTGTATCATATACTGTCACTCTTGATTGTCTCTCTGGCTCCCAGACTTGTGAAGGCTCGCGCGGAATTTTTTGTTCTTTTCTTCCCTTTTTTCGTCAAGATTTCTTTTTCGTATCATCATAAAACCAGGTTTTCCCCTCTTCTCTTTTTTATTTTATAAGTTTAAGTGTATAGATTGAGAAACCATGTTGTAATAACGTACGTGTAGAAGATGATATAAACTAAAAGATCTAGATAAAGTATATGCACGTATATTTCCATCGAGGCTAGCTAAAGGCCCGAAGTTGTGATAATAAATTATATGATGATTCCAATTTAGTAGTAGCAGCAGCAGTACTGCATGGTCTAGTTTGAAGTTTGTATACAATAAGAATTTCTCCCAGGTGAGATCATAGCCTTCTTTTTAAATGAAAGGAGTTTATATAAGGTGTTAATTAATTACATGTCTTAGGTTCAAATATTTTCTTTCTTGATATTGATTGTAAAACTTATATAAGATGATTTCTATTCGACTTGCTATAGATAAAATACTAAACAATATTGTGTACAGCCAGAACTTTTTGAATATCATGTGGCAAGATATGCACCCAATTGTTGCTGTTGATAGATATTTTCATTGAAATTTTATTTTACCCACAACATATGAAGTAGCGTTTGATGTGTAACCATGTTCAGTCCCAAACACATCTCTCTCTCTCTCTCTCTCTCTCTATATATATATATATATATTTATTTATTTATTGCCTCGATGTGTAGTATACATTACCTCAATTCTATGCTCTATGGGGACTAGCTTGCTAGCTTAACATTATTAGATAGCATTGTGGTTGGACTCCTAGCCGTGTCTCATTCAATGCATGAGATTCAAACTTGGGGATTTAAATATTACTAAAATCAATTAATCACTAGATTCATCATTTATTTGGAACTACATATCAAAAATATTTATCAATAATAATTACTTATAATAAGTAATTCTAATAATTAGCTCACATCATTTTCTTGATTGATCACGTTTGGGTTTGGCTTAGCTTGTTAGTTAAAGTTAGTCATGAACTTATAAATTAGACCAATCAGCCGGGTTAGCTACTTACATAATTTGTACAATTTGTCTTGCAAAGATAGCACCATACTTTAAAAAAAATATATTCTTATCTAGCAATTGAAACTATCAAAGTATATATTATTTAGTCATGTAATATATATATATGTGCGCGCACCCATGCATTCTACAATACCCATTCCAAAAAAAGTTATTTTAATAATTTGCTTATTTGTGAAGTATATAATACAACTAGCATCAATATTGTAGTTATATCCCTTATTGAAAAAAATAGAGTAATTAATATATAATGGAAAAATAAAAAATAAAGGTAGAAGTGGAAGCTAGGCATTGATTTTTCTTTTAAGAACAAAAGTAAATACTTAAATGGCCTTTTTTTTAAATAGAAGGAGAATTTATGCAAGTAACTACTCTAATATAATTGAATGCATATTCTTACTTCGTCTTTTCTGGGGATTGGTTGATTCCTTTTCCCTGACATGGTTGGATTTTATGTTGCAAAACTAATTATTTCTTTTGCCTTTGATGGTCATATACATCCCAAGCAAGGTTTTTGGGAAGAAAAAATAGATACTTTTATTGAGTGTGAATAATGGAATAAAAATGAGAGCTTACACACACTCACAAATGGTCCAGATGATGACTTTTTATACCTTCTCTCATCATGCCTAGATTGACACAAGCTACCTCATTAATTGATAAGTCTAGTACAAGTTTCTACCTAACATCAATCAAATTTTTTTGTAAGTTATTATCTAATGATTACTCCTATAACTTAGCCCTATCAGTCATAAGATGTTAGCTGATGAGTACCTAAATTCTCGAAAGATGATATTTCCTAACTTCTATCGTAGTTCTCAATCTTGAACTAGACAAGAAGTTTTCCTTAACCTTGACTTGGGTCAACACTTCTCAAGTTATGTCTTTCAGCTAATCCTATTAGTTGGTCTTGTACGACCAACATACTTTACTCGACCAACCCACTCTAAGAGATCGATGCACTTTGGTTAATTAACTGATGCATGTTGCTAACTAATTTAATCTTCGTTAGCTGAGTGATGGACTCTAATTAAGTGATGTATTGTGCTTGGTTGACCTATTTTGGTTGACCAACACACTAACCTTCATCCTGGATTTGATCCTTAAGGGACTTCCCCTTTTGAGGAACCCCAACAATTCGTTCCCTTTTGATACATGGGAAGAATTCCTTTCTTCTTCATTGAGAAGAACCATGCACTGTGTTGAGCTTAGACTTGGTGCAACATAGGCCATGCTTACCTTTATACAAGGGCTTTGTAAGCATATACAACCCATTCTCATCACTATATTGATATTCTTCAAACTGAGTTATCCCTTCTTAAGTACATATCTTATCTAATGGTACCTCATTTAGAGATGCTTGGCTCTTAAGTAGAAATTGGCATTCTTGTTGACATGGATGACACTTTGTTATTGATTTAGTAACATGAACTCTTCTTGCTTCAAGGTGATCTCTTTGAACAACTTCTTCATCCACAACATTTCCTTTCACCCTTAAGGAAAAGTTATGCACTTTTCTTTAGTTGTAGATAGAGCCACATACTTTTATAGCAAGGAAAACCATGGGACAACTCCATTACAAAAGGTAAATAGAAAACCTGATGTTGATTGCCTTGTTTCTACATCTCCCACCGTATCCATGTTGGTATAACTATTCAAATTTGGTTCGGCTCTACTAAAAAAAAAGGAATAAACATGGAAATCCCTATTAGATATCTTAATATCCACTTTCCTCCCTCACAATTATTTTTGTTAAGGTTGGATAAGAAATTGTGACATTATGACTTGTATTTGTGTGTGTAGTCTACCATGAATTATTGTGTACATGCGTTTGGAGAAATTTGGAGCTAAAAGGATATCAAGGGAGAAAACATAGGGGTGTGTGTTAGTTAACATGACCCACGTTTTCTTGTAATACTTGGTCCTACATTATTTTGGTAAAGGTCGATAATTCTGAAAAAAAAAACACAAGCCTGGTGTTTATTAACACAACCCATGCTTTCCCTATTTTATGCCATTCATTTGTGTTGGTCATGTACTTCATTAAATAGATGTGTATAAAACCCTAACAATGTGTGGTATGCCATCAAGCCTGTCCAAACCTTCTCCTCTTGTATTCTCTTATCTTTATGAGAGAATTTTGTACTTAGTGATATTAGAAGGATTGTTTGATTATCCTTGTAATTACTAGTGTTGTATGAAATAAAATCATTGTTTTTTCTCCAATTGTTATTGTGTTTAGATTGTTCTCTTAATTAGATCTTGTAATTTTTTGATTGTCTGTTAGATCAGGTTTGGGGGTTCACATCTGGTGAATTATTTTCTTATAATAGGTATCAAAACTCTAGGTGTGAAATTGTTTTGCATCGGGATAGCATTTACAAGATTTAAAATTGAGAGATATGACCATTCTATCAATTTTGGGTTATGAAAATTGAAGATAAAAGTGTCGTTGTTCATAATGGATTAGATAAAGCATTATCTAAAAAAGCGAAGAAGCCTAAAACAATGTCTAATGAGGAGTTTAGGGATATTGATTTGAAGGCCTCGTCTACCATACAACCGAGTTAGTTAAATGAATTCTTATAGGAAGTGGCCAAAGAGATAAATGATGTTACCTTATAGTTAAAGCCAAAATATTTATATATGATGGGATCTATGATGAATCATCTATTGTTAAACAAATGGCCTCACGATATGAAATTAGATGTGGGTGAGTCCTTGAAATCTCACCTTGATGAATTTGACTCTATAGTTGTGAATTTACTAAAAATTGATGTCAAATTAGATGATGAGGATGTGGCTATCATGTTGTTATGTTTTTTGCCTGTTGTTTATAAATATATTTATGAGATTGTATTGTATGGGAAGGATGAATTAGTTCTTATAGATATCAAAAATTCCTTGCTACAATATAAATTGATTGATAGGAGGATGTCTAATTGAACTACATGGTGATGGGTCTATATCAATGGGGTATGTTGATAAAAAAGTAGTCCTAATATAGGATAGATAGGTTCAAGAGTGTTGTCTACTATGGTTGTTGCAAGATAGTCCATGTTAAGAAATGTTACCCTAATAAGAAACTGACAGATACTATTGGTGGTGCATGTATTGAAGGTGATGTTGCTATAGTTAAGGGCTTGTAATGGTGATGCACTAATTGCCATGGGTGGATAGACTAAATTGGCCGATAGGTGGATTCTAGATTCCGGGTGCTCCTACCATATTTTTTCCAATAGAAGCTAGTTTTAAACATATGACACTATTTATGTAGAGTTGTTAGGATTGAGACCATGAGGGTTAGGATGTATGATGGTGTAGCTAAGACACTATATGGTGTTCTCCATGTTCTTGGGATGACCAATATCTTGATTTTACTGTGTTCCTTAGATATCAAAGGCTAGAGGTGTAACACCCCTAAAATTTACTACTGAAAATTTTCATTTTTAAAAGTTACAAGCGGAAGCTAAGATAGTAAATTTCAAAGTACTATCGCCACACTTAGTACTAGACCGGTTTCTTTTAATGTTTTGATATCAAGTGCTAAGGCTAAAACGTTACTTTACTTAAATTAAAGAATACAATTATAAATTAGAGTAGCACAATAGTTAGGGAGATTAATTCATCTTCCAAATAAAATCCACTAACTGTGGTTACAAAAATGTTAGTGGAAGGAAAATATAAAAAGATTATAAGAAAAATATAGAAAATTTTGGTTCAAGTTATTGGATAGAATCCCGTATAACTATATGCTCTTAACTTGAAGAGTAACCTTGAATAGAGCTTGCAAGATAACGTACAAAGGCCACTACCCATTAAATAAGTAGGGGCCTAAGAAATGAACCATTCAGTACAAAGGTACTGAGTAACTCATTATACAAGAATAATATGCAAAGCCCATATGCTACATATCAAATGCATCATATTAATCATGTGAGCATTGAATTATGCATATATTAACTAAAATACAATAATCATTCATATAATGCTACCAATACTCATTCACTTGGAAATAACTGAAACTTACTAATGGAAATATCCAAGTGATGCTCTTTGTAGTATAATTAAAAAGCTACACCATTCTTAATAATATGCATTATTCTTATTATTAACCCACAAATTCTCACTAACACCATAATAAGGAATGACATGTGCATAAGTAGATCACATCAGCTCATTCATTATTATCTAAACTCAAGATATTAGTTCCATAAATAGTCATCTCATGATTTTATCCACGTGGATTTAGGACCCTATTATTTTCATTGGTGGAACAATAATCAAAGTATAGCTTTAGGACAACACGCTCCTAATCATTATTCTAAAAGGGGGAATGGTAAATAAAGTACAATCATATGGAAGAACACTTCTGTCCATTGTTCTCACCGGTAGAACAATACGGTACAAATTCCAGGATAAAATGCTCCTAGTCACTATTATTGTCGATAAACTGGGCCCAACTCAAGTGATCTTTCACTTTAAGTGATTAGTGTCTTCTTAGGATTATTATCATTCAATGGATTACTTTACTTGAGTATGGAACTCTACTATTTTCACTGGTGGAATGGTAGGGTACAACTTCCAAGGTAAAACACTCTTGACCACTATTCTCTCTAGTAGACTGGCAGGTAAAATTGGGCCTAACTCAAGTGATTAGTGTATTATTGGTGTTATTTATTCCATATTCAACACACAAACATACACAACTCATGCATGCCTTTTTCCTCACTACCATATCGGAACAAACCTATTCCCTCGGAAACCCTAACTTCACAACAAATCCTAACATGTCATACTTAGCATCAAATAATACTTATCATGCAAGTTTATTAAGATAATCACCATAGCACACATAAAATTATCAAAATGCCCCTAGACCATATATTATTGATATTCATACTGAAATAGGTGATGCTAAGACACAAACCCCTATTCTTACATTTAAATTGAAATGACACTTAGCTTGCATATCTATTAGATTAATCACCATAGCATGTTCACAATTACCAAAATGCCCCTAGGTTATATAATGTTGATATTCATGCTAAAACATGTATTTATAATACAAAAAAACCCTATTCTCATACATGTGTCAAATAACACTTATCATGCATATTTATTAGAATAATCACTATAGCATATGTAAAATTATCAAAATACCCCTCAATCGTGTAATATAGGTAATCATGTTGAAATAGGCAATACTAAGATAATAAATCCCTATTTTTATATTTAACATCAATTAACATTTATTATGCATATTTATTAGGATAACTACCATTATACATTCAAAATTACCAATATGCCCTTAGGCCATATAATATTGTTATTCATGCTCAAATATGTGTTACTAATACAACAACCTCTATTCTTATACTTAGCATCAATTATTACTTATCATACATATTTATTAGGATAACCACCATCGTATATTTAAAATTACCAAAATACCCCTATGTTATGTAATATTGATATTTATGCTCAGATATGTATTACTAATACAACAAACACTTATTATCATACTTAGCATCAATTGTTACTTATCATGCATATTTATTATGATAACCACCATGGTACATTTAAAATAACCAAAATACCCCTAGGCCATATAATATTGATATTCATGTTGAAATATGTGTTACTAATACAACAAACTCCTACATCCATTCTTAGGAATATTTATAACACATTAGGCATCTAGGTTAGGGTTAAATATCATGCTATGTCTAAATGACCAAATTGACCCTAGGGCTCATGGTAGTAATACTTTTATTACAAGTGTCCATACATACTTAACCTAACATTTTATATGCACATAACATACATCATCACTTCCCAACATTAGTGTAACACCCCCAAAATTCACTACTAAAAAATTTCATTTTATTAAAATAATTAGTAGAAGCGAAATAACAAAACTGTGAATTCTAGGGATATTACCGCCACACTTAGTACCAGACCGGTTCACTCCTACCATTCCATTACCAAGTGCTAAGTCTAAAAGAGAAAAGTACAACTTATGAGAAACTCAAACATATTTAAATCAGAGTAGCGTAAACAACACTTTATAATAATAAAATCCACTAGTGGTGGTTACAAATCAACAAATACATTGATACCATGAATATAAAAGAGAAAGAGGACAACCCTAGGACTTTTTCGGATAGTTCCTTACGCTCTTTCCCGGGAGCTCACTTGAATAGCACCTGAAAAGGACCTACAAGGGACACTACTCATTGAATAGGTAGGGGCCCCATGAATGGAACCCTTCAGTACTACGACACTCAGTAACCCTTTAAAACACACTTAACAGTAGGCTCGCAATGCAACTCATGATACAACACTACATACATACATAATGAAAGGTAAATTCTTAATATCCACATTCATACATTCACATACTTAACAAGTCAATTAGATATTAATAAGTCATAATGAGCAATTGATACTTTTAGGGCCTTAAGCCATTAGTCCATCATTATCAATCATATCGGATTATAAATATACGTGTGAGTGCGGGAACCCCAATATTGTAGCTAGTGGACTGGAATACATACAGGGCAGAACGCTCCTGACCACTATTATTGCTGGTGGATCGGTCTCTAGGACAGAATGCTCCTGGCCACTATTATTCGCCGGTGGACCGGTTTGGCCCTGACTCACATGGTGTTCCACTATATGTGATTAGTATTTTTCTATAATTTATTCACAATCAAATCAAATTTATTGAGCTCAGGACCCCCACTATTATAGCCCGTGGATCGGAATACAAATATACATTACCCAGGGCAACACGCACCTGAGCCACTATTATATTCAGTGGATCAGTACTCATGAACGTCATCCAGGGCAAAACTTCCCGGGCCACTATTATATTCGGTGGATTGGTACTCATAATATAATTCAGTTGGGCCCAACTCATTAATCTTTCACTTTCACGATTAGTGTTTTCCCTTTTTAATCAGCACAACAATTCCATTTATTTGCCTTGATAGGGAGATCAAGATCCCGGGATAAAAAGGTACACCAGTCGCACTGGTGCATAAAAGCTACACAATATCCTTTAACTATCAACTTAGGGACACAAAGGTACCCTAGTTGTACTGGTGCATAAAGCTAACTCAGTACCTTACCGACAAAGACACCTAATCCATAAGTATGCATACCCCCTAAATAGGTCCTTAGAGCTAGATAGAGTAAGATATAGGGCTTGGCTGGGGCACAAAGGCACACCAACAAATACCAGAATAACCGTGGGCTAAACCACATCTTTAGGATAGTGACCCCTAAAGAGCCACCATTCCCAATCTCGAGGTCTTTCACTTTAAGTATTAGTGTCTTAATTAACGTGATCACCAAAAGCACAACAATTAAATACCTATTCACTTTCAATTGTTCAGATATCGTTAGATATTTCTTATTCGAACGGTTATCCAAGGTAACACAGAGGAATCATTAAGGCCATTATAATTTCACCCAATTCTGAATTAGGATTCGTTCTCGTGATACTTACTAATTATCAAATACTCTTATCTTGCTATTCAACGTTATTTAAGTCATATTATGAAATTCCACTATAACAACGACATGTTAGATACAAATTACTCATTTACCCCTTACTTATATAATTGCTAAGTCATCCCTTCTTTACTTGACAAATTACCATATTACCCTCCCTGTTGCATAATTACCAAATTACCCCTTACTCGATTTAGGTTACCAAGTTATCTCCCATACTTATTAGGTCACCAACTACCCTTCCTAATTGTTACACTTAATATATTTTCCATTTGGTTGGTTAGATTACCCATTTGCCCTTTTCCTTTATTATAATTAAGAAATTGCCCTTTTGTTGGTCAAATTACCAAATTACCCTTCTCCATTATTATAATTACCAAACTACCTTTCTCCATTATCAAAATCACCAAATTACCCTTTAGTTGGTTAAATTACCAAATTGCCCTTCTCTATTATCATAATTACCAAATTACTCTCTAGTTGATTAAATTACCAATTTACCCTTTTCCATTACCAAAATTACCAAATTGCCCTTCTCAATTATCATAATTACCAAATTGCCATTCTCGATTATCATAATTACCAAACTACCCTTCTCCATTATCAAAATTATTAAATTACCCTTTAGTTGGTTAAATTACCAAATTACCCTTCTCTATTATCATAATTACCATTTTACCCTTCTCCATTATTAAATTATCATTTTACCTTCGTTTACACTGAATTACCATTTTACCCTTCTCTTTTATTAAATTATCTTTTTTTAACCTTTCTCTTTTATCAAATTATCATTTTACCCTTTTCAATTATTATAATTAACACTTTGCCCTTCTCTATTATTATAATTACCAAATTACCCCTTTCCAATTTCCACTTTACCCTTTTATTTACAAAATTACCATTTTGCCCTTTACTTTCAAAATTGCCATTTTACCCCTTAACTTCTAAAAATTACCATAATACCCTTTCACTTATAAAATTACCATTTTCCCCTTTACATCCAAAATTACCATTTTGCCCTTTAATTACAAAATTACCATTATACCCTTTAATTACAAAATTACCACTTTACCCCTTTACCTCTAAAATTACCAATTTACCCTTTTTACTTACAATTTACCATTTTACCCTTGCCTCTAAAATTACCATTTTACCCCTTCCAAAATTACCAATTTACCCTTTTCACTTACAAATTACCATTTTGCCCCTTATTACTCCACTTATATTAAATTATCATCACCACATGAAATATTAATATTAATACCCCATTCTCATTATCCAACTCTCCAACTATTATATTTAATATAATACTCATTAGCACCCACACATATTAGGCTATATTCTTGCATAAGACATATTACTAAAATACCCCTAGGGCTCTCAATAATAATAACCATGCATTAAAGATCATAATAGCATAATACAACATGGATAAATACTTAACATTTTCATTAATAACCAAACTCTTACCTTAAGCAATATTTCCATACATAGCATATAATCTAACATGCTTCCTTTTTATCAATCAACACAAGAAACTACATATATTATATTAAACAACATATATCAAGCATAATAACATATTAAAAATTCTAATGTGTTAACATATGTTTATCCATGCGTTTAAGTGGGGGTTTAACGATTACCTTAATTCCCGCAAAAACGAACCTTACCGGTATTTTGGTTAAATATTCAAGCTTTGATTAGCAAAACCAATACCTAAAAATAATATCAATGTTATTATATTAGAAATAAGAAAACCAAAGCATAAGACTTTATAAAACTTAATTAATCAAATACTTAACTTAAAATATTATTATACCTTAAAATTTATTAAACAAAACACACCAAAGCATGCAGTAGCTCATATTGCTCATGTAGCATGAGCTGCATGCAAGACAAGAGGAGAAAGGCTTGAATGTGGGTGAAAGGAAGGGAAAAATGGGCTATTTTTGGGTTGAGGTTTTGGGGCTAGGAAAGAGGGCATATGGGGGAGGATTTAAGGAAAAGGAAGGGTGCAGAGGTGGAGAGGGGGTGTAGGTGGTGGTCAGGGATGGGTTGATGGTGGCTAAGGGCGGCGGCGGCGGCAACGAAGGTGGCTGCCGAGATGGAGGGGCTGAGTAGGAAGGAAACAGGAGGAGGAAAATGAAGGCATGCATGTGGTGGTTTTGGCTAAAGGAGGTTTGGGGGTGGTAGAGGAGGTTGCGGGGGTTGGTTTGGTGGCTTAGGTGGCAGCAAAGGCGGCGACAGAAAGAGGCGGTGTAGGGTGGTTGCCGAGATGGGAGAAAAATGAGAGAAAAAGAAGAGGGGAGGAAGAAGGGGCTACAGGGTGACTCGAGAGGTGGTGTGATGGTGCAGGGGTGATGTAGAGAGTGGCAGGGGATGGTGTAGGTGGCTGGTGTGGCGGTGGCAGTGGCGGAACAGGGCGGTGGAGCAAAAACAGGAAGGGAGATGGGAGGAGAAAAATGGAGAGAAAGAAGGCCGAAGAAGGGCATGGGGGCTTGAAAATGGTAGAATGAGGTTGGGAGGGAAGAAGAAAAAGAAGAGGGAGAGAAAAGAGGGGATAGGGGGCTCGGTAGGGCGGTGGCAGGGTGGTAGGAGCATAGGAGTTACAGGGAGAGGGAAGGGGAAATGAGGGGAATGGTAGGGCATGGGCGAGGGGAGAGAGAGATGGTGGGGCTGAGGTGAGGTAGGAAAAATGGTGAGAGAGAGAGAGAGAGAGAGATAGGGGAGAAGGGTTGCCGGTGGGGTGGCTGGAGAGATGGCGGAGATGGTCGGGTGCAGTGTCGAAGAAAGGAAGAAGAAGAAAGAAAGGAGGGGGAGGCTGCATGCAGGCTGGGTAGAGGGAAGAGGGGAGTGGGCCAGCCCGATCGGGGGAGAAGGAAGGAAAGAAAAGAAGGGAGGACAGGCCGGTCTCGCGCAGGGAGGAAGGAAGAAAAGAAAAGGTAGTCAGGCCGAGGGAAAGAAAAAGGAAGGAGGGGAGGAGAAAGAGATGGGCCAATGGCCCAATGCGCAGGGGGAGGAAGGTAGGCCAAGGCCTGGAGGCCTGAAGGAAGATAAAAAAAGGAAAAAGAAAGAAAGGAGAAAAAGGAGAAGGAAAAGGAAAAAAAAGAAAAAGAAAAAGAAAAGGGAAAATGGGACAAAATAAAATAATTTAATTTATAAAATAATAAAATGCAATATTTTTGGGTAATAAATCTATTTAATAATTTAATTTAATATAATTAAATATATGGGTTTAAAAAGGATAATTTTAGTAAAATATTGGTTTTGAAAATTATTTTAAATAAAAAGAGTATGATAAAATAACAAAATATTTATTTTAATTTATTAAATATTCCTATCCATTTTTATATACTCAAAAATTCATAAAATAATTAAATAAATATATTTAAAGGCTAATTTATCCCAAATATAATTTATTTATTAAATTATAGGCTTTTTAAAATTTTGGGGGATTACAATTAGACCCTCTTTTAATCACCCTTTCACACACATAACATCTTACACATGATAACATGCATTCTTTTTCCATTTTTCAAGATAATATTTAATCAAAGAAATATTTAAGTGAATGGAAGGGGTTATTGGAGTTATTTATAGCCAACAAATCGGTACAATAACAAGTGTAATTTGTTATAGTTCAAAAAACCCTAATTTCTACTATTATAATTTGAGTTGAATTGACAGATTTCGTCAAAGATAGGCTGACCTCCCTTCTAGAGGTGAAATAGTAATTTCTAGAAGATGTAGGTTGAAGTAACCCAAAAATGTCAAAAATAAGAGAGGAAATGAACAATCAACATGGAAGGAATCTCTCAGCTAAGTAGATACAGGTATGGGAATTAAAGCAATGATTCCAGATCGTGCAAAGGAGACAGGTGGAAGAAAATAAAGCTAAGGTCATATTCCCCCTCGATTTTCCAAATCTAACCTTCAAATCGATTCAAGGTAGAAGCTGAAGCTGAATGCATGATAAAAAAAGGGTTGAGTATCTTTAAATAATAACTTAGAATGGGATTATTAAGGTTCCATTTTGATAAGAAGGGTTCCTTAATAATTTGAGTTTTAAAAATATACTAAACTTAACAAACTAGTATATTGGTTTAGCTTAATAGTTAATTATTCTATCAACCAATCAATTGGTTTTGTAATATCCTAAACCTTTTATTTCAGGATTAAAGAATAAAATAATGAATTATTGAATAAATTTTAATTATATATACCCTTTTTAATGAAATATTAGTAGTAATAATAATAATAATGGCAATAAAATTATATCCAACACAATCCCCATGTCAAAACCCTAATATGCTAACATACGGTATCCAAACACTTTAGTGGGGTATAGAGGTTACCTGATTTCCATCAAAAATAAATTTTCTAGTAACTAGCTAAAAATGATTAGGCTTTGTTAATAACATTTTGTACCTAAAAATAAGATCATAAACACCATATTAATATTAGATACATGAAATTATGATTTTTATTAAAAATATTTGTTAAATATAAAATTATCAAACTACCCTTATACCTTAAATATTATCCAAAATAAATAAAAATGCAAGGCACAATTCATGCTACATGTGCTGTATGAGCCATACAGGATATGGAAGGGGGATGAATTTAGTAAGGGTTGTGGATGATGGTGGGAGGCGTGGGTTTGGTTGTTGGGTGTAGGAGGTGGGTGAGGAGATAGATGGTGGTTGGAGGGTATAGTACAAGTGGTTTAAAGGCAATAGAGGCAGCAAGGTAGATTGTAGAGTGAGGTGGTGTAGAGGAAGGAAAATGAGATAAAGAAAAGGAGAAGAAGAGTAGGAGAAGGAGAAAAGGTCATGTGGTGTTGGGGTGGTTGTGGGTGATGGTGCAAGAGTGGAGGTTGAGGTGGTTGTGGCTAGTAGTAGGAAACTGGGAAGAACTGTGGTGGTGGAGGAAATGGAGTGGAGAGGGGTGGTCAAATGGAGGTGGTGGTTGCAAGGTGAGAAACTATAGGGAGAGAAAAGGAGGTACTATTATAGGAGAGGTTGGGGCATTAGCTGCTTGGTGGTCATGTAGGGAGTTGCAAGGTGGAGGAGCTAGCGATAACTGCATTGTAGGAGGTGGATGCTGTAGGGAGAGTGGACGGTGGTAGGGGAAGAATCAATAGGAAAAACCATAGGGGAAAAAGAAGGAGAGATAGAGTGGTAGAGGAGGAGGAAGAAGGAGGGAAGGAAGGAAAAAGGGTGGTGGAAGATAGTAGAGTTTGGGTTGGTGGTGGAGGCATTGCGGGTGGTTGCAGACAGGGTGATGAGGAAAAACAAGGGTGGGGAGAAGAATAAAGAAAGAATAGGGGAAGATCGGGGGAGAGATCAAAGCATTAGGGGGAAGAGAGGAAGGGAAGAATCAAGGAGGAGGAAGAGGACGAGGAGGGATATGGCTCGGTGTGCGACACTAGGTGGGTGATGTAGAGTATGAAAGGGGGAAAAATGGAAGGAAGTAGCATGTGAGGAAGGATGTTAGGGGGCTGCAGGTCCATAAAAAGAAAGAAAGGGACAGGGAAGAGGGAGATGGTGTAGGGGTGTCTAGCCAGGAATGGAAGGTGGTGTAATATGTGTGCAGAGGTTAGGGACATTGTGTGTAGGAGGAAGAGGAGAGGTGTATGTAGGGGGGCTTGGGGCATGTTTGGCTAGGGCACAGACATGAAAAGAAGGAGACAAGGGAGGCTAGGCTGTACGGGGAAAAAAGAAAGGAGAAGGGAGTGGGTCGGTCTCATGAGAGAAAAGGAGAAGAAGAAATGAGGGGAGGTTAGGCTGGCCTGAGGGAAAAAAGAAATGAGAGAAGGGCGAGAAGGCTTGGAATAGCTCGAGGGAAGAAGAAGGAAGAAAGAAAAAAAGAAAAGAAAAGGAAGACAAAGGAAAAAGGGAAAAAGAAGAAGAAAAAGAAAAGGAAAATAGATTTAGGGTTAGGATTAGAAATTAGATTAAATTTGGGCTAGCAGAAAAAATATTATATTAATTCATGCAAAAATTAGGGTATCAATTTAAGAAATTTTTTTTGGTAAAATTATGGTTTTAGTGTTTATTTAAATAAAAAATAGTAAGATAAAATGATGAAAATATTTATATTAATTCATTAAATAATTTATCTATGTTTGTAAGTCAAAGGTTCATAAAAATAATTAAGGATTAATATTTTTCAGATAAAATGTTAAACACTCAAATTTTAGGTTATAAAAATATAGGAAGTTACAAGAAGTGTGCCATTGAGAATGACACATTGACGGTTGCTAAAGGAGGTGTAGTAGAGATTATTGGTAAGAGGGTTGGGACATTATATGAGATTGTTGGCACAATTATTGAGGGTGCAATTGGTGTGACATTGATAGCGTATGACTCAAATGTTGCTAGTCTTGGGCCAATGCAACTGGAACACAAGTGTCCTTGGTATGACTAAGGGGTCCTTGTTGTATGACTAGGTTAAATCAAGATCTATTATGAATTCCTTCTTGACGAGAAGTTGGAGTAGGATATTTTGTTGTGTGCTTCAAATGAGGTGGAGGTTTTTGTTAGTCCAGATGGTATAGATTCTTTTGACAAGGAGAAATCTAGGCAGCAAGTGGAGCAAGCAGATATTACTTTAGGAAGAAATTGTTAGGCCTTATATACTATCGGTACTAGTATTGTTGTGTTGGAGCTAGTGTAAGATTCAAAGGTTATTATTAGTACTTATTCTGCATTGTAGTATTCTATTGTTGTTGGTAAAGAGATGTGGTCCCTTTAGTGGACTTAGACATGGATATGTGATGACTCACTAGTTATTTCTTTTATTGTGCGTCAATCCTATGCTTGTTGCTGCAAAAAAAAAGGTTAGAGGTGAATAGGATGAAGACTTTAGATGTTCCCAAATCTAAAGCTATTGAGGTGGCTTGCTTAGCCACTGTTACATATCCTATATCTATGAGATCCTCGATGTACGATGTGGTTAGTATCAACCCTTGTATTTCTTATGTGGTGAGCATGTATGTTGTGAGTCCCTTAAAGATAAATTAGTTAGGTGTGGTGCTAATTTTGAGGTACTTGGTGTGCATATTTTTGGCTTGTATAAAGTATGTGTTATTAATTGTTCTACTAATAGGTTACTATAATCTTGGTTGTGGTCTTGATGATCAGAGGTACACTAGTGTGATAATGTTGTAGCCTAGAGGTTCTAAGGTTGTGTGTTTGGATATGATTGGAGTTGATAATACCATTTGGCTTGGAGGGTTAGCTTGTGAGGTTAGGATGATATAAATAGTTGCTTTTGATGTTGATCCAGTGTGTATGCTAATAGAGCCATTGCTTGCTCATATTCATTTTCCATGAGGGGTTCTTTATACCCAAGGGTTTATGATGGTCTTTTGTGATCTTGTTGCTTAATGTTACAAATACTATATTAAAATGGAGATTGTGAGATCATGACTTGTATTTATGTGTGCATTTTAGCATGGATTGTTGTACACATGTGTTTGGAGAACTTTATATCCAAAAGGAGATCAAGGGAGAAAACACGAGGGGTTATGTGTTAGTTAACACAACTAGTGTCTTCTTATTCTACTTGGTCCCGCATTATTTTGGAAAAATTTGAGAAATCAGAAAAAATGGAGCCCCTATGTTTACTAATATGACACATGTTTTTTCTATTTTTTATTGTTTGCTTGTTTCAGTTACATACTATTATAAATAGATAAGTATGAAACCCTAGCGATGTGTAGTATGCCATTGATCCTATCCAATCGCTCTGGTCTTTCATTCTCTTATGTTGATGATATGCCTTTCTACTAAGTGTTATTGTGAGGATTGTTTGAATCACCTTGTAATTACTAGTGTTGTATGAAATAAATGTCATCATTGTTTCCCCAATTATTAATGTGTTCTAATTTTTCTCTTAATTACAACTTAGAAATTTTTGATTGCTTGTTAGATCAAGTATTGAATGTTCATATCTGGTGAATTATTACCCTATAGAAATGGCTAACAATATTGACAACATATGTATTGTTTGACCTTGTAGATGCCATCACATAAATCAAACTCCCAACTGATAATGTGCATGAGATCAGACTCATCTTCTTCATCCCTTAAAGATGAAGTCATGACTAACTTAGATTGAGAAGAAAAAGGACAATTGGTTGGCTTAGCTTGGTATATGTTGAATCTATTAAGTACTTGATTTATATATTCCTCTTCATACAACCATATGATGTAGAAGAATATCTTTAAATAATATTCTACAACCAGGAATTTTTCTTTTGCGGATTACAAGTCACAAAAACACTTAATGGATCCACTTCTTCACTTGATTCTAATGATTCTCAAATGCTTTGGTAGGGTATCATAAATCTATACCAAGATCTAATGCCTTCTAATAAGAAATGTTCTATTTCTCAATATAACACTCTTTCTACTCTCCAATAATCTCAATTGAAGATGGAGAAGAGAAGAAGAAGAACACACACTCTCATGTAAATTCTGTCTTTCTTTGTTTCATTTGCATATGACTTATGTTATCGAGATTAATGAGTACAAGGGTGAAATGCCCCGAAAATTTCTAATTTTAAATAGTATATTTAAATGAGGTTTTATTATAAAAGTTAATTAAGTATATTAATTTATTTAAAATAAAAGGAAATTAATGAGGAAAAATCAAGAATAAATTTATAAGTATTTTAATTAGGAGGAATTTGGGTATTTTAACTAGTTAAATATTTTAATTTGGGAATTAACTAAATAAATTATTTGATTTAAAATAAGAAGGAGAAAATAGTTTGAAATTAATAATAACTTTATAAATAATTTAATTGGAGAAATTTAGGGTATTTTGCTAATTAAAATGGAATTTATGAAAAATCTTTTAAAAATCCTAATTTAGCTTAAAAAGGGATTTAAATATTATTTTATTTAAATATTATTATTTTTAAATATCCTAAATGTTTAGATTAAATTAATTTTCCCTAACCTAATTATTTTTCTCCTTTCCTTTTTCCTTTTTCTTTTTCTTTCTTCCTTTTTCCTTTCCTTTTTCTTTCTTTTTCTTTTTCCTCTTCTTTTCGCGGAACTGGGCCAGCTCGCGGCCCAGTTTCCCTTCTCCTTTTCCCGCAGCCCAGCCCGCGCAGCGTCGCCCTTCTTCCGCCCCACTACGCGCTGCGTTTCGTCCCTTCTCGTCTCTCAATGCGTCGTCTCATTTAATGAACGACGTAACCGGCGCGACCGGTCCGGTTCACCTTTTTCTTTTTCCTTCCCGGCCGACCGGCCCACCCCTTCCTCCTTTCTTCTTCCTCCTTTCTCCTCCGTCGCCGCTGCTGCAACTCCTGCGCCCGATAATGGCGGCGACGGCTACGCAGAACTTGACCGACCGATTCGCCCTTCTTTTTCTTCCTCTTGACTAGCACATTGACTTGGAACGATCAATTATCCTCAACTCTCGCTCGTTCCTTCTCTTTTGGCTCGCGAAATTTCGGCCCTGACCCAAATGATCGACGGTCGATTCCTACCACTAGCCACCATAACCCTAGCATACAATACCACCCAGGCGACCCCCGAAACCCTAATAACCCATCTAAACTCTATATATAGCCTAGTTATGGATGATTTTGAAATATTTTCTTTCCCGAAACCCTAAGTAAGAAACCCAGCCACCGCAGATTCAGACGCCCCGTCCGCCGCCGATAGTCAACCTCAGCGTCACCTCTTCATTTCAAACTCTTCCCTGCAACTCCATCTAGCTAACTAAACCATTCTCAACCTTCGATTCTTCTTGCACGGGCCTCCATAACCGTGCAAAGTTTGCTATCCATTTAGCCAGAATTTTTACCCCGAAACCTTAAGCCGCCATCCGCCGCCACATTCGCCACTTCTACCACCCTTTAAACCACCCAATATCTCCTTCTAAGTCTCCTACACCGAACCATAAGCTTATTTTATTTTTCACCTTTTCCCTTCCCTCTTTTCCTTCTCTTTTACCCCTCTTAGATCCATTTTCCGACCACCTCCGGGAACCACCGCCGGTGCCACTCATACCCTCCAACTCAAGGTGAAACCCTAGACCATTTAAATACTTACTTTCGATTTATTGATAATTATTATGCTTTTATTCTAATTTTTAATGCTAATTCGAGTTTAATTACAATAATAATAATAATAATAATAATAATAATTATTATTGTTATCAACTGTATTTTAATTTCTAAATTTGGTTGACAGGTCTGTGAGTATTATTGAGTAAGATAAATTATTATTCTCGAATTTTTCCTATTTAATGTAATTATTACATGTTTAATATTATTATTGATAATATAATTTATATTATTATTGTTAGTATAATCAGTTATTTGATACTGCAATTATTTCAGAAGAAGTAGAAACCTAAAATTTTAATTAAGTTTGGTAGCTTTGCCTTTTATTATTATTATTAGCATTTTTAACATTATTACTAATTATATTATTATTATTATTATTAACCATATTAACTTTATATAATAAGTATATGTATAATATTAAAATTATTTTTACATTTCAAATAGTATTATCGTTAAATGGGGAGGTTTCGAAATCCACTTTGTAAATTTAAGGCTTAGATTATTATTATTATTAAGTTTTCTATTAATATTACTACTATTAGTAATAATTTGTTATTATTAAAATTATTATTATAATAAAAAATTATTATTATTAATACCTTTACTAACTTTTTTTCGGTAAAGGGTAGAAACCCTTATATCACCTTTTTACTTTAAATTATAATAGTATGTATTAATGTTTTAGTGGTATTGGGCATAATTAATTAAGAATCAAGACTTAAGATACATTAGAAACTAATAGTCGTATAGGAAGGAAGCTAATCCTAGTATTTCTTCCCCATAATAGGTGAGCCCAGTCAAACCCCTCAAGCGGAATAGGACCGTGCACCAAGACCGGTGACGTTTTAGGTAAGGAGTGCTAAGGCCTTTTATGTGCTTATGTGTATTATGTGTTTCGCTTGTTATGTATCTAGTGTTTATTATTATTAAATATTTTATATGTGGTATGACTTGGAGTTGAAGTATGTTGTGCATGGTATGTGTATTAATTATGTATAATGATATGTGTTGTGTATGTGAGGAATTTGATGTGGGTTTTGTGGGGTAAAGGATGAAAAAGGAGGATGGGGAAAGAGGTTGACCAAGGGAGGTGAGTTGACCTAATTATTTAGTGATTCACGAGTGACAAAATAAAATGGAGAATTTTAAGGTTTTGTAGGGGAGAATACAATTTATGTTTTACTTGGAAGAAACTAAATTATGATATTAATTAGGAGAATCTAATTTATGATGTTATCGAATTTATGGCGTGTTTAGGAGAACCTAATTTATGATGTTAATTGGGAGAATATAATTTATGATTTTATATGGGAGAATCGAATTTATGGTTTGTTTGGGAGAATTTAATTTATGATTTGATTGGGAGAATCTAATTTTATGATTTGTTTGGGGGAATCCAATTTATGGTTTTGCTTGGGAGATTCTAATTTATGATTTTATGTGGAAGAATCTAACTTATGGTCTTGTATGGGAGAATCTAATTTGTGGTTATGGAATGGTTATGGAAGGGGAGATTCTAATCAATTGTATTATGAGGACAAATCTTTGGGTTTTATATGATTTGAATCTTTGGGTTTTATATGATTTGAATCTTTGGGTTGGTATGGTTTGAATTTAGGGTTTGTTAAGGATGAGTCTTTGGTTTGGTGAGGATTGAATGTAAGGTTGGTATGGATGAATCTTTATGGTTTGAATTTAGGGTTCGGCATGGAAGAATCTTTATGGTTTGAATTTAGGGTTGGTATGGACAAATCTTTGGGTCTTATATGGTTTGAATTTAGGGTTTTGTATGACGGAATCTAGGGTTTACCTGGTGGTATTAATGGATGTATGTTGGTATTAGGGTTTGTATGATGATATTAAGGTTTGTATGGTGGTAATTATAGTTGTATGGTGGTATTAGGATTTACACGGTGATATTGATGGTTGTATGGTGGTATTAGGGTTTGCATGGTTGAATTTAGGGCTTCACGTGGAATTTTAGGGTTTACATAAAAAAGGTTTGAAGGTTTGCATGGAAAGATTAGTGTTTGCATGGAAGTGAAATTTACGTGTGAAAAGTTGATCTGGGATGTAAGGGAGGAAATAGAAGAGTTATTTGGGTGTTTGAATGTTTTGGGTGAAAAATAATACGTAAGACATTATAAGGGTATGGAGGTGACTGAATTAGGGTTTGGAGTGATTGACTATGGTTGTGGGGGGTCAATTAGGGTATGTGGTGCATGTCTAGGGTTTGGTGGTAGCACATGTGTAATTGGTGAATAAAGTATGATGATGAATATGGAATTTATGATTTATGCATGCCTAGGGTAAAAGCCTTTGAATAAGATACTTAAAACATTAATCACGTAAAGTGGAAGATGTTGAGCCGGGCCCAGACCGATCCACCGGCATAATAGTGGACATGTACTGCGGTGTGGACAGGTACTGCGGTAACCTGGAGATCGATCCACCAGCTTAATAGTGGTAGGGTATGTTACCCTAGTGACCGATCCACCGGCTAAAATAGTGGGGGATCCCGAGCTCAAAGAACCAAACTATACAATTGCTAAGACATGGGAAAGATACTAATTACTTACAGTGGAACACCGTGCGAGAAGGGGCTAGACCGATCCACCGGCATATAATAGTGGCAGGGTATGTTACCCTCGCGACCGATCCACCGGCTAAAATAGTGGCAGGGTATGTTACCCTTGCAACCGATCCACCGACAAAATAGTGGGGTTCCCGTACTCGTATGGACTTGATAAAAAGTATGGTGTGAAATGAATTCTGATTAGAGATTGATTTAAAAATTAATCCAGTCTACAATCGGGCCTTGTACTCTTACTTGGATGGTCGTAAGAACCTTATGTCATTGTGTTGGTAATTTTGCCCTTCTATGTTTTGCATGATTTATGTGTTTGTGTGTTGGCCTTAGTGATCAAGTCACCTTACTTAGTACTGGACCCGTACTGATACTACCTTGGTTGATGGGTCATGTGATGATCCACTGATGGTGGGGAGCAGACCTCTTGTGCAGGTTTAAGATCAGATACTGTTTTGGGGTGGCAGGTCTGACTTGAGTGAGTAGGCAGTCCGGAATTTGACCCATCGGGTTTTATCTTGTTTAAATGTATTTCTATTTGGAAGTTACAAGTGTGATTTGAAACTTCAAGGATATTGTAATTAACTCTTAATTTATCGTACTCTGATTTTGTGTATGATCTTTCGAATCCTTTTATGAATTGTTAATTTGAATTTAACGTAAATATTTTCTTTAGCCTTAGCACTTGGTACTGGAACGGTTTGAGAGAACCGGTCTGGTACTAAGTGTGGCGGTAACATTCCCAGAATTCACATGTTTTAAGTGTTTCTATCTTAATTGCTTCCGTTTTAAAAAAAAATTTAGTGAATTTTGGGGTGTTACAAAGGGTTTATATATACATGCACCCATGCAGGCCCTTTCATTAATAAGCCCACTACTTAGCCTTTATTAATGAAATCAACCTTTAATGCATGATACACAAATATTTAAAAAGTTACAATGACAATTTAGAAGAATTACGAAGCATACAACAAAATAACAAAGATACATGACTTAAATAATGTAATATATAGATGTAATCATATGTAATTCAATTTTGTAGTCTTGTAGCCTTGTTTTTACTTGCATTTTGTAATCCTTGTAATCCATTTTCATTGCCTTATACATTAAAGATCTTCAACAACATGGAATTCTTGCAAATGTGTACAATACCTGCAATAATTACTTTACAAAATATTAGAAGTATAAGAATTTTCAAGCACAATGGGCTTCGTATCCAAGCATGCTAATCCTTCATCATTTGAAGAAGAATATTGAGAGTGTTCTAGAGATGCTCCTACATGAATCCTCTTAGAATTACTGTGGATTTGGGTGAAATTAGACATTTACCATCGAAATTAATCTAACTCATTAGCCTCGTAAGTAAGTATTATGTTTGACTTCATATAAGCATGTGATGAATATTATGTTTATTATTATGACTTTTTAATATTGTGTGTTTACATAATTTTTTTTTTCAAAATTCGAATATCATTGGTGAATATGTATGTTCACAATAAAAGTAATAAAAATAAGTAAAGTTTATAAACTAATATATTTTTAAAAGATTTAAGTAAATAATAAGACACGTATAATTTTTGATTATCATAAATGGTTAATATCGAATTTAGTTTTGTTGATTAGGGTTGATAGCGGGTCAAGTTGATAATGGATTGGGTTGATGTTGAGTTATGAGTTGGGTTCAGGTCAAGTTCGGTCACTTATATTTAGGTTATTGCCAAGTTGGATCAATTTTGGGTTGTGTCCGATTAATGAATTTATCATATTATATTGGGTCAGTTTTTGTGCGGGTTAGTTTTGGTCAACTTTTGTTACCTCTAGCCATTACCTCGACACTTACTTCATTATGTTTAAGTTTTTCACTAGATTACACATTGTACTTTCTCTTCCCTTGACCTCATATCCCTCTGGTTTCTCCATTAAGAAATCCTCCTTGAGTTCACCATGTATGAATGTTGTCTTGACATCAGCTTGATCCATCTATAAATATATAGTAGTAACAAATCCCAATATCACATAGATGAACTTCATCTTTACCATCATAGAGAAAATGTCACCGTAGTTAGTCCTTTACCTCTAGATAAAAATTTTGACAACCAAATGTGCCTTATAACTCGGCTTGGCTTGGTTAGCCTCATGCTTGATCTTGAAGACCCTATTATTTTTCAAGACTTTCCTCCCTCACGACCTTTCCATAAGCTTGTAAGTGTTGTTATATTAAATGAATCTCGTCTTTTACTTCATTACAACCGACCACTTCTTATTTTCAAGGGCCTCATCAAAGCATAGATGCTCACAACCATCCGAGAATAACATATTGACTATAGTAGTGTAACTGCTAGATGACCTCGGTCCTCTAGTAGATATTTACACCTCTAGTGGAGTTTTTGGTGCATTGGCCTTTTGGAGTTATATTGGATTGGGCTTATGATCTTCATTATCCATTTCCTCATCATGGTTTCCTGGTATCTCTTATCATAGTTAGATTACACCTCAAGCATCCCCATAGGACCATCTCTTCTAATTGAGCTAGCTCTATTTGAATAATCACTAGATTCCTCAAGGTCGATTATGTAGGCCTCAAACCTTCAATCTTTCACAAAGTGCTTCATATTTTGGCCATTAAAGAACACACCATCTCTACTTTAGATGAACTTCTTGGCTACTAGGCTGTACAACTTATAACTATACTTCTTTTCACCATATTCGATGATCATGCTTTAATGAGCCTTCTCATCCAATTTTATTCTCTTTCCCCTTGGAATGTGAATAAATGCATGTAATGAATACATATTTTTGAATATTTTATAAACTTTTAATATTAGTTTTTTCTTTTATTTAAGCAACATGTAATATCCCAATTTATATTTAGTGTGTGTTAATCTATGCATCTAATTGTGACTTAAGTTTATTTGATCATGGTTTAGAGGTGTTTTTAAGTTGGTATGGTTTCATTGAGGTTGGTTTGGATTTGGGAAGATAAATTGGTTTTATTAAAAAAGTCATTCGGTTAGATTGGAGGTACCAATTGACTGGTTTGTTCCTTAAATTTGAGTTTTGAAGCTCAACAAACAGTCGATTGGTTTGAGATACCAATCAATTGGTTTGAATGAGCTTGTTGTTCTTCATTACATCATGATTATATCTTAGAAGTTTTTTTATTTATGATTTTTAAAAAGCTTTTGAGCATGCCTAACCTATTTTTATTAATTTTCAATGGATTTGTGGAGGGGTAATTTCTCATATGTCACTTTCATGACTTTAATTAGTGATTCATCCCTGCAACCTTTGAATATTTTTGACTTTGATTCCCTCTCCTTATTATCTTTATTCCCTTCTTATGTTTGAAATTCTAAGGCATATTACCCTAGAACATTTTAATTTTCACCCTTTGATCTCAAAAATAGAAAGGGAAGCCTTGAACCTTCAAATTGTGCACTTGGAAGCTTAGATTTGGATAGGGTTTGGGGTCTTGATTTACAAAACCCATTATCCTTCTTTGCTACCATAAACCCTCAATAATTCTAATAAAAACCTTTAATTTTCTCCTTCCTTTGATAACCTCTAAACTTCCTTGCTATTCTGCATACTAGCTCCACCCACATGTTGTTCTTTTAGGCTTTAATTTTGATATTTCTTTCGTCTTCTAGTCCTTCCTCTAACTCTTTTTTATTTTTTTCTTAGACAATATAGGGTTAAATTTGGGAAAAGAGTGAAGGATTATCTAGTATCTTTTGTTTTTTTTTTCATTTTCTTCTTAAAGAGGTGGTTTCTCTCTTAAGTGTTAACTTTATTCAATTTTTTATGATTTTAAAAGTTTAGTAAGTTTTAACATTTCACAGTAATTAGTTTGGTAGACCCATCATTTGGTTGGCCTGTAACTTTCGTGGTCCTAGTCTTAGGTTAGACCCATCAATCAGTTTGACTAAATCGACCGATTAGTTTTTAGAACATTAAAATTGTAACATGGACCTATATGACGACTTTAAGTTGACCCTCAACTAGATACTGAGATACATGGATAAATAACATGATTTAGGATTGGAATCTTGTTGAACTCCATTTGGACCTTCATTTTTAGCCTGAGGGATTAATTTGGAATATTTTAAAATGTATGGTAAAATTGTGGTTAAGTAATGAAACTAGGGATTTGACCTAGATTAGAATTGTGAATAAAGAGAAATATATGGGAACCAAATATTGGCTTGGACATTTATGGGTGATATATTAACATTGTATAATTCTACCTTTTGGCGTAATTGATCAAGTAACGGAATGATCACTTAAGGTACTCTTAATAGGAACACTATATGGTGTAAGAACCTCATATGGTTGATTTTGGATTTAGATGATTTTTACTTGGTATGATATTATCTATGGACCACTATGTGTTATGAGATCTTAATCCCATAATATATTAATCACGTAAAGTGGAATGAGCATTATTATGGGTTAGAATTATTTGATCATCGATTAGACATTAGAGGTTAGTCTCCCTTCGGGCATTTTGCCTTAGGGTGCCTTTGGGTGGGATCCTAGTTAGTCTCGGTGTCTTTCCTACTCTAGAAACTAATGACGTATTAGGGGATATCGATACTAAAGGGTTTGGTCACTAAAGGAGAGTTACTTTGGCATGAGCCAAGACTTATGTCCACTAGTTTCTTTAGCTTTATCCGGAATTTATGTTTATTTATTGGTTTGAATTCCATGGGTATTGTGATACCATGGGGAATAATCTAACTTATTGCTTAAATAATTTGGTAAAGGATTTCTATATGCACCTAACACAAGATAATAACCAAAAGGAATTCAAAAAATGTATTAATCAACCTTATCTTATTTTATACTCGATCTTGATATGGTTATTTTGTTGGTATGATACTTGATTTTGACCCACAATTATTTAAAAGCTCATACCTCACTTAAGCTATGAATTATTGCATAATATTGTTCACTTCTTAGTAAACGAGTATAAAGGAATGATATTATCACTTTCAACAAAGATAATAACCAATGGTTGATAAGTATATTATGTAACCCACATTTACCTTTTTTAATATTCTATCAATCACGGGTTCCTATAAATGCATTATGTATGTATGTATGTACACACTATGTGCTACCATATGTTTCCCTTGAATGCTCAATTATGGTATGATTCTCTTGTTCAAGCATGTTTCCATAAATTATCTATTTTCAATATAATTATGATCCACCTTGTAACACCCCCCAAAATTCACTACTGAAAAATTTCGTTTTATTAAAAGATTATTGCGGAAGCAAATAAATAAAACATGAACTTTGGGAGTATTACTGCCACACTTAGTACCAGACCGGTTCACTCATACCGTTCCAGTACCAAGTGCTAAGGCTAAGAAAATGAAATACAACTTGAAAGAAATTCAACACACACAAATCAGAGTAGCGCATCAAATCGTTTACAAGAATAAAATCCACCAACGGTGGTTACAGTAACACATAACATTAAAACCAGGAATTTAAAGAGAAAGAGAAAACCCTAACGATACCGGATAACTCCTTACTCTCTTTCTCGTAGCCCACTTGAGTAGCACTTGAAAATACCTGCAAGGGCACTGCCCATTGATTAGACAGGGGCCCCATAAAGGGAATCCCTTCAGTACTACGGTACTGAGTAACCCTTTAATACCACACTTAAAGACAGGCCCGCATACGGCACATAATGCAAGTTACGCACATAAATAATGAGAGGTGCATACATAACAATAACACGTAACACAAGTTATAATTCACGATCGATATCTTTGGGCCTTAAGCCATGTCATAGTGTAAGATCAATACATTCGGGCCTTAAGCCATTATTCCATCATCATTCAATCAATATCATATTTTATATCCATGTGAGTGCGAGAACCCCACCATTATAGCCAGTGGACCGGAAGTCAACACACAAGGCAGAACGCCTCTGACCACTATTATTGCCGGTGGACCGGAAGGTAAACACACAGGGTAGAACGCACCTGACCACTATTATTTGCCGGTGGACCGGTCTGGCCCCGACTCACATGGTGTTCCACTATAAGTGATTAGTATTTTTCCATAATCTTATTCACATACAATACTGGTTTTATTGAGCTCGGGACCCCCACTATTTTAGCCGGTGGACCGGAATATATATAAAATCATCATCCAGGGCACAACGCTCCTGGCCACTATTATAACCGGTGGACCGGTACTCATAATCACATACCAGGGCAACACGCTCCTGGACCACTATTATATCCGGTGGACCGGTACTCAATATCACATACCAGGGCAACACGCTCCTGGACCACTATTATAATCGGTGGACCGGTACTCAATATCACATACCAGGGCAACACGCTCCTGGACCACTATTATAACCGGTGGACCGGTACTCAATATCATAATCATCTGAGCCCGACTCATTAATATTCCACTTTCAATAATAGTATCTTTCCTTTCTTTAATCAGCACATCAATCATATTTATTTGCCTCAAATAGGAGATCGATAACCCGGGACACAAAGGTACACCGGTCGTACCAGTGCATATCAGCTACTCAGTACCCTTCAACCATGAACCCAAGGACGCAAAGGTACCCTGGTCGTACTGGTGCATAAAGCTAACTCAGTACCCTACCGACAAGGACACCTAATCCATAAGTATGCATACCCCCTAACTAGGTCCGTAGAGCTAGAAAGAGTAAGATATAGGGCCTGGCTGGGGCACAAAGGCACACCAGCAAATACCAGAATAATCGTGGACTAAACCACGTCCTTAGGGTAGCGACCCCTAAGGAGTCACCATTCCCGATCTCGAGGTCTTTCACTTTAAGTAATAGTGTCTTAATTAAGGTGATCACGAAAAACACGATAATCAGATACTTATTCACTTTCAATCGTTCCGATATCATTAGTCATTTCTTATTCAGATGATTATCCAAGATATCACGGAGAAACCATTAAGGCCATACTAATTATCAAATACTCTTACTTGGCTAATCAACATTATTTAATCATATTAATGTTACACAATCTCAAAGACGTGTTAGGTACAAACTACTCATTTTCCCTTTACTTATATAATTGTTAAGTATCCATTCCTTACTTGATAAATTACCACATTACCCTTAAGGTTGCATAATTACCAAATTACCCCTTGTCCACTTTAGATTACCAAATTGTCTCCTACACTTTTTAGATCACCATTCACCCCTCATAATTACTACACTTATCATATTTCCCTTTTGGTTGGTTATATTACCAAATCACCCTTCTCCTTTGTTATAATTACTAAATTGCCCTTGAGTTGGATAAATTACTAAATTACCCTCCTTCATTATCATGATTACTATTTTGCCCCTTTAGTTGGTTAAATAATTATCACTTTACCCTTTAATCGGCTAAATTACCAAATTGCCCCTTCAGTTGGATAAATTACCAAATTGCCCTTCTCCTTTATCATAATTACCATTTTACCCCTCTCAATTATTTTAATTGCCACTTTACCCTTCTTCATAATTACAAATATTAATTTACCCTTCTTCATAATCATAATTACTATATTATCCTTCTCCATTATTAAAATTACCATAATGCCCTTTAATTGGTTAATTTACCAAATTACCCTTCTATAGTATCATACTTATCCAATTGCCCTTCTACAATCATAATTTAACTACTAAATCATCTTTCATCGTTATCATAATTACCAAGTTACCCCTATTCCCAAGTTTACCATAAATATCCTCTTAACTTCAAAATTACCCTTTTACCCCTTACTTTCAAATTACCATAATATCCTTTTATTTACAAAATTATCACAATACCCTTTTATTTATAAAATTACCATAACACTCCTTTTACTTTACAAATTACAATTTTACCCTTTTACATCCAAAGTTACCATTTTTATTTTTCCTTACAAAATTACCATTTTGCTCTTCCTTTCCGAAATTACTATTTTATCCCTACTTCCAAAATTACCATTCTTACCACTTACTTATAAAATTACCATATTGCCCATTGACTCCAAAATTACCGCTTTACCATTTTCTCCAAAAATTACCATAATACCCCTTTACTTATTAAATTATCATTTGGCCATTTAATCATAAAATTACCATATTATTCTTTTATCTCAAAATTTACCGAAATACCCTTTTTACTTATAAAATTTCCACTCAACCCCTTTATTCACCATTTTTATGAATTTACTAACACTACATAAAATAATGATATTAATACTTCATTCTTATCATCTAAGTCCACCAACATGTCATTATTCAACATAATACTCATTAGCAACTACATACATTAATTCACACACCTCATAAGCATAATTACTAAAATACCCTTAAACAATAACATCATTCATGCATTAGCAACATGATACATCATAAACAAGCATTTAACATTTCCATCCATAATCAAACTCCTTCCTTAATTAACATATCTACATATGGCACAAAAGTTATCATGCTCTTTCTTTTTATCAAACAATATAAGAAACCATATACATATCATGCTAAGCACACAAAACATGCATAAAATCATACTAAACCCTTAATGTGCTAGCATACGTTTTTCCATATATTTAAGGGAGGATTAACGGTTACCTTAATCCCGTAAAATATCAAATCTTACCAAGCATAATTAGCAACTCAACACCTAAAAATAATATCCATCATATTTATATTAGAAATAAGAATCCAAGCATAAAATTTAATCAATAAATACTTAACATAAAATACCATTATACCTTAAAAATTAGCCAAGAAAGTTTCAATATAAAGGGGAGCTCACGCTGCATGAGCAGCGTGAGTTTCATGCAGAAAAGAGAGGGGAAAAGGCTCGAAGAGGGGTGAGGTAGAAGAGGAGAGAGGTGGCTCGGTTTAGGGACTTTAGGCTAGAAAAGAAGGTAGTTAGGGGAGGTTCTAAGGCAAGTGAACGGTGCAGAAGTGAAGAGGGGGTGTAGGTGGAGGCTAAGGGTGGTTTCAAGGCGGCATAGGGCGGCGAAGACAGCGGCGACAAGGCGGCGAAGGTGGCTGCTGAAGTGGGTCGAGGTGGAAGGGCTGAGAAGGAAGGAAAAGTGGAGGAAAAAATGGAGGGGTGCAAGAGTTGTTTTCGGCCAATTAAGGCATGGCGGATGTAGAGGGGGTTGCAGGGTGTCGAACGGTGGGTTGGGTGGCGGCAGAGGTTGCCGAACGGCGGCGGAAGAGGCAGTTGCAGGTGGCTCGGCGGTAAGCGGAAAAACTGGGGAGAAAAAGGAAGGGGAGGAGAAGGGAGGAAGTGCAGGGATCGAAGGGGCTGCATGGTGGTGCAGGGTGGTAGTAGGTGGTGGAAGAAGGCGGCGTAGGGGTTGGTCTTGGTGGTTCAAGCGGCGGCGGGCGGTGGCGATCAAAAATCGGGGAAGAAATGGAGGGAGAAGGAAGGAGAGAGGAGAGAGGAGAGAGCTCGGGGAAGGAGAAGAGCTCAAAATGAGGGGAATGGAGGGCTGGGGAGATGGAGAAAAAGAAGAGGGAGAAGAGAGGGGCAGGGATGGCCGGCGATTGGTGCTGCAGGTGGCAGGTGGTGGTCGGGTGGCAGGGGAACAGAGGGGAGAAGAAGGAAAGAAAAAGGGCGCGCGACTAGGGATGCAGGGGTTGGTTGGGTTCGAATGAGGAAAGAAAATGACGGGGAAGAGAGGGGGAGTAGCAGGGAGTTAGGTGGTGGCAGCTGCAGGGTGGCGGTCGACGTGCTCGACCATGGCAGAAGTTGGTCGGGCATGGGAGAAGAAGGGGAGGAGAAGAAGAAAGGGATGGCGGGCGGACTGGCGTAGGAAAAGAATATGGCAAGCCGGCCGGTCCAGGGGCAGAAAAAAAATAAAGGAAGGAGGCGGGCTGGGGAGATGGACGGCGCGCAAGGGAGGAGCAAGGCTGGGGGAACGGGCCTGGCCCAATCGTGCGGGGGAGAGCTGGCCTGGCGAGGCAGCCTGAGGGAAAAGGAAAAAAGAAGAGGAAAAAAAAGAAAAGAAGAAAGAGGAAAAAGGGAAAAAGGGGAATGGAAAATAGGAAAAGTAATTTAATTTAATTTATAAAATCATAAAATATAATATTCTTGGTAAATTATTTAATTTAATAATTTAATTTATTATAATATAATATTTTAGTTTAAAAAGGATAAAGTTGGTAAAATATTAGTTTGGGAAATTATTCAAATAAAATAATATGATAAATAGAAAAATATTTATTTTTAATTTATTAAATACTCTTATCCAAATTTAGATACTCTAAAATCCATACAATAATTAAAATAAATAATCTTAAAGCAATTTTATTCCAAATAAAAGTAATTTATTAAAATATAAGTTTTCAAAAATTTTGGGGTATTACACACCTATTGTAGGATCCATGGTTGAAAAGTCATATATGTATATCTACTTGCACATTACCCTACAAATTGCACTCTAAACACTATAGTATGGATAATCTTAGTGATCTATGTTTCCTTAAGAATACTATGTATATGATATCACCTGTATATCCTTGCATGCCGGTATGATTATGATTAAACATGTTTTGGTGGATCCAAATATATCATGTATGACCTGGTGTGATAATACACAAATGATATAGTAGGAGTATTGCATGTACATTTTGGTATGTCGTATCATGGGCATGTTGTGAGGATCTTGCCTGTATTGGTTGCTTAGTATGTATACATATTGATTGGGTTGGTGTTGTGATCCCCTGCTCAATCTCATGAGGAGGAGGTCTTATTCAAGTTTCCTGAGGATGACCAGTGAGGGATCCATCCTCTTTTTCAGCATAGTTAGGTTGTTTGAGATTAAGCATTCCTAGATACTTTACTTTGTTGTCCTTGAGTGATCAAGGCATCCTTCCTTGTAATGGATATCCTCTGGCTAACATTTTCATTTGGTATACCCTTTTTTTTTTATGGATTTTAAGGCTTACACATCCTTCAGATGTACACCTTGACTTTCATGCTTTAAGCATTTTCTTACACAATCTAATTTTCCTTTGTGTTTGATTGATTGGATAGTTAGCCTTGTGTCTAATGTAAGGTAGGTAGGAAGATGTTTATCTTGTGTTGGATGTGGTAGTATCACCCTTTTTTCATAAAGTTAACTTGTATTCCACTTCCATAATATTTTTAAAATAATTTTTTTAGTAGTAAAAAATGGGGATGTTACACAATATATGAAGTTAATTCTAATTTTGTAATAATATCATATATTTAATTATTTGAGTTAAAATGATATAAAATTTGATGTTTTAAATTATGAGATAATTTATTAGTTCTTATAATTTTATTTTGTAGGTATAATAAAAAATTAAGAAGAAAGAGACAAAATAATGTGCCATCAAATAAAAAGGAAAAAAAATGGGCCAAAGGCCAAACAAAAAAGCAAAAAGGGCATATGCTTGAGAGAAGAAAAAGAAGGGAGAGAGTGCGTAGAAAAAAAAAGTAGAGAAAGGAGTAACAGGAGGTGTAGAAAAATAGAAGGCGCAGGAGATATAGTGGAAAATAACATAGAGGAAAAGAAAGGTGCATGATAAGAGAAAAAGAAGAAGAGAGAGAATGGGAGAAGGTGTTAGAAGAGAGAGAGAGAGAGAGAAGAAGAAGAAGAAGAAGAAGAAGAAGAAGAAGAATGGCAATGTAGAGACATGTGCAACAAAGGAGCAGAGAGAGAGGGAGGGACGGAGATAGATAGAGAGAGATACGAGCGCAAGGATGCACATAGAAGAATTGACAAAGAGGGAAGGGAGAAAAGTTGGTGCCAATGAAAGTAAAAAAGAGATCTGAAAGAATTTATTTTGGATAAAAATAAGCAAATGTTTATCTGATTGAGCTACTAAAATTTCCATCCATATTTATTTTCAATTATTTCTTTCTCTATTTCAAATATATCTATCTATATATACATATACATACATACATACATACACACATATATATATATATATATATATATATATGTGTGTGTGTGTGTGTGTAATTAATTCATTTATTATGACTGGTTAAATAATTTATGTTGAGGAATAAATTGAAGCCATAGACTATGATTTGAGATGTAATATTAATTTTCTTCGCTTCATGATGTTACCCTAACGCTACTGTAATTGCTATAATTTAAATATGTTATTCTATCAAGTATGACTTATATAGTGCATGCCTCATTTTACCTTCCTCATATTGACAATATATAAGATTATATGCTTGCCAGGTAGGTTTATGACCGTGTTAGAATTCACGCGCACACACACACATACACTCACACACACACACACACATACACATATATATATATTGCAGCTAGGTTAGATAATATTTCACTTAATAGTTTTCTAATTACAACTAGAGGAGTGCAATGTTTAGACACGTGTGGGTTAAAAGAGAGGAATACAATTAGACATACTTGAGGTATTAGTTTGGGGACATAAACTAAAATCTTTTTAATTGTGCTTAATACTTTAAATCTAGTCTAATATATGAGTCAATTGTTTTGACTATAATGCTATAATTTAATAGGATTAAATATTGGTACTTTATCATATTAATTATTTCAAGGAAGAAATATAAGCTATATATACCTACTTTTGACTTACAACGTGGTTAGTCTTTTTCTTGTGATTGAAAGATGACTTAGAAATTATTGTTATATTTTGAGTTAGTCTAGTGGTGGATTTCAACCTCCCTAGCACATTTATTATATTGATATTCACCCATGTTTATTTTCTTATTTAATTTTTATTATTTTCTATTTTAAGTCCCTAAAATTATGTTTTATTATTATTTATTTTTGTGTGATTTAGAGTATTTTATTCTATTATTTATGAGTTAGCTAAATTTAGGCGAGCTTTCTCAATCTCCAACCTAGAACAATACTCTTATTTACCTATACTACAATTTTCCATAAGAGGATTTAAATTGTGTGCCAGCTATAGCCACACCAATTTTTAGTGCCATTGCCGGGGATTGGTAAGTTTAACTATATTTTACTAATACTTTTTTAGTGTCTTTTGTTTTTTTTTCTTGAGTTGTCATCATCATCATCATCATCATCATCATCATCATCATCATCATCATCATCATTATTATTATTATTATTATTATTATTATTATTATTATTATTATTATTATTTTCTTTTGTGTATTTTCTTTATTTTTTATGTGGTTTACTCGTTTATGGTATTTTTTTTTCATTGTAGGTACTCTTTGGTGAATGCACATAAGATGAAATCTACAAGGATAACCCTTACCATTGAACCTTTAATTAGTTATTTCTATTTGAGCCATTAGAAAACTAAATATTTATGGTTCTCTTTCATCACTAGGAAATGAAGACAAGTTTTTTGGTTCATCATCATCATAAGAAGTAGAAGAAGAGGCTTCCAAAATTACCACATCACTAAAGGAAAATCCTATCTACTTTACTTCTATGGATGCCAATAGGAGTTTATGAGAGTTAGCATCTCATAATGTAGTATAAGTGGCCTCTATAAATAATAGTTATTATAAGCCCATTGTTAGCAAGGAAAGAGATTTTGAGCTCAAGTCTAGCCTACTTCACTGAATTCCCGCATTTCATAGACTCCTTAGTGAAGACCCCAACAAGTTTCTAAAGGAGTTTTAATTCATATGTGTTTCCATGTGCCCTAAGGATGTAGATATTCAAATCTTGAAGCTTAAGGCATTACCATTTGCTTTGGTGGATGGTGCTAATGATTGGCTCTATGAGTTCCCTATGAGACATATATACTCTTGGGTTTCTTTAGCTAGTTCATTCTTGGAAAAGTATTTTCCTACTTCACGTGTCACGGTATTAAGGAAAAGGATCATTAGGATCCAAAAAGAGCATGATGAGACATTTCATGCTTATTACAATAAGTACAAGGCCTTTCTATCAAAGTACCCTCAACATGAGATGAAGGAAGAGAACTTGCTATAATACTTTTATGAGGGACTCACTCCACTTGAGAGGAATATGTTAGATGTGTCTAGTGATTCCTCTTTCATGGATAAAGATCCCACTTTAGCTTATGATTTATTGAAAAATTGAGCCTCTATCACACAACAATACGATGGTATCTCCACCCATGTAAGAGTAAATGAGGTAAGTGTAAGTTAATTTAATAATGAACTTAACTAACTCACTACTCTTGTTTTGCATATTGCCATAACTACCAGATATTTTACTACATGTGAAGTCTGTTAAGTGATAGGACATCTTAGTGATAACTAACCACAAATGGTTGGAGGAGAGGATCATGAGTAAGCAAATGCCATCAAGTTTTAAAATACTTACCACCTAATTATGCACAATAATCCCAATTTCCATTGGAAAGATAATAATAATGTTATTAATCCTCTAGGTTTCAACCAAGTGGCATTGGGGTTTTTACGAAAAATAGTAAGGAGGATCTTGTCAACCTAAAGGTCCAACTAGTGACAAATATTACATGTTTGAGTTGTTGACAAATGGAAAAAATAAACTAATACGAAGCAAATTTGACATGGAAAATATAGCATAAAATGTAAGGAATCAAATGGAAGAAGTGGCCACTAAGTTGAACTAATTACATGATCTTAGGAAAATTTCTAACCATAAACCCTAAACCTATTATAAATGAAATCTTTTAGTCAGCTAATGTAGTGGTTACAAGGAGTGACAAAACATGTGAGAGTGCTCTAAATAAGTCTAAGGAGGATTTAGAGCAGGTGGAAGAAGATATCATGACAAAAGAAGGAGAGATCATGCAAAAGCAAGAGCATAAGAGCAAAAAAAAATAATTGGCTGATTGACCCACTATTTAATAGAAATCCAAGAGCTCTTCTATTGACAAATACTTTACCATTCCAAAATTTTCTATTACTAACAATATTTCTATTGCTCCTTTTCCTAGTAGGCTATCCAAATAAAAGAAGGATGAGAGTGATTAAGCTATATTGGATGCATTCAAGAAGGTATTGATCAGCATCCCAATCTTAGAAGCTATTAAGCAAGTGTCCGAATATGTAAAATTCTTACAGAATTTATGCACCATGAGGAAGATATTGTAGGAGAATGAAGTGGTAAAAATGAGTAAGATATTGTCTACTATTAGGGCCATAAACAAGCCAAGCCGAGCTGAGCCGAACACCCCAGGGCTCAGGCTCAGTTCGTTTAACTAAACGAACGAGCTGAACCGAGCTTTTAATGAGTCGAGCCGAGCCGAGCTCATGAGCTCAAGCCAAAAAATGAACCGAGCCTCACTTTTTTGAGCTCAGGCTCGGTTCGTTTAATAACCGATCCCAAAAGTGAGGTTCAGGCTCAGATCATTTTACTAAACGAATGAGCCGAACCAAGCTTTTAACGAGCCGAATACCGAACTGGCTCAGCTCATTTATAGCCCTATCTACTGTCATATAAAGGAAGCTACCCACAAATTGTAAAGGTTATGGAAGCTTTACTATTCCATGTGTAGTTGGTAGTAATAGTTTAAAAATTCCATGCTAGACCTAGGTGCATCTATTAATGTCATGCCATATTCTATTTTATTAGAGCTTAATAAAGATACTGTTATCATCCAAATTACCGATCATTCTAATGCATTCCTCAAGGGGATTGTAGAATATATTCTTGTATAGGCTGGTCAGCTTATATTTCTGGCATAATTTTATGTTTTGGATATGGATGAAAGTAGCTTGAGTCTAATGCCATTTTTTTAGGAAGCCTCTTATGATAACTACTTGCATAAAGATATATGTTCATATGGGTTCTTTCATAATGGAGTTTGATGGAGAATTCATAAGCTTTAACATCTTCTAAGCCACAAGGTACCCCATGGATGACAATTTTTCTTATACTATTGACACCATTGACCTTTTGGCACAATATTACTTTGAAGAGGATTAGGATGATCCATTAGCAATAAATCTTGTGAAAAGTTTAGGACTGGATATGAAAGGGGAAGCGATTTATTTAGAGAAGATTCCCCTCCCCCCATCTTATGAATGTTGTGACATTAGGGATGACAATCTGATGGGTTTTACCCAAAACTCGATGGGTTTTATCCGTTAGATATGTAAATGAATATGGATAAATAGATAAGAATATGGATATGGGTAAGAAACCTTCAAATCCGTACATGTACCCGCATCTATTTACTCCTATAAAATTACATTTTTATCCTCATTTATATAACCTTAAGTATATTTTCTAAGGTTAAAAGTGAAGATATAATTAAATTTGAACAATCTAAGTATATAATTCTAACATTAAATGATTTTTACTTTAAACTTGATGATTTTTACTTGAAACCCGGTGGATATGTAAATGGATATGGATAAATAGATATGGAGGAGGGGAAAAATACCCACCGGGTTTGGATACTGATATGGTATAGTTTTTTTTATAGGATTTAGATAATGGATAGGGGGTACCCGATCCGTTTCCATCTCTATGTGACACAAATAGAGGAAAGCCTCCATATAGGTATGGATCCCCTACTTTTTTTAATTCCTTTAGCTAATAACAAGCCTTTATCTTCTATGATCCTATAATAGAGCTCAATCCATTACCAGATCATTTAAAGTATGTCTACTTGGGATATAACGAGATCCTTCCTATGATCATATCTTCAAAGTTGGCAGAGGAGCATAAAAGCAAGAATTTGGAGTCCGTAGAGATCATAGAACAACTATTGGATGGATGTTAGTCGACATTAAAGGGATAAATCCTACCATGTGTTTTCACCACATACTTCTTGAAGAAGGATCTAAGCTAGAAAGACAACCCCAATGCAGGCTTAATCCTCCTATGATGGAAGTAGTATAGAAGGAGATCATTAAGCTCTTAGATTGTTGATTCATCTACCCTATTTTATATTATAAATCAATGACACCTATTTCGGTGGTACTTAAAAAGTATGGGGTTATTACAGTAAAGAATGAAGAAAATGAGCTTATCTCACAAAGGACAGTGATTGGATATTGAGTATACATTGACCATAGGAAATTGAATGCTATGGCAAGGAAAAACCACTTCCCACTGCTATTTATTGATCAAATGCTCAAGAGATTGGCTAGTCATTCTTATTATTGATTCCTCAATGGGTACTCTAGTTACAACCAAACTCATATACCAAAGGAGGATCAAGAGAATATGACCTTTACATACCCATTTGACATATTTGCCTATCAATACATGCCCTTCAGACTATACAATGCCCCTAGTGCATTCTAAAGGTGTATGGTTAGTATTTTATCAAATTATATTGAGAAGATTATTAAGGTTTTTATGGATGATTTTAGTCTCTTTGGTGATACTTTTAAAACTTGCCTTAATAATCTGAATTTAATTTTGAAACGATGTAAATAAACTAACCTTGTACTTAATTAGGCAAGTTATCATTTTATGGTGACATAAAGAATTGTACTTGATCATATTTTCTCATCTATGGGGCTAGCGGTTGATAAATCCAAGATAAATGTTGAGCGCCAATTACTCTATCCCACTTATGTGAGAGAGGTATGTTCTTTTCTTAGACATTCAAGCTTATATGAATGATTCATAAAGGACTTATCTAGAATTGTATGATTATTGGCACATATTTTGAAGAAGGATGCGGCTTTCAATTAGAGTAAGAATTCTAAGCAAGCATTTCACGAACTCAAAAATCTTCTAACGATAGCCACGGTGATGCTAACTTTAGATTAGTCCCTATTATTTGAGATAACGTGTGACACCTTTGATTATACAATTGGTATAGTCTTTGGATAATGAAAGGGAAAAAAATATATCATCTATTATTATTCAAGGAATCTTAATGATGCTCAGTTGAATTAGTCCACTACAAAAAAAGAAAAAGAAACTATTAGCAGTGGTATTTACCGTTAAAAAATTTAGAACATATTTACTTCAAACTAAAGTTACAATTTTTACTTACCATATAGTGTTGAAGTATTTGTTGTGTAAAAAGGAACTAAACGTCTAGTTGATAATATAGGTTCTCTTGATATAAGATTTTGATGTGGAGATTAAGCAAAAGAAAGGGAGCATGGACTTAGTAGTAAATTATTCAAGATAGTGAATCCATACCATTGATTGATAATTTCTCGGATGAGTAGCTCTTTAGGATACAGATAAGGACACCATGATTTGCTGATATTGTGAATTATCTTGTTACTCATAAACTACCTACTGATATGCCATGATTTATGAGAATAAAAATTAGAAAGGAGGCATACCAATATGTTAGGGATGACACCTATTTGTGGAAATTTGATACTTATGGTATTTTGAGGAGGTGTATGATTAATTATAAATTTGACCATATTTTATCACATTGTCATACTTTGCATTATGGAGGGCACTTTGGTGCTAAGAAGAATACCTTCAATGTTCTTAAAGTTTGTTTGTATTAGCCTATACTATTTAGAAATGCTAACACTTATTGTATGAGATATGACAGATGCTAAAGATTAGGTAACGCTAGTTCTAAAGATCAATTGCCCTTAAACTCTATTATCATTGTAGAATTTTTTGATGTGTGTGGTATTGATTTTATAGGTCCATTTCCTTCTTCAAAGGGATATCTCTATATTCTTTTTTTAGTGGATTATGTGTCAAAATGGGTTAAAGAAATTGCCACTCATACTAATTATTATCATGTAGTTATATGTTTCCTCCAATCTTATATCTTTTCTAGGTTTAGTATGCCTAGAGTGATCGTAAGTGATGGAGGATCTCATTTTTGCAACAAGATGATCAAATTTGTGCTACGCAAGTATGGGATTACACATAAATTTTCTACATTCTATCACCCTCAAACTAAGGATAAGTAGAAGTCTCTAACTAAGAAGTTAAGAAGATACCATAAAGGACTGTGATCCCAAATCAAAAGGATTGAAGCCAAAAGTTGGATGATGCCTTGTGTACTTATAGGAATGCCTATAATACACCCATAGTCATGTCTCCCTTTTAGATTGTTTATGGAAAAACATGCCATATACCCGTGGAGCTTGAGTACAAGGCATGGTGGGTTATGAAGAACTTGAACATGAGTATATATTCTATTGGAACTTATAAGAAGCTACAACTTTATGACCTTGAAGAGATAAGGAATGATGCATTTAAAAGTGATATGGTGTACAAAGAGAAAATAAAAACTTTTCATAATAAGATGATTCATGGAAAGTATTTATTGTAGGCTAAGAAGTGTTACTCTACCATTTTTCAACTTCACTTATTCCCTAGTAAGTTTCATTCTAGATGGGTCGGTCCTTTTATTATTATTCATGTTTTCCCTCATGGTGCCATACAAATCAGAAGTAGGAATATGGGAAATGAGTTTAAGGTAAATATTCACAAGCTAAGCCCTACTATAAGGTATTAATGGAGCATAATGTTGAAGAGGTACAATTGCATAAAACACCCACCTGGACTAAGTAAACTAAGATTACATCATGCTAAAGATGTAAAAACAAGCGCTGCTTAGGAGGTAACCCAATGTGGTAGGGGAATTTTCTACCCTATACTTGTTTCTGTTTATTTATTTATCTCTCTATACTTAAATTACACGTTCCTTTACTACTCCATACATTATGGACAATGAATGATTTAAGTGTGGGAGTGTTTGTGAGTGTTTTTGTGTGCTTGCATGATTTAGTGTGTCTTTGCATATATTTTTTTAAAAATTAAATAAAAAAATCATGCATATTTTTATGTATTTTTCGTATGTTTAGAGTCTTAGGAGCCCTTAAGCATTTAAAGATGATCTTATCTTTGAAATATAAATAAAATAGGATCATAAGACTAAGATAATGTGAGTGGATTTTTTATTATTAATTTTGATGTCGGGAACAAATATCTACATTTCTTGATGTAAATGGAGTAAGAACATGAATGATTTTTCTAACCACTGACATGACATGTTGAGATTAATTACATCTTACAGTGAGCTTTTGAGCCATATATACCTTCTTTTTTCAATGAATTCATATCAAATAATCTATTTGTCTTAGCTTTAAGTTTTCTTTGCAAACCTCATATAGATTTAATTTCTTTGATCAAATTACTTTTCATGTAATGGACTCTAGTAATTAGTATAACTTAATTTTGTGCTAGTCGAAGATTATAATCAAAACATGCTCTGGTTAAAATGATAAAGGTAACATAGAATTTTTCTATCACATGACCAAATAACTTGTGTCTTGATACGTGTACACATGATATACACCTCGTAGAAACCCTAACCATATATTTTTCTTCATTACCCACATTAAATGGCCTTTGGGCCTTATCCTTACTGATGCGTGCACAGTTAGAGTTTTAGATTTAGATGGATTTTATATGGAGTATTTGATGAGTATGGATTATGGAGGTTGATGATGGGGATTCGAAGGGGTGGATGATGATGGAACACGAGGTAGAAGGGTAAATTAATCTTTAAACCACACAGAAATAAAGATTAAGGTTTCGAGAACAAAACCGTTCACACAGATTCGGTTTTATTTCGAGATGATTCGAAACAAATCGTTCACACAGATTCGACTTGTTACGAGATGAATCCACACAGAATTCAGGTTTAAGCAATGCTTAAGGTTGTTCTTCTTATTCAAGTTGTGTCTTTCTACTCGGGTTCCTATGGTTTATATAGCCAAGGAACCGAGCATCTTTTCAAAAGATTACAAGCATATTCCCTCCCAAAAGCATTAATTCCCTTAAGACTAGCTAGTTAATATTTAGTCGCTAATTGACTAAAAGTAAATAATAGTAACTCCCTTCCCAAACCATTAATTCCCTTAAGACTAGTTAGTTAATATTTAGTCACAAATTGACTAAAAGTATAACTCCCTCCTAAAAGCATTAATTCCCTTAAGACTAGCTAGTTAATATTTAGTCACTAGTTGACTAAAGGTAAATAACAATAACTCCCTTCCAAAAGCATTGATTCCCTTAAGAGTAGCTATTTAATATTTAGTTACTAATTGACTAAAAGTAAATAACAATAACTATTACTTAGACATAAATGTTACGCTAGCTAACAAACGTTGCATGAAGCCATGCATACTCCTCCATGTTTATGTATCTACGTAGAGTAGCGTAGCCATCTTAGTTGGTGATGTGTCCTGCAACTCTGCTCCCGCATCATTCTCCCCAGGTTGGTTTGAATTTGTCCTCAAATTCACAACTTTGATGAGGAATAACAAACACCAAAGGACATATTCTTGAACGTGATACTGGTCCTTGTATTCTTTGAATATCTCCTTCACACTAAAGTTATCTTTGAAAATCCTCCAATGCCTCTTAAGCCTTGACATTGGATCTTCATAAGCGCACATCAATGAACATAAACCGAATGCATGGGCTGCATTATGGTTCATTTGCTTCTTCACATCACATATGTCTTCATGCACATTATATACCTTCGAACTCACCATGTTTTTTTCTTCATTTTGCTTCGAATGATACAAGGGTTCCATGATAACATTTTCTCCATAAAAACACAAGGAAACCATGGGATAATAATGCACATCATTCTCCACATAATCAACGTGATGCATGTAAAAACTTGGTTTCCCTCCTTTCGCTTCAATAGTAGTAATAACATGATTGTCTTCATCATTACATACTCGATTTTCTTCCTCATTCACACTTTCCTTTTCTTCCCTTTTAATCTCCTCAATTTCTTTATTTACCTTTAGTCAACTAGTGACTAAATATTAACTAGCTAGTCTTAAGGGAATTAATGCTTTTAGGAGGGAGTTATACTTTTAGTCAATTTGTGACTAAATATTAACTAACTAGTCTTAAGGGAATTAATGGTTTGGGAAGGGAGTTACTATTATTTACTTTTAGTCAATTAGCGACTAAATATTAACTAGCTAGTCTTAAGGGAATTAATGCTTTTGGGAGGGAATATGCTTGTAATCTTTTGAAAAGATGCTCGGTTCCTTGGCTATATAAACCATAGGAACCCGAATAGAAAGACACAACTTGAATAAGAAGAACAACCTTAAGCATTGCTTAAACCTGAATTCTGTGTGGATTCATCTCGTAACAAGTCGAATCTGTGTGAACGATTTGTTTCGAATCATCTCGAAATAAAACCGAATCTGTGTGAACGGTTTTGTTCTCGAAACCTTAATCTTTATTTCTGTGTGGTTTAAAGATTAATTTACCCTTCTACCTCGTGTTCCATCATCATCCACCCCTTCGAATCCCCATCATCAACCTCCATAATCCATACTCATCAAATACTCCATATAAAATCCATCTAAATCTAAAACTCTAACTGTGCACGCATCAATTAACGATTTGTTTCGAATCATCTCGAAATAAAACCGAATCTGTGTGAACGGTTTTGTTCTCGAAACCTTATTCTTTATTTCTGTGTGGTTTAAAGATTAATTTACCCTTCTACCTCGTGTTCCATCATCATCCACCCCTTCGAATCCCCATCATCAACCTCCATAATCCATACTCATCAAATACTCCATATAAAATCCATCTAAATCTAAAACTCTAACTGTGCACGCATCACTTACCCTTTTCTAGAGCTAGTGGATATGGATCAATGCATTATATTATGGAGATAGAGTTGTTGTGTATTTGAAAATATGTGGAAGAAATATATGTATTTATGTTGATAAAGGAATTATTTATGTTTGGTGGTGGAAATACAATATATATATATATTCATTGTGTTATCATTAGTTTCGTTTATTCAAGATAAAAAAAAGATGAATGAAAGAAAGGAAAAAAATGATACGACATAAGGAAAAGAAGGAGGTATGGATATGACCTTGAGAAAGTTCTATTCATGTTCTATTTTTTTTATCTCATTGTTCGAATTTGGCTTCGAGATTGAGGTGTGCATTATTGATCAACATTAATGTGGAGTTGATTATTATATTTCATTTAATTATTAGAGTTCCACTAGTTCTACGTTTTTTTAGCACCGCAACTCTAGAATACTCTATACCCTTTTGTACCTTATCATGTTATAACCTATAAAAGTCCTATTTAATTCTTGAGATGAGCGGCCTTTGATCCGATAGAGATTAGTCATGTTATAAACTATTTGATTCATGATGGAGTTAAACATATGGTTTGGTCCATTTGGTGAGTGTTTGATATCTTTCATGATGTTTTTATCCATAAAATATGAGCCTTCTTTGTTGATATATGCAAGTTGCTTGTTATTTTTATCATCTTATCTCACATATATGAGTATTTTTATTCATTTATAGTTATAAATCTAGGAGAAAAAAATAGAGGGTATCCGTAGTGAGGATGGGTTTTGACATAGCTATAGTGTGGTAGATTTTCATTCATATTACTTCTTTGCATATATTTGTGATGTTTATGTGTAAACCATATGTTGAAATTAACGCTTTAAATTTCCTAATTTTGAATCTTGGTTGAGTTATAATCTTGGTGTGAAAGTAAAAGATTCTAAGGTAACATTTAAGGATATTAGAAGTATGTTTTTCTTTTTCTACGTGAATTGTGTGTGATTTTGTGGCTACATCTTCTATGAAATCCTTTAAGACCTTACTTGTTGTCTAATTGATGACGTAGGGGTTTAAAGGGCTTGTTGCGTATGCTAAGTGTAATCGTGAGACTTACAAGTGGCTAGCTAGTTTTATTTATTTATTTTCATTTCAAATCATGTCTTGCTCAAGGACAAACAAGAAGTTATGTGTAGGGGTATTGATGAATACATTTTTTTTATACATATTTTATACCCTTTTAATCTTATTTTTTGGTTTTTTATTTGAATAATATATGAGGCTAATTATAATTTTATACTTAAGTGATAATAATCTCATATATTTAATTATTTAAGCTAAAATAATATAAACTTTGATGGTTTAAATTATGAGATAATTTGTTAATTCATTTAATTTTATTTTGTTGGTATAGTTAGAAAGAAGAAGAAGAAGAAGAAGAAGAAGAAGAAGAAGAAGAAGAAGAAGAAGAAACAAGGTGATGTCAAATAATAAGAAAAAAATGAGCATAAGGCCAGACAACAAAGAAAAAAAAGGGCATAGATTTGAGAGAAGAAAAAGAAGGGAGATAGAGCACAGAAAAAAGAGAGAAAATAATGGAGTAGTTAGAGGTGTATAAAAGAGAAGGCATAGGAGAAGACAGATGAAAAGAGAGGTGCATCATAAGAGAGAAAAAAAAGAGAGAGAACATTAGAAGGGATTAAATGAGAGAGAAATAAGAGAAATGAAGGAAAAAAAAGAACTATGACATAGAGATAGGTGCAACACACACACAAATCTAAAAGAATTTATTTTGGATTAAAATAAGCAATTTTTCATCCATTTGAGTTGCTAAAATTTCAATCCATGATTATTTTTAGTTATTCCTTTCTCCATTTATAATATACATTTCTGATATATATTTTTATGTAATTAATTAATTAATTATGAATACCTAAATAATTTCTACTAGGGAATAAATTTTAAGCGTTAGATGATGGTTTGTGATGTAATATTAATTTTTTATGTTTTATAAGATTGCCAATTGAATCGAGTTTATTTGTTATAATTTATATATATGATTCTGACAAGTATGATTTATATAATGTATGTCTAATTCTAGATTTCTTATAATGATAATATGTAGGATTATATGCTTGCGAGATGGGTTAATGAATGTGTTAAAATTCATATATATATATATATATATATATATATATTATACCTATGTAAGATAATATTTCACCTAATAGTTTTGTGATTCTAATCGGAGTAGTGGAACATTTAGATATGTATGAGTTAAATGAGGGGAATACAACTAGACATATCTGAGGCACTAGTCTCGGAACTTAAAATTGAAATCCTTCTAATTATGCTTAATACTTTAAATATAGTTAAAGATAGGAGCTGCTTGTTATGCCTATACTGCTAGAATTTAATAGAATTTAATATTGGTGCTTTATAGTATTAATTATTTTAGAGAAATAATATAAGATATATATACATACTTTTGGCTTTCAACATTCTCATTCTTATGATTAAAAGATGACTTATAAATTATTGTTATATTTAGACCTAGTCTAGCAGTAGATTTCTACTTTCCTAGCACATTCGTTGTATTGGTATTTACCCATATTTATTTTCTTATTTTCTATTTTAAAACCCAAAAATTATATTTGTTTATTATTTATTTTTGTGTGATTTATATTCTTTTATTTTAATATTTGTGAGCTAGCTCAATTTAGATGATCCCTTTCGATCATTGGCTTAGAACAATACCCTTATTTATTAATATTACAATTGCAACAAAAATGTTTAAATTATGTGCTAGCTACGACCACACTAACACAAAAACCAAACCCTCTTAGATGTTTGGAATCCATTTCTAATTGAACTGTACTTCATTGACTGCATATCCATTAAGTGGACTTGATGGAGATACGTTGATGAGGTAACATGATGTCTATAAAGATTTTCCCCATAATGGCCTTAAAAGCTCTACATTTGAGATCAAGCACCTCACTTTATCCATTAACCTGTAGTAGATTCATTTCACCACTCCATTGTGTAGCGGAGTTTTAGGTACAAATTTTCTCATGTTAAATGTCATGAAACTTATAATATTCATCAAATGGATTGAGGTATTAACCTATATTTTCTATTTGAATACATATCAACTTTCTCTCTATCTCACACTCAACCGTAGCATGAAATAATTTGAAGCTAGTGAACACTTGATCCTTTATTAATCTACCCATAAAGACCTAGAGAAGTCATAAAAATACATCACAAAGTGTGATAATCCACATGAGGAATTTAACCTCATCAGACTACATAGATCCAAGAAGACCCGATCCAGTTTTTCTTTTTGATTAGTTGTTAGCTACCTGAAAAAAAAAATAAACTTGACTCTATGTTGTGCTATTTTCACAAGCGCACAGATTTGTTATACCATTTCAAGGTCATATCCTACAAGGAATTCGTAATTGATTACACTTCTTTACTATTTTAACTATCTAAATCTATATAAAATAGGGGTATGAATTCGGATAAAAAGAATAATTACCAAACATTCTACCTTATAGATACTAAACAATAAGAGTGAAACCTAGGATCAAACTTTGGTCTCCAAATTAATAATCAATCATGAAACAATGTTTATACCATAGATTAATTCGCTAACTGTGGACAATTGGTCATATTATATTCATTAGCCCCTTTCAAGGTCTAAGAACGTATTTAATCTAATTTTTCAACTACTTTCATGACTCACAAATTAAACTAAACCCATTAAGCATCACTAATTTTAGAGTCCCTAAGAATTAAATATCTACTTTCGTGATTGCTTAAATTCCTGTATATATGCTAATTTCCGATAATAATCTCAGCCTTTCAGTTGTATATTACATCTAAGGAGGTCAAATTTCATCAAACCTACTTTATAATAATTAAATCTAGTATATATAACAATATAAATAAATCAATCAAACGACATAATACTTTAGTTCATCATAATGATCACTAAAATGGTACTTAGTCCAATCCTAGAAAGGAGACTACTCACTCATATTTTCAAATGAAATTAATGAAATAAATAGCATGATAATCATAATAACAATGCAAATATAAAAATAAGAGGAATTAGATTAAAATAACCATAATTCGGAAGAGAACAATGTTGATTCTGAGTCGACCTTACACGAATTACACAATTGAATCTCCAAAAAAATAAAAACTCAAGGAACAAACAAGTATATGAAGCTAAGCTCGGTAATGAGGGGTCTAAAGGTGCCCTAAAACCTCCTCTATCTCTCCTTAAGAAGTCCCTGAGGTGTACCACAACAATCCCCATCACGCCGGCCATGTCACACACGTAAATTGTGGGGAAGACCGTTGCTGCACCTCTGTGCAGCCTTTGTATGGCTTGGTCATGCAGTTTCTCAGCTTTTAGCATTTTGGAATTTCTGAACTTGCACGGTCTGGCTGTGCAATATTTTTAGCTTCAAATTTTTGGCTTAGAATTTCACACGGCCGTGCAACCATGTACTGCCTGGCCATGTGATTTTTTTTTCTTCCATAGTAACAGGGGTGTACTGCACGGCTGTGCAGCTGGGTGTGTAACCGACCATGAAGCCCCTTTTCAGTCTTCTTAGGGATATCTTGGCATATCTTTTGGCTCTCATAGCTTCACTACACTTCCATAAACATGTTGGGTCGATGCACTCTCCTCCCAATCTTTCTTTGTTAGGTCCTTTACTCCAAAAATAAGTAATTCTTTCTCGGGATTAGTATTTTTGTAGGAAATCCTACAACACGAAGCTCAAAAAGTGGTAATGCAAATAATAGACTAAAACCATAGCAAAATATGTAAAAGAGATTAAATGAAGTCTCAAAGCGAAGGTAAAGAGAGGTAAAATTATGGGAAAATTTCACTTTATCACTCTACTTACCCATGATATAATTAGTACACCTACCAACCTTACCACCTCAATCCTTAGGCATATCACCTTAACCATTGAGAATCATAATCACCTTCTCACTCATATGACTTTGGTGTTGATATTATATCTGTAATACCCCGAATTGAGTGAAGTGTTATAAGAATTGGTCTGGCTACTCATATCAACATGGTATATAATCATTTTGGTAATTCCATCCAAAGAACTCCATAATTAAGCATGTTGGCCATTGAATAATTTTTAGGATGGGTGACCCTACTGAGAAGTTTTGAAAATTTTCTAAAATTTTCTTAGAAATCACGTGAGTGAGGAAAAATCATGTTGAAAAGATTCGTATTGATATGTGAGGTTAGCTGATCAATCTGAAAGTACTCTAAGGTAGTCCTTGTGTGGTCATATGAAGTTGGGGTATTACAAATGACATCAGAGCAAAACCACGATTGCGAGGTGAACTTGGATGAGCCAGTGAGTGGCATAGTAGGTTGATTCTTAGGATAAAACTGTACTGAGATAATTAGTAATTGAGGTGCAATAAGGATATTGCGTTCTTTGAGTGGGAGTGAATGTAATACCCCAAATTGAGTGGAGCATTATAAGAATTGATCTGGTTACTTACATCAATATAGCATACCATTCTTTTGGTGATTCCATCCTAATAAATCTATAGTTAAGTGTGTTGGCAGTGGAGTAATTTTTAAGATGGGTGACCCTCTTGAAAAGTTTCAATTTTTTCTCTAAAAACTCATTTGGAAGTGTATGAGTGAGGATAAAGTGCACTGAAAATACTCACATTAATTTGTGCGGCCAACTGATCAATCTGAAAGTGCTTCAAGGTAGCCCCCATGTGGTCGTATCCATTCGGGGTATTTTTTTCATCTTTGTCGCTTTAATTTGGTATGAACGTAATTCTAGAGTTTTTCGTAATGCAGGTCACACTCCTAGCTGTTTGCTACGAGAAATGAGTTTTATTATAGCTAGTAGATGTTTGCATTTGGAATGTAAGTGCAACTTTCAACAATGGCAGCATTGTATTGATAGGATGGTCATGTAATGAGTTGGTTGTAACTTTAGCCTTTTGGCTGTTCTATTTATAAATTTTTTCTTTACTTATCAAAAAAACTAACCTATGCCTTGGTCTGGTACACCTTCACCTTGGTTTGATAAAGTGAACAACACATTCTCCCTCTAGCCATTATAAATGTCCCCTTTATTCACGGCTATGAGCTGCTTCCAAATTAATTCACATAGCATTCATCATCAATCTTTCTAGATAAAATTAAATTCATTCTCATATCTATAATGTTTCTAACTACCTTGAGTTGTAAAGTACATAACAACTTTTCTCTAACTTTATTTTCCTTATACTGACTATCTTTAGGACACTATAATTTCCCATATATATTTCACCAAAATATTTGAATGTATAGAAGGATGAGTATTCCTTGTGCGAGGTGATGGGGTGGGATGTGCTAGTGTCTATCACCCACTTAGCCTTTGGGAAAAAAGTGCTTGTGCATGCACTCACAAACTTTGAAACAACCACCAGGTTATCATCAATGATGACTATCGCTCCTTATCTATTTTACCTTTCCCTTTAGGACCTTTGTTCAGCTCCTAACAATTCTTCTTCCAGTGGGCATGCTTCCTATAGTGGAATTACAACTTATTCAATTTTCCCTTAGTACATCACAAGTGCCTCAGACTTTAGGGTATTAGGGACACCATCCTTCTTCTTTTTCCTTTATCCTAGAATTGATGATGTCATTAATGCCATCATGAACTAGCCACCCAAGGAAAAATTGATAAGCGATACACATAGAGTCTCTTAGTTGTTTGATAATGAACCTACGACTAACTAAGTTTGAACTTCATCCTTAAAGGAAATTTCTACGTACTTCAATTGGATATACATGTTGTGAAACTCATTGATTTGTGCTCCCATGGGTTTTTGATATTCATACTTAAATTTATACAACTTCCTCATGAGTTTTACCTTATTTTTGGTTTTCTATTTGCAAAAAAAAAATTGCTTTGACCACACTCGATAGTAAGTGGTTTCTTCCTTGACGTAATGGATGATGTTATCATTTATCCATTAATAGATATAATCACAATATCTTCTATAATATTCTTCCACTTTTTTTTTCTTTCATTCTCTTAATCATGACTCCTTCATTTTCAATTGGCTATATCAAGTCTTTTACATAAAGTAGATCTTCTATCTTGATTTTTGTGTTTTATAATTCTTGTTATTCAATATCATCATGATTGCTTTATTAGCTGCCATGACTGCCACTACAAGCTCTTATACCAATTTTTGGGACAATCCAACTCACTAAATCATCTAGGTGAGTGGGGAAGACAAGATAAAAAATACTAAGGATTTAATCTATTATTTACATAATGTAATTATAAAGAATTGTAAAAGTATATTGCAAACACGTGAATGAATGTTTATGAGAGGAAGAAATAGAGACTTTTATGAAGTATAAAGAATGAGAGAAAAATGGGAGCTTGCACATACTCACAAATAGTTAACATGATGGCCATTTACCCCCTCTTATCAATTATAGGTTGACACACACTACATCATTAGCTGATAAACCTAGTACAAGCTTCTACCTAATATCAATTAGACCTAGAAGAAGTATACAAGTTACCACCTATTGATTGCCCCTATAATTTGACCATGCTAATCATAGGCTACTAGTTGATGAGTGTCAAAACACTAAAAAGATGGGATTTTCTAACCACTCTTGTATGTTCCATTCTTCGCTCTACTTGCGTTCGCGCCTTTTACCTCTGCTTTGGCCAGTATACTAAGCTGACCTAGGTGAGAAATTTTCCTTGCCTTTGACTTAGCAAAACCCTTCTCAAGTGTGGCTTGCCTACTAATATCATTAGTTGCTCTCATGTAGTCGGCACACTTTACCCGACTAGCCCACTTGGTCATTTGTGGTTGATTCACTTTTCCTAATTGACCCACTCTAACTAACTAACTAACTTTGATCCTACTGACTTATGTCCTTTGTTGGCTAATTTACTCTAGATAGGTTGACCGATGCACCATACTTGGTTGACATACTTTGGTTAATCAACACACCAACTTGTGTGTCTACTTTAGTCCACAAAATAATTCCTCAGTTTACAAACCCTAACAAAGCATATACTAATTCTCTTTTGGGAGTATCAAATTGGAAAATCCACTTGTGTGTAAAATTTCTTAGGGACGTAGTGTTAGTTTAGTCAATGGTGACGACGCTGGCTAACTACTGAAATTTCACCGAGTTTATATCAATTAAGTTAGGTCGTAGTGATCCTAAATATATAGTTGCCTATGAATTTATATCCTAGGGTTTTTTTTATCTTTTTTCTTGGAAGCATATTTAGCTATCTATTATTTGTGTTTTAAATTTTTATACCATTGCTAATTATGCCTAAAAAATATGTTCTTATCATCAGACCAAATTTCGAGGTGGCTTTGGGAATTGGGTTAGTATGAAAGAAAGGCGTCCACGGTTACTTATACTGTTATATAATAAACCCACAGAGTAATGAAGGAGAGACAGAAAGGGGCCATAATGAATATATTTATATTGCATGCAGTGAGGTTATTGGGATTCTCATTATATAACTTCTTAATTTGCACAATGTAGAAAGTGGTTGCGAAGTAAAATAGGCGCCTCCTATTTTCAGTCATACGAGGGGCAACATAATTTTAGAGATAGTGTTTCTTAATTTATCAAAAAAATATGAAATAAAAAAAACATCTTATATTCAATATCGATCCTAGCTCAATACTTATACTATAGTTAATTAGGGCCGATCTAGAGCATGAGTAGTAGGCATACGTTTAGAGACTAAAAACGTTGGATCCCCGATAAGAAATCAATCATGTAAACATTTACCCGTGATAACTTAGTTGGAAGCTAGAGCATAGAGTATTAGATTCATGATATATCAAGATCGTGATTAATTCCTGCTTTCTGCAATTTTTCAAGACACTTTGCAATATTTTTTTTAATTCTATGTTGGACTTATATATAGGCTTCAATTTTATTGTTTGCTTTCTCCTCCCTCCCCCCTTCTACGCTTCTGAATCTCAGGATATAAAGGTATATTTAATTCGTGTTATCTAGAATTTTTAGTGATACTTAATAACATTCTTAATTATCTTCACCTATGTAAGACTTATATATTGACCACAATTTTTTTTTGTGCTTAGCGAGTGTTGGTAGATTATAGTTATTGTCATTCTATTTGTGTCTCTTTTACGATGTCTTGGGAAATGATAAAAAGAAAAAAAAGAAGAAAGTAATATCCGTTTTAGTCCTATCAAAGATGTAGGATGAGTATTCTAATTCCGATCCCTACCTACCAAACGAGAGTTCAGTGTATGATATTGGGTGACATAAGAGCACTACAATTGACATGATCCTCAGCTAGATGTACATATTGGTGCACATTGTGGCAATGACTTGGTGAGAATTGGATTTTGGTGCACAGATGTTGACCGTAATGATTGTTACGGGTCGGCGAAATAAGAAACAAACTGTGTGGCCATGTCGAACAACACGAAATTCGGTGCCTTCACATGATCCCAGAACTCCGAAGATTGCGTGATCCAAGAATTACACAAAAGTTGAGCGCCCCCTCCGTGCAATCATATGATTCTATGAGCTCAATTCACGGCGTATTAGTATTACATGGTGTTTATAAAGCTGTGTGTGTACTGAGGAAAAAACAAAAGGGCTTACCCACATGCACTTTTGTGAAATCTTGATCTCGAAAGTATCTAGTTCAATCCACTTCCACATGTGGGTAACACTCGACCCTGCTCCCGCAGAATAATTGGCGCTTCCTAAATAAGGAATTTTTTTTGGGAAGGTTATCGTGGAAAGAAAATTGATCTCAAATTCTCAAGTACTTCCATGAAATCCTCTTCTCCCCTTAGTTTGTTGCCGCAAACTAGATAGAAGAAAATTAAATCCCACATATATTAAGTTCGCTAGCTTGTCAATACATATCAGATACATTCAGGTTTATACGTGCAGTTGTACACATCGAAATTCTATGTCACTAAAAAGAGAGATACTAATTTTAGCTCGTGAATTGTATTTATTAAAAAAAATACAATTTATAAACACCATATAAATATACATAGTTACTATAATAGCTGACATAATCACTATATAAATATACATAATCATCATTGTAGCAAATACAATCATCATATAAAATATACATAATAAGCTCTGTAGTTGATATTATCAGCATAAAAATACATGAGAGTCATTGTATCACACATAATCCTTATAGAAATTTACCTCACATAATAGTAGAAATAATCACCATATAGACACAATCACCAAAATACATCACATAATTACCTTTAAAAAGAATCATTGTAGCATACCCAATTACCATAGAAATGTACATAACAAGTGTGTGTGTGTATATATATATATATATATATATATAATAGCACACATAATTTCTATAAAAATAGATGTCATATACTAGTAAAAATAATCATTATATAGATATATGTTATCACCCTAAAAATAGTGAAATTTTAGCACAAAAATGCTAAAATAAAAACATCTTTTTAATGTCAAAAGCATATCAATATGCATATTTATTTATAGAAGAAAAAATTGTGATCATTATGATATAATTTTTTTCTTAGATAATTTAAATTAAAGATAAAGTATTTACAAAAAGAAATAAAGAAATACAGAAAGAAAGAAAGAATTTGATGCATGTGCGTCCATGGAGTCTTAAGAAGACACGGGTTTTTCATACTTGGTTATGGAACCTATCACATTATGTGTCCTTGACAATATTATTAACCCTAATGAGTTCACTTTGAGTAATATTTACAGGTGTGTTGCATATTTATAAGGAGAACATTAAGACACTCGAAGACATCAATTTATTTAAGCTACCATCTATTACAAGTTATTACAAGATAAGAGAAGCTATTAAGCATGGGAGACAAAGTTATAATCCAAGAGGCCTAGATATCATTTTTATATAAATTAGGGATCGTGTAAGCTCTTTATTTCATGTGTAATATTAGCTACATTTGCTTTGTAATTAGGCTGGTATGAATTGTGTTTAACATAAATTTATACTGCATTCAAGACCCTACAACAGCTTTCATCCAGCATGCACACCACCAACATTCAACTCTAGAAAATTCCATCCATCCAAAGATAACTCCAATCTATGGAAACAAGGATTGTTGACCATGAGATGCTCCAACACATGCACAACACCATGGAGGTGAGCAACGATCGTGTTGAAGGGATGGTGAGGTGTGTTTTGCAAGCCAAAGGCGGTCACATGAATTCAAGGATAGATTATGGAGAGAATACAAAAATGATGGCTTAAATGGATCAAAAAACAACTAAAGACACCATGGAAACTTATATAAAAGGTTTAATCATGATGAAGACAAAAGTGTCAAAACTAACCTTTCTAATTTTTATGGTGAATTAGATGTTGAGTTATTGTTTGAATGGTTAATGAAATTAAGGTAGTAGTTGAATTTAAGGATTATGATGATGAACATAAATATAAAATTGATACTCTTAATTTTTTTTTATTTATTAAAAATCTAGGATTTGGTATGATAATTTAAAGAGAATTCGGCAAAGTAAAGACGAATTTGAAATCAAGTCATGGGAAAAAACCTCTATGGAATATATTTGTTCCTAGAGCATATGAGGAAGACGCGTACATGAATTTGACTATTCTTAGGCAATGAATTCTTAGTATAGAAGAGTACAATAGGAGTTTGAAAGACTAACACTTATATGTGACATACAAGAGAGAAAGGAATAAAAATGTGTTACATTCTTAGGTGGCCTTAATAACTTGATTCGTGATAAAGTTCTATGATTCTCATGATGATTTGATCAAGTTAGCTTTAAATTTTGAGAAGCAAACTAAATCAATAAAATTATATGTTAAGCCTAGTGCTTCAACTTTGACTAAGCCTTATTCTAATGAATCTACTTTGAAAAATATGTCACTTGCATATTCCTCCAATGATAAAATAATGTGTTTTGATATGTAGTAATATTTCCTTGAGTATGATATCTTGAAATAACATGTGTGATCATACTTTAATCATGTACATTATTATATGTGTCATAACATGTTAGACTAAGGTTTAAAGTTGTAAAAAATATATGAATATATTGTAGGGATGGATAATTTGAGGGCTTCATTAACCTTATAGAGACTTCCTTTCCTATTTTTGAGTTTAGCATTAGATGTCTCACATATTTTACTTAAAGGTTGATGTATAAGATGTTGAAATTTGAGTGTGTGTTGACTTAATTTTGCATGATTTAATATTTGTATACTCTAAGGGTAGAAATATCATTTTACATGTGCCATTATTAATTTCTAAGAAATATTTGGATGTAAAAAATCTATTTTATATGTTTTTTTATGCTTAAGAGCACGTTAGGAATGCATGGAAAATATCATGAGTTATTAAAGTTAATCACATGAATTATGGTATCTTTTACTCAGTGGAAACAATGGGTTGGTTATGTTGGAGTTTATCTTCCCCTATATTATTTGGGTATGTCAATTGGTTTGTGTTTTCTTCTTGTACCACCAAAAATTTATTTTTTTATTAACTAATCAATCGGCTAACCTAAGTAATTTTTCTTACCTTTGTTTTGGCTGCAATTAGCTAGTGAGGGCATCTAGTCCACTAGTACATTACTCGATTGGTCACCATGATACCAATTGACTAATCCCTTTATTTTAATGTTGTTATTTTGTTTTGGGGTCCCAAACTAGCTAAGTTGTGAGTGAGACCAACTAAATTTTCCCTTAAGATGATTATATAATATTTTAAGGGATTAGCTTTGGGTTTAATCTTAACCTTTGCATGTATGATTCACCTTAGATATTCATATTTTATTCATGATTAGCATTGAATAACTAGAATTAGAGTAAAATTTTTAAGTAAGAAATTATTATTTTATGTGTGCTTAGTGGTTGCTTCTATAAAATATTAATACTTAAAGTGAAAATCATTAATATTTGGGGATAGTTTGATCTTTAAGTTTAGTTATCCTAGATATAAGGTAGAAGTCCTTGGGTTGGTTTGGTCATTTTGTTGGATGCCTCAGCATTCTAGCTAAATCACTAGTAGGCTCTAATTAGGTCTTAAGAATTTTTATATGGTATGTAGAATTAATGATTAGGTATCCTAAGTAGGAGGGTATTGTGTTTCCTTGGTGCTCTCATACCATTGATGTACTTTATAAATCTCAAGGTTGAATAGTTGGAGGGTATTATGTTTCTTTGTGTGTCATTATGACTAGTGTACTTTATACATTTTTAGGTTATATCTTGTGTCCCCTCGAGTAAAATAACATTGAAGGAGCTCTTATATGGTGGTTTAATTAGATTATATTTGGTATGTTGGGTTGGTAGATGAATCTATGAACTACCCTTTCATTTAATGGATTTTTCTGGAATATGTGTCAGTAACTGCCTTATTGCTTTACCTTTTATGTTTATCAATGATATTGTAGATGTTATTAGGAACAAATTAAATAATGGTTTGGTGTTTCCCTTTTGTGAGATACCCTTAGTATAAATTGGAATAATGAAATGGTTGTATTATGGTTAAGAGGGTTGTGATATTTATGTGATATATAGTATGGAATGAATTATGGTATTTAACTCTTACATATAATCCTTGATGTGTTATGTTGGGATTCTTTGTGCTAACTTCTATGTGTTCCATGTGACATTTCCATGCTTAGCATTATATAGTAGTTTACTTAATATTTTATGCTGATGTGTTTCATTATAAGGTATGTTGCCTATTAAATGGGTAGCAGTAATGAATTTGTAGAAGTACTTTGAAGGTTCAACTTGAACAAACTAGTGTTTGGGGTTAAGATTTAGGACTACTAAGTGTCCACTTCAATGTGTTTTGATCAAAATATCCTTTAGACTATTATCTTCTTTACTTTCTTTTGGTTGTTGTAAACTTATCTAATCTCTTGTGCAATATAAGAAGTGATAACTTAGATTCATACAATTTTTATCTTGCTTTTAAGTAAATAAATATTTTAACCTTAGCACTTTGTATAAAAAGGAAAAATAAAAATTAACTTATGCTAATTGTGTTGGTAACACTTTGCGTGTTCATATTTTAGCTTTCAAAATAAAATTTTTAAATACTAAAAATGGAAATGTTACATAGCCATATAAAATTATTTGTCTGTTTTTTTTTTACTTTTCTCCAACTCACAAAGATAAATACAAATTATTACAATGACACTTGTCGTAAGAAAATGTTAGGATAAGAAAATGTAGAAATGACATTAGAAAAAACTTATCATAAAAGACCCAACTTTACGATGAAAGAAAGTCGTCATTGTTAAAATAATCTATTCAGACGCCACAGTCATCATTATTATTATATTTTTATGACTTTTTTATTTTATTTTTTACCTTATCATAAATATTTTAATAGAAAATTTAAAAATAAAAATTAATCATAGTGATGATGCATGTATCTATTATGAAGATTATGGACATCATTGAAAATTAATTTAAAATTAAAAAAAAAATCATCTCTTATTATGACAAAGGAGCCTACTGCAATGATGTAACACCCCAAAATTTACTATTTTTTTTAAAGCGAAAGAATTTAAATAAAAAACTTGTGAATTCTGGAGATGCTACCGCCACACTTAGTACCAGACCGGTTCTCTCCGACCGTTCCAGTACCAAGTGTTAAGGCTAAAAAGATAAACATTAAACTCAAACCAAGAGTTCATAAAGAACTAGAAAGAATCATACATCAAAATCAGAGTATGCATAAAAGTTTATAAACAATAAAAAGATAGAAATCAGAGTGCAGAATCAAAGAGGATAAATACTCAATACAAGGTAATAAATCAAAGAGGATAAATTCGATACAAAAGAAATAATAAAAGAAAATAGAATCACATAAAGACTAAAATATGACCACAACTCTCTCGAACTTTGAGCTAAAACATGCTCAACACTCAGTCCCGCAGGATGTCTCGCCCACCTGCACAAAGTCAAAAAGGCCTTCTGCTCGTGGGAATGAGTAGCACCCATGAAAAGGGTGATCAGTACGCTATGTACTGAGTAAGGCAATCGAGTACTAAGGCCAACACATAAAATCACATAAATAATGCAGAAGATAAAAGAGCATAATCATGATAACATAAATGCATATGACCATCCAAGTAAAAGTATAAAGGCCCATATATAATCCGAGTCAATTACTTAATTAAACTCTGATCAGAAGTCGATTCACACCATGCTTTTTATCAAATCCACGCGAGTACGGGAACCCCACTATTATAGCCGGTGGACCGAAAACACATAGGACATCATGCCCTAACCACTATTATTCGTCGGTGGACCGGTCTCTAGGATACCGTAGTACCTGGCCACTATTATTCGCCAGTGGAACGGTCTGGCCCCTACTCGCATGGTGTTCTACTGTAAGTAATTAGTATCTTTTAAGTGCTTTAACAAACTCTGATTTGTTTTTATTGAACTCGGGATCCCCCACAATTATAACCGGTGGGTCGGTCACACAAAGGACATCATGTCCTAACCACTATTATAACAGGTGGATGGGTCGCAGATAGAGTAAAAACCCTAACCACTATTATAACAGATGGATCGGTCGCACATAGGGTAAAAACCCTAACCACTATTCCTAACCGGTGGATCGGCTAGTCCCATCTCAATATCTTCCACTTTAAGTAATTAATGTCTTAAGTATTGTATTGAGAAGCATTCACCTTAGACATACATGAATCATTCCCTTTACACTTCATACATCACAAATCATAAATTTCATCCTCATAATTACAGTTTAATCACCAAATACACATGATAACACAAAAACCCTAAATAGCCACAACAAACCCTAATTGTCCACACAAACCCTAGCTCGGCCTCCTACGTACCCTTATATTGCTCCACATACTATTTTTCATCCAAAGTGTTCAAACACCAAAACAACACTTACATTACCTTCCTCACCTCCCAAATTATCTTTCCATACGTAAATTCCACTCCCATGCAGACTTTACACATCCCATACAACCTCTCGAACTTTTCATGCAAAACCCTAAGTCCATCTATACGAAACTCTAAATTCTTTCATACAAAACCCAATATTCCGTCATACAAAACTCTAAATTCAATCCACACAAAACCAAAGATTCATCCATACCAAACCTTAGATTCAAACCACATAAAACCAAAGATTCATTAATACCAAACCCTAAATTAGATTCTCCCATATAAAACCATAAATTAGTTTCTCCTAAGCAAACCCATAAATTGGATTCTCCCATATAACACCATAAATTAGATTCTTCCATACAAAACCATAAATTATATTCTCCCACACAAAACCATAAATTAGATCTCCCCATACAACTTCATAAATTATATTCTCCCACACAAAGCCATAAATTATATTCTCCCACACAAAACCATAAATTATATTCTCCCACACAAAACCATAAATTAGATTCTCCCATATAAAACCATAAATTAGATTCCTCCATATAAAACCATAAATTAAATTCTTCTACACAAAATCATAAATTAGATTCTTCCACACGAAACCCTAAATTCTCCATTTTATTCCTCCACTCATGGATCATTAAAATACTTAGGTCAAATCATTTCCCCTTTAGTCAACTTACTTCCCATTTTCCATTTTCAACCTTTTCCCCACACAATACCACTTTTATACATCTTCACATGCATGTCTTATAGGGTCACAACACATATCATCACATACCACAATATTTCGTCACATATAGTATACATGCCATACAAAAACATACTTCAACTCCACGTAATACCACATATGAAATAATTACAATAATAAACATAGGATGCATATCATACGAAGAGCATAATGCACATCAATACACAATAGGCCTTAGTAACCCTTACTAAAACGACACCAGTCTTGGAGTACGCTCCTATGCCTCCTTAGGACTTTTACAAAATAATAACATATTACTAAAAATAATATCAACAAATTTCTAACTTTACTAAAGATATAAGAAATAATAGAAATATTATAAAAGTTGATAATATAGGGTTGAAGACTTTGCCCTAATAATAATAAAAATGATACTAAAATAATAATAGCAAAGATACTAAAATAATAATAATAATAATAATAATAATAATAATAATAATAATAATAATAATAATAATAATAATAATAATAATAATAATAATCGCATAACAATAGCAAAACTAAAAGTAAAGTAGTTGTAATATTAATAATGAAATAATAATAATAGTAATTTGAAATAGTAGTAGTAGTAATAATAATAATAATAATAATAATAACAACAACAACAACAACAACAACAACATATTAATAATACTAATAAAGATAATAACAACAACAACAACAATAATAAT